>CM070598.1:36279121-36744422 GCA_036346395.1 Hsuehochloa calcarea | reverse complement strand
GAGATGCTCCTTGATCGATCTCTGGATTCGCCATTTCAAATGACGATAGGAGCATGTCGTCAATTCAAACGGTGACGAGAGTTGGAAATTGAAATTATATTTATATTTTGGTAATATCTTTAAGTGTCCGTGCAACCGACTATTTTCGAAAAGATAAGGAAATATGAAGTAGAGAACAATATATGAGTTTAATCAATAAAAATATTTGCAATGTGATTTCGACAGTGGAATAGCAAAAATAACTCCCTTCGGAGCGATGTCAACAAAAATATTTGGAATGTGAGTTCGGCGACGCAATAACAAAAGTATTGAAGTGTCATTTTCTAATACAATTATCCCTTTGCTGAACCGATTTATTTGAAAGTACATAACGAAATATTAGAGAGAGAATGACTTTGGAACAAGGGTGTGGTTATTTCGCATTAGAAAGGGCTGGAACGAGGGTGGTGTGGGGTGGCGCGATGCAGACTTCCTCACATGGTTACTTGTACACACAACAAGAACAAATAATATCGTTATCGTAAACACGAGATTAGTATATTGTAAGTCATACATAAATTAATATTAACATAACAATAGTGATACATCTACTCGCGGCCCTTCTGGGGGTGTACCCCACGTGTGGCCCCTGGTCTCGTCTGCTGGACCGGCTGCTAGTGTTGGTGCAAGTACGTCAAAGGCGTTGGCACCTGAAGTGCCTTACCACCGTAAGTAGCCTACACGGGTGTCGCGATAGAAATCGCGTCGGTGGCTCGCCCGGCGCACCATGCATTGTGAAGCCCCAACTGAGACCTAACTGGGAATGCTCTCGGTGTCGCGAAGGCCCATCGTCCTCTTGCCGTAGCGCCACTCGTCGTCGGTTGTAGTCCGAGTGTCGTGCTTCCTCGTCGCGACACCGACTTCTCGTCCCAAGCGGTGTTACGACACGTGGAGCGAGACGTTATGCATGTAAATAAGATGGAAATGATGAAATAGTACGTTATGCATGTAAACAAGATAGAAATACCTGGTCACTGCATCACACCGGACGACTTCGCGTAGTCCTGTCTCGTGTACGGGTGGAACTAAGGACCTGTGAGAAGAAATTGCCATTAGTAAATAGTGGAGTTCGAAATAACAAGCAGCCATGAGTATTTCAGGTGTACCCAAGGTAGTCAGAGTCGAGATCCTAAGTTGGATCGATTTGCCTCCGGTAGGATCAAATCGTAGTATCAAATCGTAGAATCAACGATTCTACGGAATTATAAAAATACACATATTTAACATCTATACTATAAGTTTGTATGATTCTTATATGGTTTACCACTTACTTATAACAAAAAAGGGGACAAAACACTTTTTATCGCACAACAAAAAAGCATAATGAATGCGACATGATGAGTGATATAGTTCTGAACTACAGGAGAACAACCAATGATCATGACTAGTTTACTACAATTACATGAGAAATGTTCACAACTTTTGTAAAATCAATATCTAATTGCAACGCTTGCATGTTCCTTAAAAGCAGCTAGACATACTCCAGGAATAAAAATAGCTTATCATTATCAAGCTCAAGATTGCTTATGTCATAATATAGATATTTGTACTAGCATTACCACACTGATATAATATTTTGCATGCTCCTTGTTTATTTATAGTTTCATTCTCAGAAATTAATATCAACAAATTTTGCTCTAAAACAAAATATCAACAAACCCTGGCCTCTGGAAAAAATATCAAAAAAATTGTAATTTTTTTTACCCAAATGACTCTACCACGACTCTACTCTGCGATTCTACACAATTCTACTGCAATTTTTTTTTACCCAAACGACTCTACTCTGTGATTCTACACGATTCTACTCTTTGGATTGCGACTCTACCATGATTCTACCTGATTCCGATTCACGGTGCTATTTGGATCGATGGGCTGTCGTGGGTTCGTAGAATCGTAAGACTCTATGAGTAAGATCGTGATTTTAACTACCTTGGGTGTACCTGCGAACTATGTTGGGGTACTCCCGGCACGGTCATGAGGACCCACCTGACACGTGTAGTCGGGTATGTCATGTGCCATATGATGCGGCTGCAAGAAGACATGGACTCATTACTAAGTTGAACAACACAATTGAAGTGGAAACACAAGAGTTATAAATACTTACGTAGAATTGGCAGAGCCACTTCAGCGTCGGCCCATGCGTACTACTAAACTCCCTGTACCCACTATCGGGCGGCAACACCACCTGGAACCTCGTGAGGAGGTCCATGCGCCACATCGGCGCAACATCGTACGCCACCAGGGGAAGCCTGCGCATGGTAAACCGGTTAGGAAGCCCACATCCTGAAGCATAGGGGCCATCTCCCTGCACGGAAGGTGGAACGTTTACGTCTCCGACTTCCAACAGTCAACCAGCACCATCAGGAGGCACCGATCGTACGAAAACCACCGTCGATGTCCTGGTTGTCCTCCCATGTCACCTCCACCATCCTCACTAGCGGAAACAAGCTTGCCGCTCTCAACCTGCGTCGAAAGAATTAACAACATACGTGAGTCCACCCCCACAAGTCGGAATAAAATGGAGTACGAAGGTCGCAACTACGCATACATGAGAACCCAATGTGGGTCGACCCTCTATGCACTCATGGGCATGCGCAACATAGCGTGCTAAGCTCAATGGGTGCCTCGTTAGGCTTGGGGAGGATGTTACTAAGGCGGCTACGGTGACCCACGTCAACGGTCGGTTCAAGCAACTCGTTGGGCCACTGCGCAACGTCTGTTGCGACCGCCATATCTAAAAATTCAATGCTTACATTGTTCATACTACAAAACATAGACAAAAAGTAATACAAAGCATACCAAACACTGACTTTGCAATTAGCAGCACCACAAAAACTATTAACGACATATCCAAAACTATACCATACATCTACAAATATCTAATTAATTCAATTATTGCACCAAAAAAATTCTACACGATTAGCAACATATCCATAATTGAACTACATACAACTAAAATGACGTACTATGACACTACACCACATAGTAATACATGCCATTTAAAACTATCTAATTAACACGATTAACGACATATCCAGAACTAAACTATACACAACTAAAACGATGTATTAGACGACACTATACCATATAGCAATACATTCCATCTAAAACTATGTAATTAATTCAATTATTGCACCAAAAAAAATTATACATGATTTATGACATATCCGGAACTAAATACATACAACTAAAATGATGTACTACACGACACTACACCACATAACAATATATTCCATCTAAAACTATCTAATTAATTCAACTATTGCACGAAACAAAAATCTACACTATTAACGACATATCCGGTACTAAACTACACAACTATAATGACGTACTACACGACACTACACCATATAGCAATACATTTCATCTAAAACTATCTAATCAATTCAATTATTGCACCAAAAAAATCTACATTATTAACGATGTATCTAGAACTGAACTACAGACAACTAAAATAATGTACTACACAACACTACACCACATAGCATTACACTCTATCTAAAACTATCTACTTAATTCAATTATTGCATCAAAAAAATTCTACATGATAAACTAAACTACACACATATAAAATGATGTACTACATCAAACTACACTATATATCAATACATCTAAAATTATGTAATCTATTCAATTCTATGTCATTAGTTTTATTTGCTAACCTATCAGGTTTCAAATTTAAATACAAAGTTGTAAGGATATTTACCTACAATGTGGGCGACCGAATCTGCTTCTCTCTCTCTCTCTATCCCCTTCACTATGAACTGGTCGCGCTTCGTTAGGTCACTCCTCCCATCTCATCCTCTCCCTTCCCTCCCTTTTTGTTTTTTCTCCAAATAAAAGTGACTTTCAACTAATTTTTTGCGATTTATGTGGCGTGTCCCCTGTCAGGGTGGTGCGGGTTCCTGTCGCTATTCTAATGGCGATTGACTTATAATTCAAGGCCAATCGTCATTTGACATGACGATAGGAAGTGAAACCTGCGACACGGCAGCAAATGGTTGCTAGGTGGACGAGAGGGGTACTGCCACCATTTCAAATGATAATTTGGCTCTGTCGTCATTTCAAATGACGACAATAGCTCAATTTTGTAATTTTTTTGATTATTTTTTTGTAATTCTTTATTAAAGTAATATTATTTAAAAATCTACATTTTGCCACTCCTAGCTGTGGCTAAGTGTGGCAAGTCATATTTTCAGGTTAGTCAAAGTTTGGCTAAAAAATTTGTACACAACGGATGGGCTAGGGGGCCAAGATACCTTGGCAGGCTAAGTGTGGCAACTGGCAAGTCATATTTTCAGGGTAGTCAAAGTTTGGCAAAAAAAATGTGTACACAACGGATGAGCTAGGGGCCAACTTGTCAAGATACCTGGGCATGCCACAACAAGGGGTAGACATTGAGTTAATTAGGTTTATTCCGTTCGGTATCAAAAAAGGGATTTTCGATTGTTTGCCCCGCCTTTAAATGATCTTCTACTATTTGCATTTATTTTGGACGACATTGATTTAAAGTCTTATTTTTGAATTTTGAATTTGATCTTTTGCCATTTCTCCATTTTACATTTACTTTACCCATTTATGCCCATAGGAAAAGATGTTTATGCCCTTGCATCTGTTCTTTGCTTCCCCTTCCACAAGCCAGTCTGGGTAATGGATAAGGCGGTGGCCTATCCCCGCGGCCTCCTGTTCATTCGGCCTCACCGAACAAGCGCTCGCTCCTATGGCCGCCGCCTACCGAATCACGACCACCCTCCCCCTGTGACACTCCCCTATCTCCTCTCTCCGGTTGTCACCCTCTCGTGGTTTGCCTCCATTGCTCTCTCCGCATCTCGCCACCGCCTCGCATTGCGCTCGCACTCGCCACCTTCCTTGTCGTTACGACCGAACCGAGCGAGCCCCACCATGATCTAGTTGTGTCACGACGTGTTCTAGACCTCAAGGAGGCTTTCCCCTCAACAAATTTCGGGATTCCTCTACGAGAGCCTGCACGGGTGTCATCTTCCATTCCGGCTGCCACCGTCACCACCGTCATCACTTCTCCACCGGTGAGTCCCAACCCGATTCATCCCTCCTAGAGCATCACATCACACCACTTCCTCTTTCTTCCCCGACATCCATTGGAACCCTTCGTCGCTCAAAGGTTACTGTTGTTGAGTCCGCGCGCCCGAGGAGCTCTCACCGCTAGTGCGACACGACTCCTCCCCACTGCCTTCGACCGCCCAGGTGAGCTCCCAACAGCCTCTTCATACTCATCTTCCCCTACCTCTATCCCTCTTCCACCCGTGCTGCCGCCACTCTCCTCCCCATGGTTGGTCATTGTGCACCATCGCCGCCGCCTCTACCGCGATCCTTGACACCACCACCTATAAGACCAACTTACCGCCCGGTTCCATTTTCGCCACCCACGACCGCTTGTGTCGCCCCTCACTGCCGATGAGAGCCGCCTTGAGCCGCTACTTTGCTCTATCTCTGTGCTTTCTCCTTCTTTGTCTTTGTGCTCACCCTCTCTCTCCTTGTGACTAGACAACTTATAGTTAGGCCCTGCCTAAATAAGTGATTAATCCAAAGTAATTAGTAGGATTAATTAGTTAATAAAGTTTTAGTTACAAATTGCTTTACCAGTTGTGTTAATTAGTGATGAATAAAATAGTTGGAAGTGGTAATCAATTAGGGGATATTGTAGGTAGTAAATACTTTCTGTGGGCATAAATAGGTAAAGTAAATTGAAATAGGAGAATGGCATAAAATCAAATTACAAATTCAAAATGGGACTTTAAATCAATGTCATCTAAAATAAATGCAAATAGTAGAAGCCATTTAAATGTGGGGCGAATAAAAAATCCCTTAACAAAATTCGTTTTTTCAAGTATGACTGCTGAATTAACGAAAGAATAATCCCTTACCGAACCTAATAAGCGAAATTGTATCTGTTCCGTGTTTCGCTATTTCGGTATACCGAAATGGTCTCGTCCCCTCTTCTTCTTGCGAATTGTGCTGCTCCTCGTCATCAACTTTGCCCCCACCATGGAGACCCTACTCGCCGTCCCCTCCCAGGTGCTCTTCCTCCCCTGCAACCCCCATCCCCTGCACCTATCCTCAGCTCATCCCCGGCGACGCTCGTGCTCCGCCGCAGCCGACCGCGAGCTCCTACGGCATGCTGAGCTCCGCCGCTGACGCGGGCAGTGAACTCCGCGGACGCCGCCCGAGCTCTGCTCGTCGAGATGAGGTAGAAGGCCCCGTAGAAAAACAATGCCCATCCTCGGCCACAACTTTGGCAACAAAAGAAAAAATGTTCATAAGTTTTTTTCAAACTTACTTGACTCTGGAACTCTGGTTTGGCCAAGTGGGGATGAACCAAACACCCTTGTATATGGCCGTGATTGAGCCTAGTGCAACAAGATAAGAGGAGTGCACCAGATTTATCCTATTGAGATTAGTCCATTTCCATATACTCGTCACTTTTGACCAGCACATCCGTAGACAATCTTCCTTTCTTTTTGTACAATGTGGCCAAAAACGCCCCGACAATATCCCAGACACGCAAAATAAGATAGTAAAATACAGTAGAGGAAATGGGTTGGTTTAATAGTTTGGAAAAGTTCACCTAGGGATTGGGAAAATGCAAATATATTTATAAACAAAATTCTGAGTACAAAGTGTGAACTATTTAGCATAATATGCTACTAGAACTCTCCATTTCCCCCATTGCCAGTTTTACTAGGGAACACCCCAAAAACAGTAGGGAAAATCTTTCCCTAGTTCTATTCGTAGGTAACAGGTCCAGAGGAAATGAACGTCCGGAACAAGAAAGTGCCCTACAATTTCCCTTAAAAAAATGTAAAGGAATATTTATTTCCGTGGGTTTAGAACCATAAGGAACATTGCTCGCATGGCATTGGTGTCCAACATGTAAATGTTATTTCCCTACGTTTTGGGTTTGAACTCACACTGTAGGGAACATTTATTTTTGTTTTTGTTTCCAGCACCATATCAAAACTATTTCCCTACAACACCACATCATACCACTCATCAAATAGTAGGGATCTAAATTTTTTTGGCAGCATTTAAATTAATTTTCTTTTTCACATTAACAAATACCACTAAAAACATCACCACGTGAACAATATGTATCAAAATACCACTCATACCACCAAGCCACAGATCATAGTCATCACACATATTTCATGAAATATTGCTGACATAATGTCGCAAGCCACATCAAACCAAATTCAGTACATATAGTCATGCTTCCACAAAGTTTATAGCTAGAATGCTAACATCCTGAAATAAAGTCTATCCAACAACAAAAGGAGGCACATTCACCACTTGCATCAAGGTTAACAACAAAAGGATGTAAAAAAAAAGTAGTTCCCAATAATTCTTCCAACATAACTGACATCATAATGGGCCGAGATCATCCAAAGGAGGGGAATAGTTTATAACGGCACTACCGGATGCATTAACGAAGCCTCCCAACATGCCTTTAGAAATTCTGGCCAATTTATCGTCTGAGTTCTCTACTCCAATAGCTGAGCCAATGGTGTGAGCCTATACAAGACAAAAATTTGAAAGTACAATGAAATAAACAGAACTAGATAAAGGAATCAAATTAAATGCTAGCTGTTGTACACAGAGCTATACTATACACAGAGCTCGTCACAACACTAAGACATCAACATTGTCCAGTAAATAATTCATAACTAGTTCTTTGATTCAAGAACCAAGTTTCAGTATTAAGACACTGGAAACTAGAAGATTTATTGTAGAAATATATAACGCTAGTATCAGCTAGTTACTCATAAATTGACAACGATCATTCATAGCTCCCATTTCTTTTTTATCATCCTAGCGTAGCTGCATTGCATTCACTGTTCCCATAAAAAAATGATGCATAATTCCTTGGTTATCTTAATTTCTCTCTCTCATTTCTGTTTTTTTTCTCTGATTTAGTTGTTTGAGAGTTTCAGTACCTGGAGGACGTGAAATGTGCTGAGCTGATTGGTCAGTTCCCCTCCTGTGACTCTGAGTGATGTCAGTGTGGGAGGTGAAACTGAAATCACTTGTTCATGTGTTGTATTGTACCTTTAATGGTCACTGTTCATGACATGATATGATATGATGTGTTGCTCCACATAGATCAACAGCTAGCTAGAGCAGTGAGTGAGCAACAGCTAATTCTGATTGCGTCTGGTTGTTATTGCATCATGTGAGTGAACAGCTAGCTAGAGCAGTGAGTGATGCCTGAATTGGATGGCATCATGTATAACTAATCACTACTAGACATTGATGTATATTCAAGAATAGCAATATTAATAGGGACATTAGCACAACAAATCAGCATACATACATTTTCAGGAGATTGATTTGCAGAGGGACAAACTCCATATGTAGGAGGCGGCGGCGATGGCGACGGAGCCGGTGGAATTGCACTAGATGGCATTCCAGTATGCTGGGCAACACTCTACAATTAAAATATATAGTGCACAAGTTAGATAGCCCAATGACTATTATCCAGAGTAAAATAAAACAATTGATATATGACAGACTACACCTCCATAAACATGTTTATGATGCTGTTGTAGTTGTGCTGGCTTCTACTCCACACTAACACTTGTTGTGCATATTGCTTTTGCTACACGAGCATCCTCAGCAAGCCGCCTTCTTTCACGGTCCTCTTCTTCTCAACATTGACGCTTGGAAGCTATTGATGACGCACAACTTCTCTTCACCTCAGCCATGGCCTCTCTATCATCAACCATCCCATAGAATGTAGCCCATTTTCCATGTGGCCTACCACAAGAGCATTCACATAGGGCTCTTGCATCCACTGGAGAGTTCATCCAATCAAAGTCTGGTCCATTCAACTCAGTAGCCTTGGTTTTTTACCGCTCCTATCCAAAAAGTTAATATGTGAGAAATACTGCAACATAACTATAAAAACTAAGAAATAATAGAAAATTACCAAGCATGCAGTGGCTTCTTCTGTGTTCAGTGTATTGTGATCTTCAGGATTTGAACCTCTATGTGTATAGAGTCATGCCTCAATAGGAGATACTTCTCAGTTCTCACTCTAATTTCTCCGACTTCATAAAAAAGGACATAAAATTAAATGCATACATAGGGAGTTTCGTACATGAAGAATAATAGTTTAGAAATTTACCAGCTTTTGGCGTATTGTAGCAATAGAGTTGGATACTCCTTTGTGAGGTTTAAATCTAGGGTTGTTGCGATTGGCTCGATTCGTTTCAGATTTTTTCTTAAAATTCGAATGAGCCCATTCAGCAGCCATAGAACTCCATGCTACGTCATCACACCAACTAGGTTGTTGTGCCATGTATTCCTCCTTTGACAAATACTGTAGCCCAGCCACCTTGTCACAAATTTTTACTCCTTCAACTTTCCAAAAATGATCCAATATGGCTTGAATTCGATTCGAGCATAGTACTTAAGGCCTTGCAGCAGCTGGTTGCAGCACTCACCAACATGCCGTTTTGTAGCATATTCATGCCTAGGTTCATATCTGAACCTTAGCTGGAGAAAGATAAAGTACAAGCATCAAATTTAGCACAAAACTGCACAACATGCATTCAGTTAATTAGCAAAGACTACACATAAAAGAGCTACTCCAGTAGTAGCAAATTAGCAAAAGTCAGGATATCAGAAAGAGAGAAGGGGTAAGAAAATAAAACAAGTTTTATATTACCCGAAAACTTTCTTGAACCACATCAGCTTTGGATGTCCCATTTGTGTCCTGGTTTGCTTTGTAATGACTCCAAGTTGTCACCACCGCTGACTTGCCTCTGTACTTGAACTAAGCCAGGATGGCGAGTCTTCAATAGACATGTTAAGACACTTGCTGGCCTCCTTTCCTTGCCTTGTCTTGGGATTTCACACCATTAAACAATGGTGTAATTTAAACACAGCAAATGAGTGCAAGGTTGTGGGAGTGCCACAAGACATTTACAACTCACGTTTTCCCTTCAGGTCAAATCAATGGACGATCTTGCTCATTGGGAATAATGAGTGGAAGTTGTGAACAACCTCGCAAGTGAAATTCATCTTCTTCCTCTACTCTGTCTGAATCAACAACCCTGTTCCTCTACTCTTTCTATGGTTCAAGTTTCATCATTTTTGGGTGAGTGGTTTTTAAGTTATTGAGGTTTCTTCACAGCCAAGTTACTGAAATTGTTGTTTTGATGCAACGTGGACTTTGAGCAAGAAAGGTCTTTCTCTTGGGCTTCATTTCGTAATTCCTTTTGGAATCATAAACTTGAGGACCTTATTTTTCTATGGTTCAAGTTTCATCATTTTTGGGTGAGTAGTTTTTAAGTTCTTGATGTTTCTTCACAGCCAAGTTATTAAAATTGCAGTTTTGATGCAACGTGGACTTTGAGCAAGAAATGTCTCCCTCTTGGACTTCATTTCGCAATTCCTTTCGAAATCATAACCTTGAGGATCTTATCTTTCTATGGTTCAAGTTTCATTTTTGGTTGAGTGGATCTTCAGTTCTCGATGTTTCTTAGCGGCTAAGTTTTTTGAAATTCTTGTTCTGATCACTCAGTTTTTGGTGTATTCTTGGTGTTTTTGAACCTAGTGTCTTCCTCATAGCACAAGTTGAAGAGAAGAAATACTTGAGTTGCGAAATTTAATTTGTGTCTATTCACCCAGCCTCTAGTCGCCATAACTAATCCTTCAATCCCTACGACCTTGGGACAGGGAGTATATCGAGTGGTACTCCAGTCAAACGAGGGTTTCGCTGCGTGAGGTCGTGGACGATCCACCATGACACGAGGCTGCGACGTCCGACACGTACCTCACCCAGCCTGAATCTGCATTCCATCGCGTGGTATGTATTGAACATTCCATACTTCTTATTTGCTTCGCAAGATATCAGTTTATAACTTGTTAATTATGTGTATAGGTTGATTTGTACCGGGAGGTGCACGAGTTGGCGGCCTCCGTGCATCAACTGACGCTAATGGCCCAGGACATCAGAGCGGTCATGGCGTAGTTCCTCGAGAAGTCGAGATGAGAGATCGAGATCGCGACTTGTCGTACGCTGAGGGACCGGGTGGACCCACCTCTACATGGACGGGGGCTAAGCCACGGTGCGTCACGCCCCAGAACTCCTCACCCGGATGTGGTGAGCGGGTCCACGTGGCACCGTGCTGGGAGTACCTCGGCACAGTTTGCATGTCATCATGAAATACTTACGTCCGGTTCTTTATTTCGAACTCCAGTAGTTACTAACGTAAATTTTCTCTAACAGGTCTCGAGTTCCACCCGTACATGAGGCAGGTGTACGCAGAGTCGCCCTCTGGCGTCGTGCGACGAGTTATGACTATCTTGCTTGCATGCATAGCTTACTATTTTAGGGTTCTCGCCAACGTTACATGCATAACATATTGTTTCATAGGTCTTGCGCCGCTTTGGGACGAGCTAGTGGTGTCGCACGAGGAGTTGTACGAGGGGTCACGCTCCAGAGACTACGAGTTCACCCAGCGTGGCAACCACGTCTCTGTGAGGGCTTCACAGCTACACGACGTGCCTGGTATAAATGGGAGATAACAGATAACTTTACGTGGCACTGGTTTTCATTTTCTCCCTAGGTTTCCCTCTTCAATAGCTACATAATGACTTTCCTCACAAAAGTCGCATTTTTCTCCGTGCTCATCCTCTTTGTAGTATATCATACAATTATTTATGCATATATGTATCTTGACATATGTCATTTTTAGACCACTTAGAAGAAACTTACACTCATACAAGTTGGATGGCATTTTGTGACCCTCTGGCAGTACATCACCAATAAGCCTAAGCAAATTATCCATGCATTCTGCAAATATATTGTGTTGTGATTTAATTCCCAGCAAGCATGTGACTGATGTTAGACGTGACACTTGAGTGAAACTATAGAGCAGCTCTTGTGAAGCAGACATGGCATGAAATCCCTTAGCATCTGCTATTGGTTCATCCTCTACATTATCTGTATCCATTGCACCACCCAAGTTGCCCAACATGTCATCTAAGGGGTCAAAAATGTTATAAGTCTCTTCTAATGTAAACGACCTAACAGGATGCTCTCCATGCTCAGTCCATCTAGTGTACCCAGGCATAAATCCTCTTTGACAGAGATGCATACCCATTATAGCTTTCTTCCGTCTAATTCTATTGCGACAAATTGAACAATGCCACACTATTCTAGATTTTTCTACATTACGAACACTATCAAAAGCACAATCTAGGAAAGCATTTGTGTTGTGCACCCACTCTTTGGAATGACAGTGTAACACTCCATCCCAACACTGAGCCCAGAATACCATTAAATTACCTCAACTACCAATTTAAATAATATATTACATTAAATTCTAGCAAGCACACAACGAATAAAATCCCGTCCATGGGACAATATATGAAATAATAAAGACATCAAAACTGCTTAATGATCAACACAATAGATAATAATACTGAATAGGGTACCAAATAGAAGATAAATAAACCAGCGAATGAATAGTCAACTTAAAACTATCACCTAAGCCTAATCAATAATTATCAAGTCCTAGAAGGAATTATTCATCACACCAAAACAAACGTTCACATGGCCAATTAATTCATTTGAGTGAAGAAAGTGCAATTGTCCATGTTTGCTAGCCATCCCTATGCGAGATGCAATCAACGACCACTTAAAGCAACAAAATAAACAAAGGTGAGTTCACGACCTAGCAAGCACTAGATACAATGGCAAAAACACAAGCTCATTAACAATCGATGCATTATCAAAAAAATATCATTCTTATTCTCAACAATATAGTTCTCATATGTACAAATGCTATGATGCACCTCTTTTCAGCTAATACCGGTATAGCGAAGTGTTCACCCATCGATGACAAACTTTTCTCCTCCACCTTGAGGGCAGGGTCCCTACATCTGTAGGATTTTAACATGGGGCACAAAGGATTAGCCATAAACATGATAGTACTCACCGCCCTGACCCTTATGCAAGTGAATGATGCAGCAATTCATTAAACATTAATATTTTCACCATGTCATTCCTATGGTAGTTGCATCAATATCACAATATAACTCTTTTCATCAATATCACCGTGGTAAATATTTAACTTAACACAATATAAATAAATATCATGGCAAATAAACCAACATGACAACAGCAACCACCTGTTGTTCACCATTATACCGAGCACTTGACTCTTTAGCTTCTAGGAGTCGGATGATGCAAAGGCGGCACGACGCTTGAGACAACACTCCCTAGACAACGAATTGACATACATTTAAAAGCATGCCAAACACAATACCAAAATATCACATAATTATCCTTAGCATGATTACGCAAAACGATCCAAATAACTTGATTCTATCGATCGACATACCCGTTGTCCCAGTAATAAAAACGCTCCAACTTTCATATCTGAACCCCAAATTCAAAAAACTAAGACTTTCTGGAATCCTAAAAAAACATACAACTTCCTAGTTATGGCGAACTCCTTGTTTCCCCATTTTCTTTCACGTTTTCTTCCTCAAAGATTGTTCCAGAATATGTTAGGACAGCCCGCTACACATTTTCGTATCTTTTTCAATAAAACTTGAAAAACAATGAACAATATCATTTATGAAATCTAATCAAAATTTACTAGCTAATTAAAGTTATCACCCAAATTTAATTCTTTTTATTTATTAGGTGAAAACAGACCATCTACACGACATCTGCCAATGAGGTCTGATTTCTGGACAGCGATCTTCCCGAGCCTATATCTTTTAACTCGCTACTCCGAATCTAGTGATCTAGACCTTCCTGGTAACGAAATTATATACAACTTATCTAATTGGACAAAACCTTTAATCCGACCCTAACTATCCCTAATCACCCCCACAAGGCTCTGTGTCACAACTCGACGAACTACAGCAGAACAACATCTACTCTTCCCATTGACCAAACAACCTACAACTTGAATAGTGACTAAACTAGGGCAATATAAAAGGTTTTAGATCGTTACCTTTGAAGATCACGAATTCCCCGCGTAATATCCTCTTCTCCCCTTCTCTCCTTTTTCCTTCTTCTCCTTTCCTTGCTGGCCTTCCTCTCCTCCTTTTTCCTTCTTCTCCTTTCCTTGCTAGCCTTCCTCTCCTTGCCTCTCCTTCCTCGGCAGCAGCACCAGCAGTAGAGCACGGTAGCACAATATGTATGCATTGGCAAAAACTACCAGCAATAGTGCAATGCATGCCCATATGCAAAAGCAATGAAGATGCACTGCTTCTAGCAGCTAGCAGCGGCAGCAGGGCTTGGGGTGGCACAAGCGAGGCAGGGGCTGGCGTGAGCGAGGCGCGGGGTGTGTGGGGGGTTTATTTTTCAGCAACAGACTGAAATAAAAAAATTTATTTTAGCTATGCCATGTCCAATAGAGATTATGAAGTTGTACCCTATGATTACTGCATGTGCATACCATTATTCTAATAACATTGAAAGTAAACAATCTACTTAATCCTATTAAACAAAGACATACTACAATCGAAAAGAACAAATAACACTTGTTTATCTAGTTCATCGAAACTCACCCACAATGATGCAGGAATTAAATCCTGGGAACCTTCGAGCCTTCGATCACCTTCATGTCACGCCTAATCTTTTGTAGGATTAGCCTCTGGGACTTTTGCTGGAGTCGGCAAGGAAAGCTATGGAGCTCAGAGGAGCAAAGAAAAAAAAAAGGATGTCACAGCTAATAGCACAATAACATAGAGTCATCATAAACATTGTCATTTTGTATCGCATTCCTGTTAGTTCTGCCTGAAAAAAGTCAACATTGGAAAGCTTTGTTGTTAACTTTCCATTGTTTATTTTATCTTAAGATTAGACGATGCTACAGTGCGCAATCACAATTAACAACAGTGATGAGGACTATGAGTGATTGCACATTATATCAAGTAATTTTATGTTCATTTAGATTTTAGAACATGATAGCAACTGCTGGATGGTGAAATGAACTGGTGACTGAAGGGTATATGGAGATTGCAGTACCATAGTCCATAGCTAGCGACAAGCTCCCAGGTTTCTTAAGCATACGACCAAAGGGGGTAGATAAAACCTAAGAAGATACAGATAAGCTCCCACACTTTCCTCTACTTTCCCATCACTTCCCACATCAGTAAATCATAAACGTGCACTTGAAGCAGGTGTAGGATTTACGTCTCCTCCTCCTCCTCCTCCTCCTTGATCTGCTTGAGCACCTTTATGAACACGTCGGCGACGCACGACAGCGCGAACCCCTACCCAGCAGCACCCTCCTCCAGCAGCGACCGGATGACGCCCCGAGCAAGGAACAACGTCGATGGGAGGAGGGCTGCGCCTTCTTTGGGGATGGAGATGGGGATTTTGCGGTCGAGGAGGCGATTTGGGGAGTAGAGGGGGATTTGGGATTTGGGGTGGGGGTGAGGGGTTTTGGGGACCTGGGGTGGAGACGAGATTTGGGGGTACAGGCAAAATAAGAAACCAATTTTTGGGGAACTCATCAACGATCGTATGTAAAATTTGGGTGTTGTGTCCACCTCATCCCACGCTCCACGCAGGCAGACGCCAACACGCACTCGGTGGACCCTTTCTACCGTAGTTCCAGCCATAGAGAAGAAGTAAAAACTTCCTACGTTTATTTGATCCCATCGTAGGGATATTTTCTTTCCCGTGAGCTATCTTTCCACTGCTAAGGAACAAATAAAACGTTAGGGAACTTGGAGATTTCTAGTGCCTTTTTTTAACTGGACTGCAATATGACCTCTAGATAATTTTATGAGGCATTTTGGGCACATATTTGGCCAGGACATGGCTAGATTAAAAATATATGGTTTACATTGGCTTTTGCCAAAGGGCTTCTAGAGCACCCTTCTTTGGCTTCGAATGCACTTCTCTGACCCTTTTCTCGCGAGAGCATTCACGAATGTGCCGGGGACATGCTTCTGATCCGAACTGCCAGAGGAGATTTGGGATGCAATGCAACCCTCCCTCGTGCACATGTGTGACTGGTTGGCTTTCCTCTTTTGGCCATATCATGTCACAAGTACCAAAGCTGCCGTATTTCGAGCTGTATTTTTTTTTTTTTTATCACACGCACCGTGAGTAAGGCCACATGAAATCGTTATGAGCCATATGTATGATCGTTTTTATTAATGCTGGCTGAAAATGCTTTCGCCTCAGATGATTTGACAAGTACCAACTTAGAGCAAAATGCACGTACATTTGGAATTACAAAAGGCCAGATGGAAAATTTCCCCATGTGTAAACAACTCAAATTTCCCCGGTGTAAACAACTCTCTCGATGTGCTTCGCTAGAAAAACTCTCTTTTTAGGTAACTCGCCTCGCTTACAAATGATTAGTCGGTGGTGTATTTTCTCTTCCGTTGTAATATGACCGCCGAAACATTCACAAGGGCCTTTTTCCCCCCCTCCATCCTGATCAGTTTTCTCAGGAATTACACAAGACACAAAAAGATCAATTTCGTGCCAAATTCAGTGTTATTGTGTATAATTTTAACAAGAATTGCAATTGAAAGGCATGTCATGCCGTTCAGAGATAGATGCTTATGAAGGTAAGTGAGCTAACTGAGAGGCCTTTGCAACTCAGGTTGTTTCAAGTGCAGTGTATCTATCTTTGATTCTTCAGAGAATACTAACTTGTACCAAACAATGATCTTGTTGATCTGTAAACATTAAAGCCTATGTACATGGCATTGATTCCATTAGTCTTACCTATACATACTATACATAGGGGCAGATCCAGTATAGGATCGTTGGGGTCATATGACCCCAATGAAATTTAGTAAATCCTAGAAAAAAAGTTACTGTTTTACCAGTAGAGATGACCCCATTCTGCAATAGAGGTGAGTCCCCAGTAGCCTTCTCGCATGGATCCGCCCCTGCCTATACAATGGTCTAGGTGCTTCTCCCTTAGTCCCTTCATATCTCCAGAACAATGACTGCCCAAAAAAAAGAAGGTTATATTCAGTCCTGAAATTTTTGACATTACCCTGCACTGATGAAAGCGTTTAAACTTTTAAGTGGCATGACTTGCCTAGTGGACTACTTACATTCAGAATCTGTTCTGTCCCATTCCCACCTGCAGCTATCTTCCCCCTTCTCCTCCTCGTCCTCCTCTTCGCGGCGACGGTGATCGCCTCGCGTCTTCCCCTTGGGTCTATCCTCCAAGAAGTACTTCCTCGTCGTCGTGGCGTTGCTGGACCGGACGTTGATCTTCCTTCCGAGCACCGACCGGAGAAACTATCAACAGAATAAGTACACAGAACATTTAGAGGCACAGCTGCATTGCATGTAACACTTAATTACACCTGATCTGGTCATATGCATATATACCTTCTCCATCCTTGATTCCACCGGATCCTTCAAGCTCGGAGGCGGCGTGAAACCGCCATTGCAGACGAACATCTTCTTGAGCAGGAACTTGAAGGACTTGTTCTTGATGCTGGTGCCGCTGTTGCTACTGTTGTTGATCAGCAGGTCCCTTGCCTTGGTCAGTATGATCTTGGTGCTGGGTGACATGTCGCCGTTCTCGCCGTCGGCGTCGCCTTCCTCGCGCTTCCGATGAACTCTTCTGTCCACCTCTAGGCTGGACGGGCAGTTGAGGAACCAGTCCAGAGGCAGGCCGTCCTCGCCGCCGGGCTCGGACCTGCGGGCGCTGGACTTGGACCTGGCTCGTCGGAGGAGCTTTACCAGGGCGTCCTGGAGCTTCTTCACCTCCTCAATGGTGAGCTCCGGCAGGTCATCCGTCGGCGCGCGGTGTCCTTTCGGTGGCGGAGTATCGTCCTTCCCGAACGTGCCGATGGAGAGGAGACCGGCTTGATGAGGCCACTGCTCGTTGTGGAGATGCCCCTCCTCGGGAACAATTTGCCATCTCTCTTCGACTGCAACGCCGAGTGAATTACCGCGAGACGAGCCGACGGCGGCGCCGTCGAACCCTCTCTTCTCTGTTTTTCCATTGAATCTGCTCTGCACCCAGTTGATGATCTGCACACAACAAAAACAGAGAGAACTGTAAGCTACATTGTGTTTTTTTTTCTGAAAGGAAAATTGTAAGCTACATTTTTCTGTACAATTAAAATCCAAGATGGTCTGGTACAAGAATTAAACAGCAACCATGAGCAGTGCAAGTGAAACCGTACTTACCCCCATGAATAATGTCTCGTTCCAAGAAACTGTGAGCTTAGGTTCACCCGCAATGACCTTGAGCAATCTAATGGCAAGATTGGGGAGTAAAAAATAATGCAGTGGGTGCCCAGTAGGCAATGGCAGGGATCTTAGATTCAGGGGCTACTTTTGAAGGTCCCCCAAAGCCTAAGCCTATCTTGAGTTGGTGATCAGGTAGTGACAGTTCTGACTTATGAGTGTGTAGCTATTAGCCTGCTAGACTTTGGGTCCCCTCCTCTACCCGGGGAAGGATGTTTAAATAGCTCAAGACTTGCATGCTTGAGCAGCACTGTATTGGCAATTTGATGGACAAGTTGCGTCTTGCCCGTACTTACTGTCTGTTATAGAGACAAATGTATGTGTGAGACCATGTGGAGGTCACCGCATAGTTTACGATGAGTAATTGACTATGATTTGCATGTACTGTTGAAATTTGAGTTTGATTTTGACATTAAATATAATTTAGTGTTGCTGTTAGGTGGTAAGCGGATAGACTGGCCATTGTGGCAGTCTGCAGTTGAGGCTGGGCGATCTAACCCGCCATGGATGGCGGTCAGACTGGCGGCGTGAGCTTTTGTGAACTTTTGAGAGATGGACATCAAACACTTATGTGGGAATGTTTCAGAATGAGTTTGCCCCTGGTTTCATTGAAAATGGAGACCGGATACAAAATTAGATAGAATTTTACCAAAAAGTTCATAGAGGGATGTTTCAAGATTTGGCAAGTGGTTTGACCGACCGTTGGTTGACGGTCAGACATGCCATGGGATGACCAGTTCGGCCAGAGCGAGTTCAAGCATAGTGAGTGTGTTGAACTTTGTCGATTTGGTCAAGGGCTATGGTAATGGTGTATTTATGTTAAATGTTGTGTTTATGACTAATGTGAGTTAGGTTGGAATGAACTTGTACCCGAAAATGGTTTGCTTGTCTATTATTGTGCAATGGCTCCGTAATCAACTATGGTCAACGGCGAGGAAGACCCGGACTTGGTTAGAAGAACCAATGGCCAGAGTGGTCATGGAGGTCGACAGAGATAGTTGGACTCGGACAAGACACAAGATGGACAAGAGCTATGGAAAGGCACAAGTGGCCAAGGTCAAGCGGGACATGTGGTGCGCCAAGTGACTTAGGCTTGTTTGCAAGCAGGGATTGTTCGGTGGGATTCAGACATGTGAGAGGCTTGACGAGAAGTCATTGGAGCCACATGGATGATGATGAAGCATGAGTGATGCTTCAAGGAGACACTACACCACGACACAACGTCGAGGGCACTCGTTCTGCCAGAAAAAATGGCCTTCAAGAGCTAACCGTCTATCAGGAAAGGCTTTTGCCGACACACGTTCTAACGAAAGTGTCTACCAAGGACCCAGCTGTCCGCAATTGTCTTTACTGACAGATATTAGATTTTCCGGCAGACAGACAGTCCTTGTTGACCATATTTTCGCCGACAAACATTTCATTACCAACAGACATCTTATTCCCGGCATACCTTTTTTGCCGACAAACAATATTATTTCCGGCAGCTTATTTGACCCCAAATTAAAATTACGTTGATAGATGGTTTGCCATTTTAAGGGTTTTGAGGTTTAAGAAAATGCTATAATTTTTGTACTAAAGCAATACTTATTTGAAATTAAGCCATTCAAATAATTTAATTCATAATGTAGGTATCAATCAATCATGCCAAACATAACTATTTTCATTTATATCAACATTGCAAGTGCAAATTACACAACTTCAAGTCTTACAAACAACTTTCTATTGTACATCATAACAACCACATTGGTACTATCTTTACAAATATTTGTGCTTCTAAAATTAACTAAACGTTTATTCAATTGTCAATGGTTGCATCCAATCCATTTCACACCACAACTTGTATTACATTGTATTGATTCCAGCTATATATCCCGTGGGAGGAACTAAAACTTAGTCCAAGACATAACTATAGTAGACATGCATCATTATAATACAGGGAAAGAACAGTAGCATCAACAATAGCAATTCAAGATAAATAAAAAAAATAACAAGAATTGGGAGGTGCTAGTTGGAATTTTACTACCAACAAACAACAATATTTGCAGCTAAATTTCCTAAATCGATATAATATAGATTTGCAATGAAAAGTATTAAGTAACTTTACAACAGTTCTACCAAAAAATTGACATATTAGCAATCAAGAAAAAAAGTTGGGTAACGATGGCATTGAAGTAGGTCATATAATACACCAGTTAAATTAAGCAAAGTACAAAGGTCAAAGAAACATATTTGAACTAGTATGGATAACATTGTTTTTTTATATTAGTCACTTAAAACCATATGTAGTTATGTACTGCTAGGATTGAAGACATGAATAATTCACTCTTACAATATAAAATTATTTAAAAATAGTGAAACCATATGTCAATTTTGATTGGGCCAAGAAATTTGGTAACCTTTAGAGAGAAGGCACACATTACAAATGACCAAACGACAACTCATATAAGCATACACCAATAATAATTTGTATTTAACCTTGCTCATTATTTCAGACACAATGTGTAGTTTTAGTATTAAATTTCCAAGCAATATCACTGTGAAAAAGTCAGAAGTAATAGTCATTTAGTTTCAGATTGACAGGTAAACTATTTCAAGGTTTTCCTCATACAAATGAAAGATACCATTGCAGATTGATTAAACCAGTCAACTTTTTCTATTCATGCTTTAAATTTTGGATGACCGATTTGGGTGTGAATCATCTCGGACCTTACTTTCTCTTTTTTTCAAAATATAAACCATATGGAAGTTTTGATTTAACAGAGGGGAAAACACAAGTCCCAAAGCATACCACTTGAAAATATAAATCATACACAAGTCATTTAACAGAGGGGAAATCATGTAGTGAGTTCCGTAGCCACCTGAAACATGTACATTTGCAAGTGATGGTCATTAGAGGAAGCTTAACCACGACGCCAACCATTATACATCTACTCTCGTTCTACCATTAGAGGTATACTTAACAAGCTAATAATTATAACATCCAACAAGCATAGAAAAATCAACATGTGCTCAATGAAAGGATAAAGTACAAGAGTGCAAAAAATTGTTAAGTAACAATTAACATCAATAACACATACATATGGAATAACATTATCAACTAGTGCATCTGTTTCAAGAGATACAAACCTAAACACACCTTCTAGATTTCTAATCCGAAAAATGAATTTAGCATAGCCAGGTCACAAGCAAACTCAATTTTTTTGCCATCACATCATATTTCTATGAACCGAAATATTTACATATGAGAAATTGGCCTCGGACAGTATAATATGTGGCCTCACAACCACACAACAATATTATGCTACTCATTGCCCTCACCACGTCACCAAGTGAGGGGACTTGGCCGAGAGTGCCACGACAATACTTGACGATCATGGAGAGGGCACCGAGAGGCACAACTATCACTTCATCTACATGTCATCCTAGGCCAAGACAACAAGGTGCATCATACAACAAATTTCGTTACTTGCATTTTCCAAACAAGAAGACATGTTTGTGCGAATTGTAGCTCATAAAAAAGAAGAGAAAATATTGGTAGGCCTCATGCATCGCCAAATATGACTGCAAAGAATATGGGTCATGTCACTTGCCTTCTTGCAAAGCACTTGGGAGGCATGCAAACGGAGTCCGAGTGTGCCGAGATTACCAAGAAGTCATCAGGAGCTTTCACAAGAAGGGTAATGACATGTACGACAAGATAATAGGAAAACGTCATCATTAGCAAAACCAAATTATTTACATATGAGTAATTGGCCTCTGGCCTCAGACAATATAACATGTGGCCTCAGAAGTCAGAAGTCACAACCATACAACAATGACTCGATAGAAAAAAAAAAGAGCAAGTGTAAAGAGCTAGCTAAAAATTTACTTCTGCCAACAAACAACAGTAGTGGTAGCTACATTTCCAAATAATATATTGAATATTCTTTATCAATGTAAGCTAGAATTGTAATCAAGTGGCATACAACTATACAAGTAGGTCCATCATGCAGCAGTTGAATTAATCTAAATAACTGTTAAAGTAAAAAATCTGACTTGACTAGTATCTGCGCACAGCGAGTTTCATACTCGTTTATACATGTGTAATAGGCTTATAGCTATCAAATGATCACAAATGTGGTTTTCAGTGAATACTACAGCAACACACTATAAAATAGAACATTTCGTATCATTGCGATTGACAGTAGAAAAATGCAGCTTAAATACCTATTTGATGTTGTCTTTATCTAGTTTCCTTATGCTACTCTAGTAGTTCATGATTTGCATACAGAGTATACAGTGACAGATCCAAAATTTTCAAGATAGATGTTCAGAATTAGCAAAATATGTTCAATGGTAGAAGTAAAAGTCTACAATAGCAAAAATCAAAGTACAAATTGTCCGTATCAGAGACAACATCTCAATAATTTAGATAAATTAAGAAAAAAATTAAGAAAAAAAATTACAATATGAAGTATTTAGTCTAATTATCACTATATATATATATCTAACGCATCTAGTGAATAATGTGTATTTTACAAAATATTTTGAGTGTTCAGATGAACCCCTTGACCTTCCGGAGGTCCACCACCGAAAGTATGTTGAACAAGTTAGCCTTCCCTGATACAAAAGCTTACGCGAACACTAAAAATCAGAAAAGAAAAATAACATAATGAGTTCAGAACTCAGGAAGAGCAGTAATATAAAGCATGTAATGTGGTGAAAAATTCCACAATTCAGTTCTATAAATGTTAAACGTATAGTCAACACATGCAGTAATTTTGTTCTGACAGGTCGTTGAACAGCTGAAGCTCCGTAAAGTACAAGTCCAATAATAAAGCTCTTTCTCGATGCTGTGTTACCTGCTGATTGTTGAAATGCAAAGACAATGATTGTAAGCAAGAAGAATAAATCTCACTACGAGATGATTGTTTACTTAAACATGTACATACAACTCCTATAGACAAGAGATGAACATAGTCTATTTTCCCTAATCGACATAATTAAGAATATAAAAGTATACCGTTGGCTGCTTCAGTAACAGTGAGCATAGTATCAATGCGATCACTAAAATTCGAATGCTCATCCAAAATTGGCTACAGCATCCCAGAATCTCCCCTTAGATATTATTAATGTTCCTGAAATAAGCCAGAAATTTGAAAATTTAATTTTTTTTTGAATCTTTTGGTTTAATTTTGAAATCTTTCCGTTTTCGAAAACTTTCGTCGAAAATCCGCTTTCCGTTTTTGGAAATAAGCCTTCTCCTCTCGGTGGCGCCTCCTTCTCCTAGCCGCCTTCGGCTTTCTTCCTCCCTCTTCCTTTCTTCTCCCCTGCGTCAGCGCCGGGCGTCAGCTTCTTCAGCGTCGCTGCCGTCATCGCCACCTTACCACCTCCAGCACCTTCCTCCACCTTCGCCACCTCCACCTGGCCGCGCCCCTGCCGCCGCCTCTCTCTTTCGGCGTCGCCCAGAAGCTTCTCCGCCGCCACGTCGCCGCCACTGCGCTTGCCCTGCTCCCACCGCCTCTCCCTGGGCTATAAAAGCCACCCCAGGGCTCGCATTCCTCTTCACCTCCACCTCCAACCCCTTCCCCGCCCTTCATCCCCTCCAGCGCAGGCCAATTTGGGCTTCTTCCGGCGCCTCCTTCTCCGGCCGAAGCGAGCTCTTCGGTAAATTCGCCGCCTCCCGTCCTCCCCTTCCCTCTCACCTCCGGCAAAAGCACCACCTCATCGCCTCCATTCTTTCCCCGACCACCCCCACCCCCAATTCCCACCGGAGCTCGCCAGCGCCGAGCTCCACCGCCACCACCTCCACGGCCACCGTTGCCATGCCGCCTCGGTGCGCCTCAACCCACCCCACCACCTCCATTGAGACCCCCTCCACTCACTGATGATCCTCCGCCCGTCGTCCTCGCCGGAGCGCCGCCGTATCGCCGCTACCTTCTTCCCCTGCTCCGGCCGTGCGCCATTGCCGCCGTTGCCCTACCTCCGCATCCCATCCGCTCCTCCAACTCCCCAAGATGGAACCCCCTCGCCTCTGTGGTGCTCCCCGCACCCTTCCCCGCCGCCGCCACAATCGCCGTCACCGCCGGCTCGGGCAAGCGCGCGACCAAATGGCCAGCGTTGCCCAGCCTCGCCTATGCGCTGGGCCGTTTTTGGCCTGGGCCACTACAGTAGCCGGGCCGGGCCTAGCCCAAGCACTGTTCATTGCACAGTGATCCATTACTGTTCATTGCACAGTATTTTTAGTTACTGTTCACACCCGAAAACACTGTTCACCAACCGAAAGTTGCTATTTACAGTTCAATGTCATGAACAATAATCTTAGTTACGGTTCACCACCATTTTTCATTGATGAATAGTAAAATTTTCACTATTCATCATCTAACACTATTCATCCACAAAACCCTAATTCGACATTATATATCCAATTCGTCCGTTTTGAGCCCAGCAATCCATTTCTCCACCTGTTCAGTCTAATTAAACACCAGATAAATTCCCACCCCTCGCACCACCTTCTTTGTGTTTCTTTTCCTGTTGTTTTTACTTGCATGTTGTTCCAGCTCATTCCTTGTCGAGTCGGATTTTACTTGGTTTGTTTTATTGTATTGCTTCTCGTTAGGTCACGATCTTGGCGACCAGACTCCAGAAGACATCAGGTAAGACCAGAATCTACATGACTTTGTGCAAGAAGGCAAACCACATTCTTTGATCATCTTGAGCCTACAATTCACATATTTATTGTTACTTTCATTATTGTATTTGTGCCAATTATTTTAAATATTGAAATGATACTTTTGAATGCCATGATGTTTAGATAATTTATATTACCCCACATACAAACCACCTAGCACTTGTAGGCCATATTCACCTTGACAAGGTTAAGATTTCTTGTAAGCCATATTCACCTGGCAAGTCCATATAAAATATTATCTATACAAATAGATTTGTCGCAAAAAATGTGGTTACCAATCAAAAGAGAGTGTTGGCGGTTCGCCAATGGTTTTGGTGTGAAGTTGAGGATTGTGTCCAAGAAGTTGGGCAACCCAATAGACTTGTGTTGGAAAAGTGAGTCGCAGGTGAGGCTCGGAGGATGGACAGCCACGTGGTGGTGTTGGTCTATCGCTTCACTGTGAGACAAGTAAGGACAAGAACCTTGTGCCAAAGTAACATATATAGAAAATCGTTCAACCACAGGTGTGGTCATTACTCCCTGGCTTAGTACACTGCTCTTCCGATTGAATATCTACAACATCTAGAGTGGGACAGGAGTGGGCCTGTAGGGACACTCGCTGGTCTTCATAACGGTATGGTCTCGTCAGCATCGGGGTAAAGATCCATAGCGGCGGCCGGTGGAGTCTCCCGAGGGCTGTATGGGATAGATCCTACCGGGTAGAGGCTAGAAAGGTTGAGCATTGAAAAAGCTTTGTTATCTCAGCTCAGTCGCATGCTAACATGTTGTGTGTCTATGATGTGACAGTATGAGCATGAGGTATCTTTTGGGTAAGGTGAGCAACCTGCGAGTATATCAAATGGTATTTGAATACGCCGTGCTTAGGTTAATGAAGTTTGTGTTCATGGGTGATTCAATACATGAGGTATAAGTAGATTTTTTGAGATGTGAATCTGGTTTGTGCATTTGTTGAGAAACCCCTATTGTTATTATTTATTATTGTTTTACTATTTTAAAGTTAAACTACTTTAAACTGCAAAATGCATCCACAAATGCCTGTTAAGGTAAACCCTAACCATCCATTGAACTCCTTGCATGTAATTATTTAGCTTTTTCATGTGGCTTGTTGAGTACAATAGTAGTACTCATTCTTACAAAATCTGCGACCCCTCCACAGAAGAAGATTGGGAAAATGCTGAGAACCCCAATGAGCAGGATTTTGGTAGACCCCCAGAAGGCAGCGACTACTGTTATTATGTCTCAATCGTGCTCAAGCGTGCCTGTGGTGCGAAGTCCTTTCATCTTGTATTATATTAGCTTTGGGCTTGAAAGCCCGTGTCTGCGTCAAAAATGGTTGTTAAACCTTAATCTTATATAATAAAAGTTTAGTTTTGTTGTAATCGAAAGCTTGCTTGAGACCACGCTACTTAAATAGCGCACATCTTGGGCGGTTGTGAAGAGTTTGTGACCCCAAATTTTGGGGCTGTTACAAAGTGGTATCAGAGCTTAGCTTGACCATAGATTGAGACCTTATGTTGGTTATAGAAATTAGGAAGTGAAGACCTTCAAAAATCTTAATTTGAAAAATTATAAAAGAATTTCTGAAAACAAAAATATAAGTATTATTATTGTCTTTTCCCTTCTTTTGCTATCTCATCTAAAGCTTAGATTTCTAAAATCTTGATTTGTCTTTGTAAAAAGATTTATCTCTCTCAACCAATTTCAAATTTTAAATCGGAGATTCTGATGGCGTTGAGTGCGCTAGAGTAGTGTCAAATAGAGTAAACCTTAAATAGACGATCTTTTGGTTGTCACACAAGTTGTGTTATGTGCTCTGAGTAGTACGTATACAACTCGTATAAATAAATTGAACTATGTTATTTATTGATAATTTGTTTTTCTATCAGTACCTGTATATCATCCTTGTCAAAATTTCAGATCCTTCTTTTCGTCTAAATTCTTACCTTGATTTTTCTCAGCTGAACCTAAGTCTGAATCTTACTTACCTATCTGTATTTGGTCAAAATCGCTACAGAAATACATTCCCAAGATGTCAGGAATCAGAACAAGAAGTCATAACAATCCTCAGAATGAAGCTGACTCAGAAGATCACCAGCCCAGCATGGCAGAAGTGATGGCTATGATGGAGAGAAACAGACAGCAAGCAGAACAAAACCAAACCAGACTAATGGAGCAACACACCAGACTCTTAGAACAGATAGCAACCAGATCACCAATGCCATCAGGACCTTATTCAGGAACAACAAATGGAGGAATCACTACAGGATCAAGATGGGCAGACTTTCAGAAGACAAGACCACCAACTTTTACAGTCTCACTGGAACCGCTAGTAGCAAATGATTGGATAAGAGACATGGAAAGGAAGTTAGATACAATCCAATGCATTGATCAGGAGAAGACTCTTTTTGCCTCCCACCAACTCCAAGGACAAGCTGCAGTATGGTGGATGAATCATCAAGCACTTCACCCTGGAAGAGATATACCATGGCAAGAATTTAAGGATGCTTTTCATAAGGCACACGTCCCCACTGGTGTGCTCGCTTCCAAACGCCGAGAATTTCTTGCTCTCAAGCAAAGAGGACTCACTGTGATAGAATACATACATCAATTCAACTACCTGGCACGTTATGCTAGAAATGATGTCAATACTGAAGAGAAAAAGATGGAGAAATTTGCAGAAGGATTGCAAAAATCCTTGAAATTTCATATTTCAGCCTTGGATTTCAAAGACATGTCAGCTATGGTAAATAAACTACTAATATCATAAGAAGTCAGAATAGATTTGCAAGAAATCAAAAAAAAGAAGAGCAATGCAAATGACACCTCAACCAAGTGCACCCAGGAAAAAAATGATGACAGCACCACCAGTACAATCTCAGTAGAGACCAACTACCAATCCAACTCCAAGACTTCAGTACAGTATGAATCAGCCAGCCACAATTCAGTATTACACCTGTGGGCGAAATCACCATCAAAGGGATTGTCCACAAAAATCAATAAACTGCTATCACTGTGGACAACCAGGCCATATCCAGTTTCATTGGCCAATGAGGGGTATGTCAGTAGAAGCAGCCAAAGTTCAGGTGAAAAATCAACTACAAATCAACAAGGCATACAAGCAAACAAAGGAGGTATGCTAAGACCTATAGAACAACCAAGATTTCAAACAACCGCGACAAATTCGAGGCAAGGTCAATTATGTCGCTACTAGTGAAGCTGCGGAAGCCACAAATCCTATTGCGGTATGTTTTACTTCATCTGATGTCGACATTGAATTTGGTTACTCCGGGAGCCACCCTTCTTTTCAGATTTGTGCAACAGAAAGAGCAGCATGGAAAAAGGAATAGAAAATGCAGCGTGATTTTCCAAACTAGCCCCTGACTTTGTGTGAATCCCGGGGTCGAGATTCCTTTAAGGGGTAGATTGAAATAACCCAGAAATTTGAAAATTTGTTTTTTTAATCTTTTGGTTTAATTTTGAAATCTTTCCGTTTTTGGAAACTTCCGCCGAAAATCCTCTTTCCATTTTTGGAAATACGCCTTCTCCTCTCGGTGGCGCCTCCTTCTCCCAGCCGCCTTCGGCTTTCTTCCTCCCTCTTCCTTTCTTCTCCCCTGTGTCAGCGCCCGGGCATCAACTTCTTCGGGGTCGCTGCCGTCACAGCCACCTCCCGCGCCACCATGCCACCTCCAGCACTTCCTCCACCTTCGCCGCCTCCACCTGGCCCCGCCCCTGCCGCCACCTCTCTCGGCGCCGTCCAGGAGCTTCTCTGCCGCCACGTCGCCGCCATCGCCTTGCCTTGCCCGCTCCCACTGCCTCTCCCCGGGCTATAAAAGCGACCCCAGGGCTTGCATTCCTCTTCAACTCCACCTCCAACCCCTTCCCCGCCCTTCATCCCCTCCAGCGCCGGCCAATTTGGGCTTCTTCCGCCGCCTCCTTCTCCGTGAGCGAGCTCTTGATGGTCGCCACCTCCCCTTCCCTCCCACCTCTAGCAAAAGCACCAACTCACCGCCGCCATTCTTTCCCCACCATCCCCACCCCCAATTCCCACCGGAGCTCACCGGCGACGAGCTCCTACCGCCACCTCCACGGCGGCCGTCGCCATGCCGCCAACAGTGCGCCTCAAGCCACCCCACCACCTCCATTGAGGCCCTCCACTCACCGATGCTCCTCGCCCTTCGTCCTCGTCGAACACCGCCAGATGTGCCGTCGCCTCCTTCCCCAAAATGGAACCCCCTTGCCTCTGTCGTGCTCCCCGCACCCTTCCTCTTGTTGCCGCCACCTCTGCTGCCGCAATCGCTGTCGCCATTGTTGGTTCGAGGCGAGTTGCGACCGAATGGCTGTATTGCTCGACCACTTTGTGTCTTTCATTGTTTTGGCTTGGCTTTTGCGTGGGCCGCTTCTGATGCCAGTAGGGCCCAAATCTTATTCATTGCACGATGATCCATTCTTCGTTCATTACACAGTATTTTAGTTACTATTTACCAACCAAAAACACTGTTCACCAACCAAAAATTGATATTTACTGTTCACTGTCACGAACAGTAATCTTAGTTAATGGTCACCACCATTTTTCATTAATGAATAGTAAAATTGTTACTAATTCATCATTTGATACTATTCATCTGCAAAACTCTAATTCGGCATTATATATCCATTTCGTCCGTTTTGAGCCCAATAATCCATTTCTCCACCCGTTCAGTCCAATTAAACACCAAATAATTTCCCACCCTCCCGCACCACCTTTTTTGTGTTTATTTTCTATTTATTTTTACTTGCATGTTGTTCTCAGCTCATTCCTTGTCGAACTGAATTTTACATAGTTTGTTTTATTTTATTACTTCTCATTAGGTCACGATCTTGGCGACCAGACTCCAGAATACATCAGGTAAGACCAAAATCAATAGGACTTTGTGCAAGAAGGCAAGCCACATTCTTTGATCATCTTGAGCCTACAATTCATATATTTATTATTAGTTTCATTATTGTATTTGTGCCAATTACTTTAAATATTGAAATGATACTTTTGAATACCATGATGTTTAGATAATTCCTATTACCCCACATACAAACCCACATAGCACTTGTAGGCCATATTCACCTTGACAAGGTTAAGATTTCTTGTAAGCCATATTCACCTAGATAAGTCCACATAAAATATTATCTATGCAAATAGCTTTTTTACCAAAAATATGGTTATCAATCAAAGAGAGTGTTGGCGGTTCGCGATGGTTTTGGTGTGAAGTTGAGGTTGTGTTAGGGAAGTTGGGCAACCCAATAGACTTGTATTGGAAAAGTGAGTCGCAGGTGAGGCCCGGAGGATGGACAGCCACGTGGTGGTGTTGGTCTATCGCTTCATTATGAAGGACAAGAAACTTGTGGTAAAATAACAGACACAGAAAACCGCTCAACCACACGTGTGGTCATTACTCGCTGGCTTAGTACACTGCTCTTTCGATTGAATATCTACAACATCTAGAGTTGGACAGGAGTGGGCCTGTAGGGACACTCGCTGGTCTTCATAACGGTATGGTCTCGTCAGCAACGGGGTAAAGATCCATAGCGGCGGCTGGTGGAGTCTCCCGAGGGCTGTATGGGATAGATCCTACTGGGTAGAGGCTAGAAAGACTGAGCAGTGAAAAAGCTTTGTTATCTCAGCTCAGTCGCATGCTAACAAGTTGCGTGTCTATGATTTGATAGTACGAGTATGAGGTATCTTTTGGGTAAAGCTGAGCAACACTGTAGAGTATATCAAATGGTATTTGAATACGCCGTGCTTCCGGTTAATGAAGCTGTGTTCATAGGTGATTCCAATACATGAGGCATAAGTAGAGTTTTTGAGATGTGAATCTGGTTTGTGCATTTGTTGGGAAACCCCCGTTGTTATTATTTATTATTGTTTTACTATTATAAAGTTAAACTGCTATAAACTGCAAAATGCATCCACAAATGCCTATTAAGGTAAACCCTAACCATCCATTGAACTCCTTGCATGTAATTATTTAGCTTTTTCATGTGGCTTGTTGATTACGGTAGTAGTACTCATTCTTGCAAAATCAGCGACCCCTCAACAAAAGAAGACTGGAAAAATAGTGAGAACCCCAATGAGCAGGTTTTTGGTGGACCCCCAGAAGGCAGCGACTACTGTTATTAGGTCTCAATCGTGCTCAAGTGTGCCTGTGGTGTGAAGTCCTTTCGTCTTGTATTATATTAGCTTTGGGCTTGGAAGCCCGTGTCTGCGTCAAAACTGGTTGTAAAACCTTAATCTTATGTAATAAAAGTTTGATTTTGTTGTAATCGAAAGCTTGCTTGAGACACTGCTTACTTTGCAACTGTACATCCTGGCGGTTGTGAAGACTTTAACGGCCCCAGATTTTGGGGCTGCTACAGTTCCCAAGCTAACATGCTCGTAACATCTTATTTCCTACCACATGAACTGGTATCCCAACACTACTTAGCACAAATGAAACACACCTAAAGACAAAGAACCACGAGAGCATTCACCAGATCGGGGATTAGAACCTTACAGGCGGAGTAGTGAGGAGAAGGCAGAGGAGGTGGCCTTGCCGCTGCCATCGGAAACAAGACATCTAGCGAAAGAATTTAATTGATTTTCCCAGCAAAAAATGGAGAATGCAAAGATGCTAAATTTCACTAATTTGAGAAGAAGCCAGGAGGAAATTGATCAGAGGAAGTTAGAGAACCTCTAATTTGATAATTAAAGCTGTGGGTTTGGAGATGTGCTTGGGTTGCGAACTCGGATTTAGGGTTAGGGTGCATCGAGGTAGCAGAGGAGGGGGGGGGGCATTGGCGACTGGTCTAGAATGGGCGGTGGTGGCAAGATCTGTTGACAACACATCGGGAATGGGATGTGGTGGCTGGATCCGATGGCAGCTGGTCGAGGAAGGTGGTGTATATACAAGTGCCCTTTGATCGCTTACCCGATATTGAGGTTGACGTGCTGAGGCAGGCCCATACCAGATGGCAAGGGGGTTGTTGGAGGGTGACAACAGGGATTATGTGAAACGGTGGTGGGGACTCTTGGGAAGGGTGGCCACAGTAGGGGATCTATGGAAGACGGTGCTGGTAAGGGATCTAAGAGGCGGTTGATCTACAGAAGGCAACGCCAGTGGGGGATCTAAGAAAGGGTGACCTTGGGGATTGAAGATGGTGGCGTGGGGGGGTTGATGGAGGTCAGTAGTGGAGGAGGAACGATGGAGATATGCCTACAGACGATTAGACAACATGTGCACTTTGAGGGCAGACCGCTTGCCCGAACGTTTCCCCGGTAGACAATCCGTCCTTCTTAAAAAAATTCACCGACCGAGAGTTAGACAACATATTTGCTGGCAAAGAATTTTCCCTCACTTTGAGTTTTTTTCCGACAGACTTCAGCCCTCAAAATAGTGTTGTGGTGTAGTGAGAAAGAATCGAGAAATGTCGGTTGAGGGGCAATGTGGTCATTTGACCAAAATCAAAAAAGTGGGCGGTTTGAAAGACCGCGGTGGTGGCCTAAGTGGATTAGGTCAAGGAGACTTCATAGAGGACAAGACATGATAATTTTGGACTATTGGAGCCAAGGGTGAAGAACGACAGCGTGTGCGCTTTGAAAAGTGTGCATGAGTGAAAACCCAGTTGTGTAATGGGTTAACGGGTTTCCATGGGTGTGTGTAATGAATATGATCCACTTTGTAACTATGTTAGGGTTTCTTGTGAGCCTCCACTATATAAGGGGGCATTAGAGAGAGAAATTAGGCTTTGCACTTGAGCCTTAAAGAGAGAAATTAGGTTTTGGTTGAGAGAGCTAAGTGTTACCCTTAGGGTTTTGTCCTTCAGGTGGAGTGGCTTTAATCCTTCCTGTCCAACTGGTAAGAGAAGATCAAACTTGATTCACCATGTCTTATTTGTGTTCTTACTTGATTCTCTTGCCTTCTTGAGATGGTCTTGGTGATTCTTGGTTCCATCTTGTTCTAGTGTGATTCATGTTGGGGTATGGCTTGCTAGGGTGTAATACTCCGGAAATGTTCGGTAGAAAGAAAGAGGTCGGAGAGAGTGAAAGAATTTGTTTTCGTCGGAAAAATCCAATTCGTCGGGGGGGTATACGTTAATGTCGGGCAACTTTGGGCGCGATTCGCGACCAGGAGGCCCATTAGTGGGCGGCCGGCCCAAGTAGGGGCAGGCCAAGGGGGGCACCACCCCCCAAAACCCTAGTGCCTCCACCCCTCCCCCTTGAGCCGCCTCTCCTCCCCCTTGTGCCGCCCCATCTCCTCCTCCCCTCCTCCTAGGCGCCTCCCCCTCCATTGGTGGCTGCCATTGGAGATCCCCGGAGCTGCACAACCGGTCTTCCACGCGTTCCTCTTCGGTTCTTCCTCCGCCGGGCGCTTGCATTCCAATCGGGTTCGTGGAGTTGGGGCTGGCCAAAGAAGGAGAGGGGAAGTCTTCGGGAAGTTGATCCTCGTCGTTCTTGGTCTACAAAGGGTAACGAGACCCCATCGCTGTTTGATTGCGTTAGAGTTGTCGATTCAATGTTTTTGGTAGTATCGCGTAATCTCTGTCAGTAGATCGGTTCTGTACAGATTGTTGCAACTCGGTTTTGGGTGTCTTAGAGGCAGAATTGGATGTCTTTGCCTTCTAGAGTTTTGTTCCTTATTTCATTAGCTTTCTTTTGGCACCTGGATCACGAATTTTCACCCATTATATTAAAAGTTATGACTGTTTTAATACGTGCTGGTCTGTCTGTCAGAACTGCTGGGTATAGTTGGTTGCACCTAGGTTTTGATCTAGTTAGAGTCCGAATCAGGTCGGCCACCCAACTAGGTTTTTGAAGATAATTTCACCATGTTTCCAGGCTGATAAAAATCACGTTATTTGGATCAGTGGTTTAAAAGTTAGAGCATTTTCTTTAGGGCTGTTCAGAATTCTGGGCAGACTGCAGTTGTAGTTTTTCATTGGATGGTTAGACCTCTGTAATGGCCGAATTAGAGTTTACCATCAACTAGAGTTTTGTAGCCAGTTAAGTTAAGAAAATTTGAGCACTGGTTTCAGGTCTTTTGGACTTACGGTTTTTTATTGGTGAATTTGCTAGTAAAACTGCCAGATTAGGGATAATTGAAATGTTTGGGTAAATTGATCAAATTGAACTTTATTTGGTTAGTTTGGTTAGAGATTGAGGGAGGACACGTGTAGCATTTTCATACTCGCTTGTCCTCATTTCGATTATTTTATATTGTAGGCGGTGAAGCGGTGAGTGGAGGGGTATCTCAATTACCTCCCAACCCGTTGCAGCGCGGCAGGCAAGTAATTTATATTCAATGAATGATGTCATGTATGATTTGTGAATGAATGCTTACATTTGTTCGTATTTGTAGATGAATGCCATGTGTTATTTTCATTTATGAGTACTATTCAATATTAACATGGGATCATCATGACATGCATACATTATTTTGGTAAGACCCATCAATTCCAGTATGGGCACTTGAAATCCCATCAATTCCAAGATGGGTACGTGAGTCCACCATTCCAATGTGGGCCACGTTACGTGAGTCCACCATTCCAATGTGGGCCACGTTGGACAGTCGTATGAAACGTTCTTCATACGATTACTTTAAGTGAACACCGACGGGTGATTCACTCGCTATACCGGTATATGCTACAATTTGTCCAATTCCTTCAATGCACCATTCCACTACATCCATTCATAAATTCGTTTCCAGTAGTTGCTCAAATTATGTTTGTGATATATTGCTCATTGTATGTTTGATTGTTACATCTGATTTGCTTCTTGAGTCTATGGCTCATTCTTGCTTTATTGTCTTATTTAGGTAAATGACAAGGAAGAATGTTCTTGTGGAGGGTAGTTCATCACGTTGCACTCACTATCATATATCAAACCATTTGAGGACTTTTATCGTCGTTAATTATGATTTGTGTTGCATTGTAATAAGCCATCATGGCCTTGTCTACCATATCTTTCTGAATTGTTTACTTCCATTTCGTTGATTAAGTCTTGAGGATGAATACTTGATTCCATATATTCTTAATACTTGCTTCACATTATCATGCGCTTTGATGTTATTCATTTGAAGAGTAGTGATTGTAGGTGACATCTTGACTTCCTTATAGTCAGGGTGTTACATAGAGTTTGTAGGAACACATCTAGAATCATCTTGGCTGCCTAGATCTCATGAGCTTGAGTAGATCAACTTTTCCCTCTTTTGCCCGGTTCTTGAGTGCTCTTCCCTATGATGGATAAAGGTGGAAACCTTTGATAATTTTGAAATTGTTGGTTAGAATAGGTTCCAAACATCCTTGGATAGCCGTGTTTCAAATTTGGTATGATTTGAACAAGTAGATCAAAAGTTAGGTGAAATCCCTGTTTGGAAATCATGCTATTTTCAGACTGTCTGCAGGGGAGCGATCAAACCACCAAGGCTTGCCAGCTATACCTGTTGGCAATTGCTGGTCGGATCGGTTGACCAGTAAGACCGCCTGACAGTTGACGGTTTGACTGGCCTGATGGGTTAATTGTTTATTACTTGCTTGTCGTTGTTGTTTCTCGGTGCTAACAAGTTTGATCTCAATCTTCAAAGATGCTCGTAGCTGCCGGAGTGAAAAGATTGCCGAATTCCTGGGGAGAATGTTGTCAGAGTCATTCACCCCCCTCTCACTGCTGTAACTGATCCTACAGTATGAATCATATTACCTTCAAGTTCAAGAAAACCCATGTTTACTTCATTGTATATTTGAATATATATAGGTGGAAGTTAAAAGCCTATTTGTGTGTGATTTGGTGAGAAGAACTAGTTATGGGCTGGTTAGTGTTTTCCCCAATAAACAATTTCCTAAAAATCGGGATTAAATTAGAGGAGTGATTTTTTATGAGCAAATAAGCAAAATCATTTAGGAACTAGTTGTTTGGGAAATTAGGAATTGTTTTTCCTGCATTTTCGTCAACTTAATTTTGTGTAAAAATTTAGGAAATAATCAGCACTTTTTGTTTTTTTAATCAAATTCTGACAATATTACAAGTGATTTATTTATCCAAAGGCTAGTAGGCGCTAGCAGCTTTTGGGGACAATCTCGTTTAGGCGTATTCTACCAAAGCAGTTGGCTCTCAAGAGACTTAATCTTAAGAAGTTTAGATATCCGATGAGACATTTTCTTACTTTCAAGAGAGTGGGACAATTGACTATTTTTTTCCTTGTGGGATAATTGGCTAATTTAATCATCTTAAGGCTAACAACTCATAGGTCATGGTTTAAATTACGAATCATAATGACAAATATACATAAATAATCATCCCAACCATGATTAGTAAAAATTAAACTATAGTCATCATCATCAGCCAAAGAATCAAGATATCAAACCAGTTGGTGTAGTTGGAGGATCCTACGTACAGTTACAGGATGTCAAATGATTGATATGTGTTTAGTTGGAAGATGGTTTGTGTAGATCCAAGATGAGTGAAATGCAACTTGTGGAAACATTTCTTGGTATCCTGAATAGCAAGGATTGACTTTCCACATGTACCTGTCAATGCAAGTTCCATTAATTGTTTGTGGTTAGAGGTTATTAGTTATAACTAGCTAAATTTCCCGCGCAATTGCACTTCTAGATACAATATGTATGTTCATATTGAAGAATAAAGTTGCACTTGTTGTACAACTCTTATGCTTATGATGGAAATACATTTGTATTCTCTATACAACTACAACATCTCCCATATTTATATCGATTACTCTTGCACTGTTATAATCTGGTCCAACCAAAATAAGTAGTGTAGATTTTTCTTTTCCTCTTCATTAATGGGAGGATTTCTAGGAAGTTTTCATTTTTCTAATTTAAGGATTATTATTGGATTTTTCTAGACCTCTAAAGCGAAGGAGGTACCTTAATATCATCTGTTGTGTGTAGATATACATATTAGTGGTGTAACACCCTGGCTATTCGAAAGCGAAGATGTCACCCAAATTTAATCAATACACTAGGTACCAACAGAATTACACGAATAGCATTGATTTCAAAACAATAATGCATACGATACTAATGATAAGTAACAATTCCAATTAAAGATAGAAAAATATTTAAAACATGAGAGTAAGATAACTGTAACCAAGTTGGCTTATTACAATTCAACAATTATTTCTATCATAAAACAGAAATAATCAATGACTTCTGATTTAATATAAGTGACGTGTATCATGCTGGACTAGTCCCTCCCAAGATGTCTTCCTCATCATTTATCTAAATTAAACAAACAAGCAAGGATGAGCCAAAGACTCAGCAAGTACTAAACATGATAAATCAAGCATAAAGTGGACGAGTCAACTACAACCGAAATATGAATAATTCTCGGAACACATACATGAATGAATGGAATGAAAGAATGCATTGAAGGAATGGACTGCTCAACAACTTATACCGGTATAGCGAGTGACACACCCGTCGGTGTTCACTTAAGCCCAAACTTAACAAAGTCCGGGGATCCCAAATACCGTATGAAGAACATTTCATACGGGTGTCCAATATTGCCCACATTAGAATGGTGGGACTTACGTGCCCATACTGGAATTGACGGGACTTACAATTTTCCACCTCCGTGGTCAAAATGAAACGAATGCGTGAACGGAATGAATCTCATGCAATGAACTCTTATCACATAACAATGAAGAAGTATACATGGCATACGAACATGAATAACATTTCTAGTAATACATCCGCCCGCAATCATCATCATTCAAAATGATAAGACAAAGCACTTGCCTTCCGCGCTGTGATGTGTTAGGAGGCAACGAAGGTGCTCCTCCACTCACCGCCTCACCGCCTACACAAATATATAATCAAAATAAGGATAATATGGCACGACATAGCTACAGGTGACATACACTAACCCTCGGTCTAACCAACACGATCCAGCGAAGTTAAATTGACATTACACTATTCGGACACACACTTACGCATAATGGGCAGCGGTATGAAAAAATCATAATTAATTATCTGAAACTCGAAACGACATGAAACCAATGCCCAATGAAACTTAGCGCACAGAACTATGAAACTCTAGTTGACGGGGTTTATCGATTCGGCCAAGACAATTGGCTAACCAATAGTTGAAAATATCTTACAGACATCTGTCCAGACCACATAACAGCAGTAAAGAAAATGGAATAACTTTCATTCTACAGATTCAATGGAGGTGATATTTATCAATATTGAAGTATTATTAAAAATTCTACAATAACCTAGTTGGGTGGAGGTTCTGAATCCTACATTAACAAGGTCAAAATTAAGGAATAAACAGACAGTTCCTTCTCGTTAGACAGACAGAACAGCGCGCAAATAATAATTCGTAACTCCTAAACCGTAAGATGAAATCTTGTGCTCTCGGCCGCTATGGAAAGATAAAAACCAGGGCTACAAAACTCTAGGAGATGAAATTATCAGATTCGGCTTCTAAGACGCCGAAACTGGGCTCACAACCCATTGGACATGTTCTGGAATCTAGCAGACAGCATGTCGGTATAATCCTAACCATCAAATCTTCCTTCAAACAGCAGCAAACCTCAAATTAAACTCCTCGTTACCCTTGTAGACCTGTAGGAAGACGTTGATCCACTTCCCGAAGATCTCACTCCCTTCCCCTTCTTCCTCTCTTCCAAGGCCGGCCAAGAACCAAGGCAACGATCGGCCGGTGACGACGGCGGGGGAAGGCGACTTCAGAGGGGATCTTGAGAAGCAACACCGGGGATCACCGAAGGCGGCACCACAGGAGCGAGACGGCACCAAGGAGCAGCAATGGGCCGGTTGGAGTAGGGGGAAGTGGCGACTATGGGGGGAGTGGGGAGAGGCGGCTAGGGTTTGGGCGCCTCCCCTTGGCCGCCCCCTGGGCGGCCTCCTCTTGGGCCTCTGGTGCGACCAGCGGCCAGTTGTCGAGATTTTGATGAAAACTCCCTCTCTCAACAGGAAATTCTATTTCTTTAATTGCCTTTTCGTCCCTGGCTTCTTTTAAATTCTCCCGATTCGATTCTGGGATATTACATTCTACCCCCTTAACAAAATTCGACCTCGAATTCTAACCATCGAAACGAGTACAAGAAAAGAATACCACAAAATTAAAAACAACGATTAACACGTACCAGAAGCGAACAAATCTGGATATTGCTCTCGAATGTGGGACTCTAGCTCCCACGTGGCCTCTCTCTTAGTTTGTTGAGACCAAAGAACCTTAATATACATCAGAGTCTTATTCCTCAGAACCCGTTCCGACTCTTCTAAAATTTTCACTAGCCGGGACTCGAAAGTAAGGTCTTGCTCAATGCTCAAAGGCTCCAAAGGAATAACATATTCTAGATCTCCCAGGAACTTCCTCAACATCGAAACATGAAATACGTTGTGAACTCCGCGCATGGTCTCAGGAAGATCCAAATGATAAGCCAGTTTTCCAATTCGTGCCACGATTGGAAATGGCCCAACGTACCTCGGGCTAAGCTTCCCTTTGGTACCGAACCGCACTACGCCCTTGGTAGGCGATACTCTCAACAGAACCTCGTCCCCCATTTCGAATTCCAAATCTTGCCTTCTGACATCTGCATAGCTCTTCTATCGGCTCACGAGTAGCGGCAGATTCTTCACGATCTCGCTACTCGACAGCGATCTGCTGAACCCAATCGGGACCCAAAACTGCTCGCTCTCCAACGGCATCCCAGCACAACAGGGACCTGCACTTCCACCCATAGAGAACCTCAAACGGGGCAGCTCGAATACTCGCGTGATAGCTGTTGTTATAGGCGAACTCTGCAAAGCCAAATGATCTTCCCAACCTCCCTTCCAAGACATCACACAACACCTGAGCATATCCTCCAGAGTCTGTATGGTGCGCTCGGACTGACCATCCGTTTGCGGGTGAAATACGTGGCTAAAACGAAGCTGTGTGCACAGGGCACTCTGCAAACTCTCCCAGAACTTAGAGACAAATTTGGCATCTCGATCAGAGACAATAGTTTTAGGAACTCCGTGCAGCCTCACTATCTCTCGCACATACAGGGGAGCCAAATCACTTACTGAATTGGTGGTACGGATAGGAATGAAGTGAACAGACTTACTAAACCGGTCCACTATGACCCATATAGCATCCTTCCCTCGCTGCGTGCGAGGTAGACCAACTACAAAATCCTTGGATATGTCATCCCACGGCCATACTGGAACCTCCAAAGGTTGCAGCAACCCTGCTGGTCGCTTATGCTCAGCCTTGACCCGCTGGAAAACCCCAGAAGACGCTACATATTGAGCGATATCAACTTTCATTCTCTTCCACCAAAATTTTTTCTTCAAATCCTTGTACATCTTGGTCTCACCCGGATGCACGGTATACGGAGTACGATGAGCTTCCCTTAGAATTTTATTTTTAACCTGAGACCCATGTGGTACACAGAGACGTCCTTTAAAACGTAATGCACCAGTCTCATCTACACTGAAGTGGCCTCGCTTGCCCTCAACAAAACGCTTCCTCACTCACTGGAACATCTGATCGTGCTGTTGTGCTTCCCGCACTCTATATGGAAGGGATGACTCAAGAAGCAATTGAGTCTTGGTCTGGGCGGTACCCGCAAAGCAAAAGGAAATATCCATACGCTCAAAATCAGCAATAAGACAACTGAGAGTAGGAGGTGTCGCCTTGCAACTCAAGGCATCAGCTACCACATTAGCCTTGCTAGGATGATACTGAATAGTGATATCATAGTCCTTGATCAACTCTAGCCATCTCCTTTGTCTTAAGTTCAAGTCCTTCTGGGTAAAGATGTATTTCAAACTAGTCATGTATCAATCTCGCCGACCTCACTAGAATAGTTACATGACTTTCTCACCGACCTGGTTCGTGCACTCTTATCATGATGAATGTAAATGATGCAACATCATAATTAATCATTTCCATAACTCGTCTCATTAACTCAATATCCCATTTTCATTATCTCAATGCCATGATCTCATTAACTCAATGTCATCAATATCATGTATATGAATAAGCTAAACAAAAGCATAATAAATGACATGATTAAAAAATATCAATGATAATGGCGAATAACACATTGTTCACCACACTACCATGTACTTGCATCTTTATTCCTTCGGAGCCGGATGCGAGGCGGCGGTAGGGCTCTAGAGACCACACTCCCTGAATAAACAATTCAAAAAATCTCAAGATTACATCATTACAACACCAAAATATTACTCTAATCATACTCGCATATCTATGTCAAGATGACACAATTAACCAAATTCTACCAGACATACTACCCGCTGTCCCTGTAGTAAAAATGCTCTAACTTATTCACACGAACTACAAATTTAGCAAACCAATACTTTGTGGAATCCTCACATAATTTCCTACCACTTCATAGTTATGACCAACTTTTGATTTTATCGTTTTCACCCCCCCATTTCCTTCCCCGAAGACTGTCCCATAATCTGTCAAGATAGATTGCTTCACAATTTCGTATCTTTAATTATAAAGCAAGAAAAGATATGAACTATACCATTTCTGAAAACTACTCAAAATTTCCTAGATTATTCAAGTTATCACCAATTCTTAATTCTTCCATTTACTATGTGAAAACAGCCTATCTACATGATCTCTACCAATGACGCCTGAATTCTGGACAACGAACTTTCCAAGGCCGTACCTTTTTGCTATCTACTCCAAATCTAGTGATCTAGACCTTACTAGAAAGCCAAAAAAAATATCTACAACTTTTATATTTAGATGAAACCATGAATCCATGCCTAAATCCCTCGAATTTCCCCTGCAAGGTGGTACGTCAAAACTCAATGAACTAGGGCATGCTGAAAACTAATCTTCCCTTAGACAAATTGATCTACGAATCAAACAGTGACTAATCCAGGTAAATTCTAGGGATTAACAGGGGTTACCCATGATGAACACGAAGGATCACAAGAATCCGCGAAAATTCGTTCTTTTCTCCCTTCTTTTCCTTCTTCTTCTTCTTCATTTGGAAGCACGATGAAGCGAGTGCGGCAGACAGAGGGAGTCAATGACTTGAAGGGAGGGAGGTGCATGGGAGGCGCGCCTTGCGGGGAAGGGTGGAGGAGGAAGGGGAGCCTGAGGGGCACCCACGGGCTCCTATTTAAAGACCAAGGGTCTATATGGTCATGGCTTGGATGTCGTAGGGTTGGAAACAACCGGTATTGAATTTGATTCAGAGTATACTTTGAATTCGAGTCATTTTTCCACTTTCGATCTGTGTAAGAAACCTTTCAGAGGTCATAACTTTCTCTCCCGAACACGGAATTGAGTGATTATTTTTTCCCCATTTAGCTAACAGATAGTACTTCAACTTTGTATTTGTGGAACATTTCTGAAAATCATGTATTAATTACCAAATTTTCTTTGAAAATTAACTCTATTTCGGGCCCCATGTCTCACACGTCGGTACTCCAAATTAGGTCAATGTGGACTCTAAATTGGAGTATGCAAAGAGATATACAACTTTATAGTTATGAGGTTTTCCATTCGAAGTCGTTCTAGTTGCAAAAATTGTATTGCATGAGGATGACAGGTTCTGCCCTATTTCTTGGCGAGGCAAATAAGGAATCTCTCAATTTTCTTATATTCTCTTTAAATAGATGGGATATTACATAAGGCTAAGGCTAGTTTGGACTATCCAATTTATATGGACTATTTGATCGGACTATTTTCGGAGAAGTTGTAAATTGGAGTCAAGGTCGTTTGTACTATCCAATATGGAGTTGGAAGGTCCAGTCGGAGAGGTAGGACCATCCTATCAAGGGATGGATGGCCCAAGTGATTAGTTCTTATTCTCAAGTGAGCTTTGAGTGGTGTATTGATCATATATTTGTGCATCAAGGTTGCACGATGCATGTTTTTACTAACGTGAGTCAAGTGGATGAGACTGTGATCAAAGATGATTGCTTGGTCTTTGGATGTGCAGGTTGCTCGGTGGACATGGCGGTCAATGACAAGATCAGGACTAGCAGGAGAGCTGAGGTTGTGCGGTCATGTAAGTTCGGGTGAGGCTGCGTGTCTTAAGCGAAAGGCACAGAAAAGACAACGATCAAAAAGAGGCGAGTTTATGCAGGTGGTGCACCAAGTGACTTGGGCTGGTGCAAGTAGAGACGGTCTAGTGGGATCCAGATGCATCAAGACTTGACGACAAGTCATTGGGCTCCATGGGCTATGTGTCAAAGCGTGCTAAGAAGCTTCGATGTGAAGGAATAGGAAAATATCAGTAAAACCGTGGCGGTGGCCTAAGCAAATTATGTCAAGTCATGGAGGACAAGTTAATTGGAATTAGGTTAGTGAAGCGTCATGGTGAATAGTGCTTTGAAAAGCGTGCTCAAGTGTTGAGTGAAAAAACTGTTATGATGTGGGGTTGTCAGTTTTGCCTATGTGTAAGTGGATAGTATCCACTAAGTGGTTCAGATTTAGGGTTAGAGAATTGATGAGGGGGTATGCCTCATCTGTAAAAGGAGAGGAGGATGTGGCTTAGAAGCTAAGCCTTTGAGAGGAAAAAGGAGAGAGAGGTGGGTTGCTCTTCGAGAGAGCTTTAGGTTGGGATGAGAGAACTTGTGTGGGTGCTTCTCTAGTTGCTTTGTCCTCTCAAGGGAGTGGATGTAAACATTTATCTACAAGTAGAAACCAAATCTCCAAACTCATTCAAGTCTTCCTCCTCTTTGCTCAAGTGCTAATTTCTTTATTTGACTTGGTTTTTGGTGTTTCCTTTTGGTGCCAACAACATGTAAGTGATGTCTTGTACCTTTCGGACGTCATATCCCATCCATCTAGACACTTATTCTTGCAAGTTCTTATACTTGCCCAGTTTCGGAGGTTGAAAGAGTGATTTTTAGGGTTTCGGTATTTGAAAGGTTTTGGCTTTATTTTTGTTGTGGTTAGTTGAGCCAAGACATGTGGAATATCATCCTTAGACACATGTTCGCTTGAATCCATCCACAAGCTCTTCTCAATCATGCCTTTTGGTTTAGCTCTATATTGGTGCCTCTTGCGCTCAAGTCAAGAAATGTCACAACTTTGAGTAAAATGAGATTTCCTAAGAGCCACCAATGGATGACGTCTTTGGTTCGAATCACATGCAGGACAATTATTTTTTTTCACTTGAAAAATACGTGGGCTCCGATTGATCCAGACAAAAACAATACAGATTGTGTGAGATCGAAAACAAATATGGATTTTTTTATCAAAAATGAATGTGAATATAGTAGCCCTAGTATCCATCGAATACGAATTTGAATTATTCAAAAATTAAGAAGGCCGGTTATTTGGAGTTCATAACCCCTTCAAGGCTTCAACGGTTCCGTCTAGCCCAACTGACCCATCATCACACAACACATCAACATAGTAGCAGTAGAGTTTCCTTTCCTCAGGCCGATCCCCAATTCCCCATTCGTTTAGGGCATCAAGCACTCAAGCCGATCCGTGCATCGCAGACATCGCCCTTCGTCTAGTCATGGCCTCGCCACCCCGCCAACATCGCTGCGGCTCACGCATCGACCCATTGGAACCGCATCACGAACTCTACCCACCCAAATCGCCGATGCTACCGCTTGATCCTTGGCTAGTTGGCTAGTTGTGTTCTTTGTGGGGGCGTTGGGTTCGACGGTCGGGACTCTAGCGAGGCAAACTAAGTGTTATGTCTGTGATGAACTAACTAATGTAGCGTGCAAGTGTTTGGATTAAATAAATTAGTTATATGTTTTTGTTAATTTATGGCGTACAATTTAAGGGGGTTTCATGTCCCAAAAAATATTCATGACCGTATTTGTTTCGATTCATATTCGCTCCATATTTGTATTCGACATTATCCGTATTTATATTCAGGGTATTAGTATTCATATTTGTATGCACATCTGGGAAAAATATGAAAATAAATATGGCAGAGCATTATCCATCCGTATTCAATCCGTTTTCACCCCTAGGTGCGTGTGTGCGAGAGGAAGCTTGGCGAGTGGGAGGGAGCCATGGCGCGGCACAGGAGCAAGCCAGGTGAAGGTATATGGGTAGGCCACACTATCGCACAATTCCAAATTCTACCACGTAAACTAGGAAGCCATTCAAGTAAGAGATCATAGATAGTTACCACTAGACGACCAGTGTAGCAGAATAAGAGTTGGAGAAGCCTGGTCCAACGACGAGTGTGTCGATTGTCCAACGTCCTCAGCACTGATCATCTCCTCTGGCAACCTCTCGCGTTTGCAGCGTAGATCACGTATGTCCTTGATCAGCACAGCAGCAATTGGTGTGAGTTTATTAGACATCAAACATTTTACATATACCTCGCAATCCCATATCTTGAAAAAAGATAATTTAGGACACTTCTCGATCTATATCTCATATGGTGTCTTCTCTACCGTTTTTTATGGAATCCTGTTTAATTTGAAATCAGCTGTTTTTATAGCATATCCCTAGAAATACAATGGAATATCATATTGGCTCATCATTGTGATGAACCACGAAGGTTCTGTTTTGGCCCGATCTTTCAATGAGAAGGTAAGTTCGGTAGTAGTCGCTCAACTCTCATGATCCTGGCTACGAACTCGTAAGGCTCGAAACCACACAATCGCTGAACTACTCAACAAGTCGTTATCAATTGTGCACGAATACCCGGATGACCTGATCACGAAGATCAATTCCTGCATACACCGAAGAAGCACGCAAGAACAAGATAAATAGGCAATCTGAAGTTGCGAATAGGAATTTAAATTGTATTGATAAGTGAGGTTCCGAAGAACAATGTCGCTGTAGATCTCGCCGAACAAGAGGACAAAGTATAAAGTAGTAATGCTAAACTTCAATCAACAAAACCCACCAAACCCTAAGTGTGTCGGCCACTATGTAAGGAGGAAGAGAGGGGTGGCGGCCGTGGGTACTATTTATGTGTGAACAGTACTACATAAACAGTGCCAAACCCTAGGTGTCCAGCCCGAATTATAAGGCCCATGGCCCATTAGCATAGGTGGCGCAACACCAAGTTTCTTTACTCAAATATGGCTAAGTGTTGGCCTAAACAACTTGATATATAGTCTTCTTGCTAGATTCTGCTAAGACTCAGTATATAAATATTTATTCCTCGTATGATTATCTCCATGTTTGGTGTTGCCATCATCTCCATTTAGCTCGCCTCCCGATCTTTGATTCCTAAGTAAAATAATATCACGTGCTTTAGACAACATTATAGAGTTCATAGAATATGGATGCACTCTGAGAAACAAAGTCACCTGATAATTTAGTTGGCGAGCACGTGCTCTAGTAATTGGTCCTTGCACATCAGAAGCAGTAGGGATGGTTGTATCAGTGGAAGAGATGTCCTCATCATCCTCCCCTGCTTGAATTGGAGTCGTCCTCGACTCAAGGTCATCATCTGCTCCCAAGTATGGTTTCAAATCTGCAATGTTAAATGTGGGACTAACCCCAAAATCTATTGGCAGATCAAGCTTATATGCATTATCATTAATCTTTTCTAACACTTTAAAAGGACTATCAGCTCTAAGCATCAATTTTGACTTTCTCAAGTCAGGAAACCTATCTTTGCGCAAATGCAACCAAACAAGATCTCGAGTTGAATGTTATTTCTTTTCTACCCTTACTACCAACAAGTTTATATTGCGCGTTCATTCTCTCTATATTCTCTTTAGTTGTCTCATGCATCTTCAGAATCAATTCAACACATTGTGTAGCATCAATGTTTACTTTTTTCGAAGATGGTAGAGGTAATAAATCAATAGGAGCATGAGGACTAAATCCATAAACTACCTGAAAAGGGCACATCTTTATGGTTTAATGATGCGAACGGTTGTAAGCAAACTCCACATGAGGTAAGCATTCTTCCCACATCTTCAAATTCTTCATCAAAACAGCCCTCAACATAGTGGATAATGTCTGGTTGATAACTTTAGTTTATCCATCTATTTGAGGATGACATGTAGTAGAAAACAATAACTTTGTCCCTAATTTAGCCTATAGTGTCCTCCAAAAGTGACTAAGAAACTTTGTATCACGATCAGACATAATTGTATTGGGCACTCCATGTAGTCGAACAATTTCTCTGAAAAATAATCTAGCAACATTTGTAGTATTATCGCTCTTATGACAAGGTATGAAATACGCTATCTTTGAAAATCTATGCACAACAACAAAAATATTATCCCCCCTCTTTGTTCTAGGCAGTTCTAAAACAAAATCTATAGAAATATCTTCACAAGGTACCCTAGGAACAGGAAGAGCCATATATAAACCATGTGTATTAAGACGTAACTTAGCTTTGTGGCATGTAGTGCAGCGAGACGCATAGCACTCAACGTCGCGCCTCAACTTAGGCCAATAGAAGTGATCGGTCAAAACATACTCTATCTTCTTGACACCAAAATGTCCCATGAGTTCTCCTCCATGCGCCTCCTGTAACAACAAAAGACGAACGGAGCTAGCTGAAATGCATAGGTTGTTAGCACAAAACAAAAATCCATCATTCACAACAAATTTATTCCAACTTTTGCCTTCTTTACAATTCTGAAAGATATCTTTAAAATCATCATGATACATATATTGCTCCTTAATTATCTCTAAACCAAAAATTCTGAAATCAAGTTGAGATAACATGGTATAACGACGAGATAAAGCATCGGCAATAACATTATCATTTCCTTTCTTGTGTTTAATGACATATGGAAACGATTCAATGAACTCAACCCATTTAGCATCTCTACGGTTCAAATTTGATTAACTACGAATGTGCTTTAATGATTCATGATAAGAATGTATAACAAATTCTTTGGACCATAAATAATATTGCCATGTCTCTAATGTCCGAACTAAAGCATATAATTCTTTATCATAAGTAGAATAATTTAGACTATACCCACTTAATTTCTCACTCAAATATGCAACAGGTTTACCTTCTTGAATAAGCACACCTCCAAGTCCAATTCCACTAGTATTACATTCAAGCTCAAAAGTTTTACTAAAATCAGGAAGTTGGAGAAGTGTTGCATGTGTAAGCTTATCTTTCAAAATTTGAAACGATTGTTCTTGTTTAGGGCCCTAGATAAAAGGAACACCTTTCTTCGTAAGCTCATTCATCAGTGCGGCAATGGTGCTGAAATCTTTGACAAAGCATCGATAAAATCCAACAAGTCCGAGAAATCTCCGCACTTGTGTGACAGTGTTAGGAGTTGGCCAACTCTATACAGCTTCAATATTGGCTTGATCAACCTCAATACCCTATGGAGTAACAACATAGCCAAGAAACGATACTCGATCGGTGCAAAAGGCGCACTTCTGAAGGTTACCAAACAAACGTGCATCACGTAGAGCATTAAAAACGACATGCAAGTGTTCAAGATATTTTTCTAAAGTTTTGCTATAGATCAATATGTCATCAAAATATACCACTACAAATTGTCCTATGAAAGCACGCAAAACTTTATTCATTAATCTCATGAAAGTACTAGGTGCATTAGTTAACCCAAAAGGCATCACCAACCACTCATATAATCCAAACTTAGTTTTGAATGTTGTTTTCCATTCATCGCCTAGCGCATGCGAATTTGGTGATACCCACTACATAAATCAACTTTAGAAAACACGGTGAGAGCAACTTAATTCATCAAGCATATCATCTAGCCTAGGAATAGGATGACAATATCGAATAGTAATATTATTGATAGCTCTACAGTCAACACACATACGCCATGATCCATCTTTCTTAGGTACCAAAATCACAGAGACAACTCAAGGACTAAGGCTTTCGCGTATGTACCCTTTGTCAAGCAAGTCTTGCACTTGACGTTGAATTTTCTTAGTCTCTTCGGGATTGGTTCTAAATGGCACACGGTTGGGAAGTGATGCTCCTGGAATTAAATTAATTTGATGCTAAATCCCCCTAATTGGAGGCAGCCTTGGGGGTATGTCACTTGGAAACACATAAGCAAACTCCTGCAAAATGTTAGCAACAGCAGGAGGCAAAGAAGGAGGCATATCCTGAAAGGAAAACAAGGCTTCTTTGCACACTAAAGCATAGCAATCAAATTTGATATCTTCTATCTCACAAATATTAGATTTAGTAGCAAGGAAAACAGAACCTTTCAATTTAATTTCACCTTTCCTAGCACTAGGTTCTTTCTTCTTCAAGTGCACAAGTTCTTTAACTACAATCTGTTTTTTCATTTTTGCTACTGTCCTTTTCTCTATTAGCTCTCTCTAATTTATCCTTTAAAGTAGCTTCAGGAGACATGGGCAGCAAAGTGATTTCTTTTTATTAAATATGAGAGTATACTTATTAACTTTACCATGATGCATTGTATCTCTATCATATTGCCAAGGCCTACCTAATAACAAAGAACATGCTTGCATAGGTACTACATCACAATCAGCATAATCATGATAAGAACCAATAGCAAAATGTACTCTCACAAAGCGTGTTACCTTCAACCTGCCACAATTGTTGAACCATTGAATATAATATGGGCGAGGGTGATGTTGTGTGGTCACTGCAAGCTTTTCAACCATATTCATGCTCACCAAATTGTTACAACTTCCTTTATCAATGATCACTCGATATGAATGCTCTTTGATGACAAACTTTGTTTGGAACAGATTGTGGTATTGATTCTGTTCAGCACGCTCTATTTGTGCACTAAGTACACACTTCACTATAAGGCTTAAATACTTATCTGAAATTTCAGCACCATATTGTTCCTCGTTGCGCTCAGATTCTTGGTCATCACCTGCGAGGTCAGTTGCAAGCATAACATATTCTTCATCAATGTCACGAGCTGAAGTATACTCACCATTATCCTTTATCAACAGAGCCGCTTGCTAGGGCAATCCGCATCATGTGTCCATAGCCCTTGCAGCGATAGCATTTGTTTCTCGTGCTCTACCGTTGAAGCAGCAGAAGATGAACTTTGTGCGGGGCTTGTACCATGCTCTTGCTCATTTCGGTGCGGCGTGATGGTGTAGTGGAAGTAGATAGACGCCGGTTGTTGGTGGAGTTCGTAGGTGCGGTGTTGGTGGAGGGAGTAAATGGTGCTCTTGATTGCCCTTGAATTGTGTGACCTACAAAAGAACACGCATAATTTCCTTTGTTTTTGAGTTGGCGTAAATGTACCTCTCTCTCGATTTACAAGCAAGGGATAAAATTGTATTCTTTATAGTCAAGTATGTCCTGAATTTCACAGTGTAAACCTCCCAAAAATTTAGCCATCTAAGCATCTTCAGTTTCTTCTAAACCACAACGCAACAAACCAGTTTGTAATTCTTGATAATAATTCTCTGCAGAACTACTACCTTGTCTTAAGCGTTGCAATTTATTAAGCAAATGACGAGAATAATATGAAGGTACAATCAACAAATGAGTTAGGTGTTGAAGAAGAAACCTCGAATATCTTAGAAAATCATAGTAATATTACAGACTCTCTAGATGAAATAGGTTTATAGAACCTAGATAATGCCATGGAAGCAATGGAAGTAGAAATGGGAGGAAAGAAGAGAAGATATGGAGAAAGTTCGGCAAAAAATGAAGGTGAAATGGAGAGACCATCCAGAGTAGAAGGAACTTGGCCTCCAGAAAAAGAAGATTATACTTATAATTATATCCCCGGACAATTTACGCATATGGGATCTAGAAGAAGGGAATTTGATAGAGCAGTAAAATTTCAAAATTATAAGAGTGATGGCGCTATATTAAACTTAGTAGCACACGACCCTATAGATTGGCCAAAAATTATAAGCATATGGAAAGGCCTCATAGTGCAAAAATATATACAGAATCAGCATAATATAGGAAATAAGGTTGAAGATATGATAACTTATTTAGAAACCTTTCTAGGTGAATCAGTAAAAGTATTATGGGAACAATGGGTAGAAAGAAATGCTAATCTTTATGAAGAATTAAAAAGAGCCGGTAGTAATCCATACAACTTTGCAAATATAATATCAAATATTATTATAGCAGAAGATCCAGAGTTAGGATATACTATACTACAAAATGAAAGGCTAAGAGAAATAGAGAAATTAACATTAACAAATTGGAAAGGTATAAAAGAATTTTCACAACATTATTTATATAATGCCACTACTGCTAAACAAGGATATAATAGAAGTGTAGTTGAAAGATATTTCAACAAATTACCTCATCCTTTAGGAAGTATAATATTTGATGAATATAATAAAGAAACTGAAGGAGCAGTTATAAACATATCTCAAGCCATAACTTTTGTATTTAAACATCTAAAAAAGATTTGCACAAATATACAAGCTGAAGGACCGAAATGGCAACAGAGGGGGGGGGGGTGAATGGTGCCTTAAAATTAAGAACTCCCCTTTAATGTATTTAAACAAGATCTACAAAACCCTCTCAAGAAGAGTAAAACAAAATCAGAGAACTAAAAACAGGTTTGACTCTTTTCTGTCAAAAATCGGAAGCTCCGATTCTACCCGGTGGTAGTTCCGCACTCCGGTAGTTCCGGGGTTAGTGCGGAAGTTCCGCCTGCGGTAGTTCCGCCTTGGACAATCGGAAGTTCCGATTGTCTGACCAAGAAAACGATCTTCGGTTTTTCCCAAAATCCAAAATGCTAAATCTTGAATGCTCTTCTCGGGTCAAGTTTCACGGGACATCATCCTAAACACCATCTTGACCTTATGGAGAAGAATCGCAAACAAAGATTCAATAATCAAGCCAAAAACGGATTTCTTGAAGAAGGGGCAAGAAAGACCAAAACCCACAATAAACGAGATTCTCAGATTCTTAGCTCATGAAACTTTGAGAATGCAAAAGCAATATCAAAGCGACTCTAGATATCAAGTTTCAAGCTATTTCATAGGGACGAATCAAAAGATACATCAAAACCTAAATATTCAACAAGAGCAGGAAGGGAATAAGAGAGGCACAAACAAGTAATCAAAACCTCGAGTTTCATTGATAGAGATCAAAAGATTACGGAGGAAACACGGAGGAATGATTACAAGGATTTTCGATTCATTCTCTCCAAACCAACAACCTCTCAAAAGCTAAACAAAACCTTTAGCTAGAGCTAACCCTAATTTTCTCTCAAAGTCTAACCCTAACAACGAGGGTTCAGCTCTATTTATAGCCTTTGCTTAATGGGCCTCCAACCCATTAAGCCCGCTACACCGAACGGAACCGCCTCCACTTGTGCCGCTTTGCGAAAATACCGTTCGCCCTTGCACACCTTACGGAAGTCTCAGACGCCTTGCTGTCCTTGACACGCAACCACCTCAAGATTCACGCCGTCTTTGACACATCGACCGTTCGACCTCAACGCCGCTGCGCTTAGTCCGATCACCTCGTGTCTCGCCACGACCGTCTCGATGTCCTGCAGTCAACACAGACAAAAACACATCACATAGCATTGCACAATATCATAGCATCAACATTTGTATAAGACTCAAAATCATACAAAATCAAAATCACAAATTATCCTTCTACGCACGATTACGGACACAATCGGAAGTTCCGCACTTACCACAGCGGAAGTTCGATTTAACGTCCGCACTTGTCGATTATCGGAAGTTCCGTGCTTAACATTGCGGAACTTCCGATCTTCTAACATCCGCCTTTCAATTTCAAATCCGATTATCGTCTCGAGGAACACTCAGCGTCGGTTTATCGGACACTCGCTACCCAGTGCGGAAGTTCCATTCCTTCACGAACTCAAAATCCGAGTTAATCGGAAGTTCCTATTTCCAACGCCGGTAGTTCGATTATCGGAACTTCGCGACACATACACAATGGTAGTTCCGATTATCTGTTTGACAGAAACAGTCCAAACCGAAAAACTCAACTTTCAAACAATTAACAAGTCATCAAATACTCATCACTCGTAATGGAGGACCTCTCACATGGTCTCTCACAAGCCCAAAGATCTATGAAATATTGATTATAATTTACGTAATAAGATAGTCCAAATACCTTTAACATATGGAGAAGAAAGGTCTAGAAAATACCATAAACCTAAACATAAAGGTTATAATAAATTCAAGGCGAAGAAAATATTTTTCTAAGAAGATCGATGTAACACCCACCCAACATGAGCACGAAATGCTACCACCAGTAACAAAACTACGAATGAAACTAAGACATTTCTTTCTAATTTCGTGAGAATCTCCTATGAAAAATTGAACCATCGATCATCCGCACAATTAATGATAATATTAAGCAATTATCCAAGCGCGCATACTAAACATGTTCATGAAAGAAACAACCATAAAATACTATTCATCTCCAATATAGGTTGACCACAACATATGGCGAAAAAGTAAACCTCATAAAAACTATTCAAAATTGAAGGTATGACTTAAATATTTTGTGCAACTTTATTCATGCCGGTCTTGCAATCATGATAAATTTCTACTCCCGCCCATGCATGCCGTCCACAACCGATGTACCTAAAAAACAACACGGCAAGGGTGAGTCAAGACTCGACAGGGCAATGATACAAAACATAACAAGATCATTCATAATCCAACAAATGTATCAACATCACGAAGCGAATCAATATATGAATGAATGAATGCACATGCTCTTCTCTTTTGCTCATACTGGTATAGCGAGTGAACACCGTCGGTGTTTACTTATGCCGCGTTCTACAACACGCGGGGATCCAAAGCCCGCTTGAGAACAAGTCAGCCGGGATCCACAATGCCCACTTTGGAATGGTGGGTCTTACAATCACCACCCACTCCCGTGGGTGTCGCAAGTCCACAACTTGCATTTATGAGTGCACATGATGAACAATAAAATGACAGTAATCGAATTTTAGTAATCTAGCCATCATGAACAAATACATATCACCATAAACCAGTACATCGAACAAGCATATGTTACCACGATTCATCATATAGAACAATCACATAACAACCACATTATAGGTGCACTTGCTGTTTCTTTCTATCCGCTTCACGGCACACAAGGAAGCAAAATTGGTGTCTCTACTCTGGAACTCCGTCTCCTACACAAGCATAGCGGTAACAATAAATACGATGAGTGATGGACTCCATTTACACCCCTTAATCCAACTCCTCAAGACCTATGACTCAAAGAGAGGTTCTACCCAAATTTCCGTGATCTAGTATAATGCTTCCGGGACAGCGATCGAGAAAAATCGTAATTAAATATCGTAACTCGAATGACTTCAAACCAGTGCTCAAATACTCTTAACGTAACAGGCTACGAAACTCTAGTTGGTGGGGTTCTTTGATTCGCCAAACTAGTGGTCTAAACAACCGATGCAGACATCTGTCCGAATAAGACACACAGATAAATAACATGGCATAACTTTCACTCTACAGATCTAATTGAGATAATCTTTATCAATTTGGAAAGATTATTAAGCAGGCTACAATAACCTAGTTGGGAAGGACTCCTTATTCGACCTTCTATTAACCCTAATGTTCTGGTGACGTTTGCTGTTCCCATAGTCTGGCAGTCAGACACAACGATGGTAAAAATTCAATAACTTTTGATTCACACCTCTAAAAACTATGTTCTTCATCAATACTGAAAGCTTCTGTAATGTCTACAACTTTCGTGTTGGGTGACCCTTCAGATTCGGCTTCAAAAAATGCAAATTGGCTAGACATGCGATCGCCAAATCTCGTCGACTTTCCTGTACAATCGTAGAAAAACGGCCATAACTCCTAAACTATGACTCCAAACCAGGTGATCTCAGTGCCAAAAGAAAGATACAATCGAGGGCTACAACTTTCTAAGAGATGGTAAGATCAGAAAATGTATGCATATTACCCAAAATCGACGAGCAACCCATCGCAGATCTGATCTGCTAGCTCCTTGGTTTGGCCCTCCAAAATCGCCTCCTCGCCTTCTTTCCAATGGACCAGCATAGCGGGCTTCGCCGGGAGGGAGGAGGTCTTGTGGAGGAGGTGATGGCGCAGGGGAGACAATGGGGATGGGGTGGCGGCTTGGGGAGAAAGGGAGGAGTGGGGCGGCTAGGGTTTTGGGCGCCTCCCTTGGCCGGCCTCCCTCTTAGGCCTCTGGGCATGACTGCGGCTCAGTTGGCGAAAATAGCGATAACCCCCTTTTTTCAGAATTTTCCCTTTTCTATTGTTCTTTCTTCTCCCGACTAGTTTGTCTATTTACCCACTAAATTTTGAGTATTACATTCTACCCCTTCAGCGAATTCGACCACGAATTCTAAACAAACTTAACACTCGTAATCAAAACCTCTAGAACTTTATCACGCACTGTTGTGAATAGCTCGGGATATAGTTCGCGCATGCGAGACTCCAACTCCCTGTGGCCTCTCTTTCGATCGATGCGTCGAGCACCTTGACATAAACTAATCTCTTGTGTCTCAAGACTGCTCGATTTCTCGAGATAACGTCTGGGACGTGACTCAAGCTGTGAGGTCTTGTTCAATAGTCGTGGCTCCAAGGAGATCTTATGCTCTGGGTCTTTCAAAAACTTTCTCAGCATCGAAACGTGAAACACGTTGTGGACTCCTCGCATGGACTCTGGAAGGTCCAGGCGATAGGCTAACTTCCCAATCCTAGCCATAATCGGGAATGGTCCGACGTATCTTAGGCTAAGTTTCCCTTTAGTACCGAATCGGACAATGCCTTTGGTGGGGGACACTCTCAAAAGCACCTAGTCTCCCACCTCAAACTCCAAGTCACGTATTCTCACATCTGCGTAACTTTTCTGCCTGCTCTGCGCTGCTAATAGATTTTGTCTCACCATTGCTACACGCTCCACGGTCTTCTGAACCCAGTCCGGTCCCAAGACGGTTTTCTCACCCACTGCATCCCAACAGAGAGGTGATCTGCATTTCGCCATCTGAACTTCAAGCAGTGCGGCTCTAATGCTGGAATGGTAGCTGTTGTTGTAGGCAAACTCTGCAAGTGACAATTAATCCTCCCAACTGCGCCCTTCCATGACAAGACACAAGCACGCAACATGTCTTCCAAAGTCCGAATAGTGCGCCTCGGTGACCATCCATGCAGGGGTGGAATCTTTGTACTAAGATGGTGTGTGCCCAAGGCACTCTGCAGGCTCTCCCAAAATTTGGACACGAACTTGGCATCTCTATCCGAGATAATAGTCTTGGGCACCCCATGTAGTCTCACTATTTCTTGCACATAAATAGGAGCTAGATCACTACATTGGTGGTTGTGCGACAGGTATGAAGTGTCTTGGTTCTTTGAATCGGTCCACCACTACCCAAATTGCATCCTTTCCTCGCTGCGAACGAGGTAATGCCACTACAAAATCCATCGAGATATCATCCCATGGCCACTGCGGAACCTCTAATGGCTGCAGCAATCCTGCAGGGCGTTTGTGCTCCGCTTTCACTTGTTGGCAAACACCACAAGAAGCTACATAATTAGCAATATCCACCTTCATCCTTTTCCACCAAAAGTGTTGTCTCAGATCTCGGTACATCTTAGTCCCACCAGGATGAGCGATTATGCAGTGCGGTGTGCCTCCCTCAAGATATCATCTTTGACCTCCGCCTTTTGCGGCACGCAGAGGCGGCCTTTAAACCTCAAAACACCAGAGTCGTCTAAGCTAAATTCACTCTCTTTGCCCTCATCCAGACGCTTCTTGACTTCTTGTAGTAATCGGTCACTCTGTTGTGCTTCCCGCACACGGTATGGAATAGCTGACTCAAGAATCAACTGTGTCTCAACATTTGCTGTGCCCGCATAACAATAAGATATTCCCATGCGATCAAAATCAGTGATGAGGCAATCTAGGGTAGCAGGAGTCGTCTTGCGACTAAGAGCATCAGCAACAACATTGGCCTTGCCTCGATGATACTGAATAGTAAGATCGTAGTCCTTGATCAACTCCAACCACCTCCTTTGCCTCAAATTAAGATCTTTCTGAGTGAAGATATACTTGAGACTCTTGTGATCTGTGAAAATATCACAAGGCTCGCCGTACAGATAATGCCTCCAAATCTTAAGAGCAAAGACAATCGCAGCCAACTCCAAGTCATGGGTGGGATAATTCTGCTCGTGCTTCTTTAACTGTCTTGACGCATAAGCAATCACCTTACCGTCTTGCATGAGAACACACCAAGACCCACTCGAGACGATCTGAAAAGGCGTGAACCGCTTTCTGGCTCGGGAAGAGTGAGAATAGGAGGCGTCACCAACCTTTTTTCAAAGTGCGTAAGCTGCGCTCAGACTCATCGATCCATTGGAATCTCACATCTTTACGAGTAAGTTGAGACATCGGTTTGGCGATGTGGAGAAATCTGCACAAAACACCGATAATAACCGGTAAGCCCAAGAAACTCCTCACCTCCTCACATTAGTTGGCCTCTTCCAATCCACCTTGTAGAGATCTTGCTAGGATCAACGGCAATGCCCCGAGGATTTATCACATGACCCAAAAACTCATACAAATCCAAAACTCACACTTCTTCAACTTAGCATAGAACTTGTGCTCTTTCAAAGTCTCTAAAACCAGCCTCAAATGACGCTCATGATCCTCATTAGTCTTGGAATAGATAAGGATATCGTCGATGAACACTACTACGAAATCATCCAAGTACTCGTGTAGCATGCTGTTCATGATTTCCATAAAGACAGCTGGCGCATTAGTCAATCCAAACGACATGATTGTATATTCATAATGCCCATACCTGGTGGAGAACGCAGTCTTTTCTATATCCTGTTCACGCACCCGAATCTGATTATATCCAGACTGGAGATCAATCTTGAAACTTTGAGAATGCAATAGCAATATCAAAACGACTCTAGATATCAAGTTTCAAGCTATTTCATAGGACGAATCAAAAGATACATCAAAACCCTAAATATTCAACAAGAACAGGAAGGGAATAAGAGAGGCACAAACAAGTAATCAAAACCTCAGAGTTTCATTGATAGAGATCAAAAGATTACAGAGGAAACACAGAGGAATGATTACAAGGATTTTCAGTTCATTCTCTCCAAACCAACAACCTCTCAAAAAGCTAAACAAAAATCTTTAGCTAGAGCTAACCCTAATTTTCTCTCTCAAAGTCTAACCCTAACAACAGGGGTTCAGCTCTATTTATAGCCTTTGCTTAATGGGCCTCCAACCCATTAAGCCCGCTACACCGAACGGAACCGCCTCCACTTGTGCGCTGCGAAAATACCGTTCGCCCCTTGCACACCTTACGAAGTCTCCGTGCGCCTTGCTGTCCTTGACACGCAACCACCTCAAGATTCACACCGTCTTTGACACATCCTGACCGTTCTGACCTCAACGCCGCCTGCGCCTAGTCCGATCACCTCGTGTCTCGCCACGACTTCGTCTCGATGTCCTGCAGTCAACACAGACAAAAACACATCACATAGCATTGCACAATATCATAGCATCAACATTTGTATAAGACTCAAAATCATACAAAATCAAAATCACAAATTATCCTTCTCTGCACAGTTCTGGACACAATCGGAAGTTCCGCACTTACCACAGTGGAAGTTCCGATTTCCGGAACGTCCGCACTTGTTAGGATTATCGGAAGTTCCGTGCTTAACATTGCGGAACTTTCGATCTTCGGAACATCCGCCTTTCCAATTTCAAATCCGATTATCGTCTCAGAGGAACACTCAACGTCAGTTTTATCGGACACTCCGCTACCCCAGGTGCGGAAGTTCCGATTTCCTTCAGCCGAACTCAAAATCCAGGTTAATCGGAAGTTCCTATCTCCAACGCCGGTAGTTCCGATTATCGGAACTTCCGCGACATACACAGCGGTAGTTCCGATTATCCTGTTTCAGCACAGAAACAGTCCAAACCGAAAAACTCAACTTTCAAACAATTAACAAGCTGTCAAATACTCATCACTCAGAATGGAGGACCTCTCACATGGTCTCTCAATCTCCCCCTTGATGAGTATATTGACAATCACCGAAAAAGCATGAGATGAGTTTGAGTTTAAAATCAACTAAGGTCTAAACAAGAGTAGTTAATCTCAAGACCATGTTGACTTGAGATGAGATGAAAGAGCAATTTTCGCACAAAACTCAAGGCTTTTCTCCAGAAGGCTTTTTTTTCTCCAAAATGACTATTAGAGAATTACACCAAGCCATAACACAGAAGAATGCTATCAAGATCATGACAATTGATGTATAGAATAGCTAAGACAGAAAATCAATAATCTGATTAATGATCCAATTCTTTAGCAAGTCAATTAAACCAAGATTGCAGTCTAGCTAAAGGTATCCAAGGATGATACAAGCCATGTCAAATAATCTAAGTTGAACCAAGAAGACTCATATCGAACAGTTTAGAGAGCTACCAGTTGAAGAAAGACTCATTTTATCCAAAACTTGGTCTTTTTAATGATAAGCAATTTTAGCACATTTTTCTTTTTCTGAAGGCTTTTTATGGTTTTATCTCAGTAAAGCAAGCTCTGGACTAGGTGCCATCCACAAGCGCCTCTGAGCTTCAACCATTTTCAAATTGTAACCATGTGCTAGATCCCAAGCCTTATCGACCACTCCAAGCAAATGAGACTTAAGGAGGTGATCTTAGGTCATACAAGGCTCCCCCTGAGTTCATGCCTAGTGCAATGGCAAGCAGTCTCATGAGAAAGATTTGGTGAGATCAGTTTTTTCGCACAAAAGAGATCATTTTTGCTTTTGAAGTTTTTAGACCAGCGATTTTAAAGATAAGTCAAGTTTTCTTAACAAACTTACATAGCTTACTCAAAAGTTCAAAGGAGATACAAGACTCAACTCGACCTACTTGACATGGCGAAAATCATAAAAGGATAGCTTCAACGGACTAGTCTCAAGAGCTATCATGACAAGATTTTAATTCAAGTTTAGCATTTTTAATCACCTTAGCATGGCAAAGACTAAACTACACATAAAAGTCATGATAGATCTAGCGGTTTAGCATAAATCATGGCAAGATGTAAAACAAAGATGACCACAGATCATAAGGGATAATAAACAGGGCTCCATTTGAATATAATGCAATGTAGGATGAAATGCACGAAAACCGATTCCCTTGAGAATGAGATGCATCTTTTAATTGAGTTGAGTTATGACAAATTTAAGAAATGGAATAACCAAGAAGAACTCCCCCAACCAAAGGAACAAAAGCGAGAATCGATAAGGAAAGCAGAAAAGCGGTCCTTTAGAGCATAGAAAATATATAGAAAACTATCGCTCAGACAGGTTCTTATCTACCCCATATGATTCTAGGACTATCAGTTGAACAACTCATATACTAAGGAGCAAACATTGTCCCCGTCTACCCAAGGGTGGCCCGACCCTGCTAGAACCTATAAGAAGTGAGTAAGCTCTACTTAGAGAAGGAAGAGACGACTAATAAGAAGCATCCTAGAAGCACAAGATAAGAATTAGCAATCATAGCAATTTGGCAAGAGAACCACTCTAACCTATCTTTGGAAGGACTTCGACCCAAAATATTAAAAGAAATGCAACCAGAAAGGAGTAATAGTATAAATATAATATAATACCGTAGTAGCACATAGCTCCCCCTCACAGCAGTCCATAAGGACAAACCACCCCAAGCTCTCCCCGCAGAGCTGAAAACCGAGAGCTGTCCAGAGGCTTAGTGAAGATATCGATAGCGGTGCTCACTCTCCTGGCTGGAGCACAATGTCACCCTTCTCTACATGGTCTCGAAGAAAGTGATATCGATATCAATATGCTTGGTCCGAGAATGTTGCCTTTGGGTTCTTGGCAATGCAAATCGCAGGCGTGTTATCACAAAAGAGTGGAACAACGTCGATAGCTAACCCAAAGTCTGCGGTCGAGACCATCAAAGCACTTGGCTCAAAGAATCGGCGCGACAGCGTGCTCGGCCTCTGCGGTGGATCTGCGCAACCGGATTGCTTCCTTGGCGACCAGGAGACAAGAGAAGTGCCAATGAATTGGCAAGTGCGGAAGTGCTCTTCCTATCTATCCTATAGCCGGTGAAATCGCATCGAGAAGGCTCTAAGAGATAGACAAGAAGAGGAAGAGTACCGGATACCATAGTCAATGGTAGCTCGAAGGTACCGAAGATGCGCTTCACCTTTGACGGTGAGATACGCGAGGAGAAGCACGAAGCGAGCACAAAGACACACTGAGAGAAATGTATGTCCGGTCTCGAGGTCGTGAGGTACAAGAGAGAGCCAATCATGCTCTGAAATCCTTTTGGTCAATGAGTTCATTGTCTTCATACGGATCGAGAGCGTTGTAGATGCCATCGGAGTTGATCTTGGCTTTCCATCATTCATGTCGAGCGCTTGGGAGGTCTCGAGTGTATTTTCCTTGATGAAGAAAGGTACCCTCCGAGTCTGTTTGATTTGGAAGCCAAGGAAGAAGCTCAACTCGCCCATCATGCTCATCTCAAATTCGAGCTCATAACATCGTAAAACCGAGACACGAGTATGTGAGGAGCCGCCAAAGATGATGTCGTCCACATAGATCTGGACGAGCAAAAGATCAGTGCCAAGACGGCGGATGAACAAGGTCTTGTCTATTTTACCCATTTCAAAACCATGACTTAGCAGATAGGACTTAAGCCTTTCATACCAAGCTCGGGAGCCTGCTTGAGTCCATACAAGGCTTTAGAAAGCCTGTAGACATGGTTAGGGTATTTGGGGTTCTCGAAACCTAGAGGTCATCGACATAGACTTCTTCCTCAATAAGGCCATTGAGGAAGGCACTCTTGACATCCATCTGTAAAGCTTGAAACCCTTATAAGTGCAAAGGCAAGCGAGATTCTAATGGCTTCAAGTCTAGCTACGAGGGCAAAGGTCTCTTGAAATCTAGACCCTCAACTTGAGAGTACCCACGACCTACCAAACCTAGCCTTGTTTCGAATTACTAACCCATCTTCACTTTGCTTGTTCTTGAACACCCATTTGGTCCCAATGATATTGTGACCTTGAGGGGGCTCAACAAGGGACCAGACCTTGTTTATTTCAAAGTTTTCCAACTCCTCATACATGGCGTTTGTCCAAGACTCGTCAGATAGAGCATGACAAACGTCTCTGGGCTCAAATGAGGCGACGAACGCAGAATGGAGACAGAAGAGAGACAAACCAGCTTTGGAACGTGTGACACGCTCAAAGAGGTCTCCGATGATCTGCTCTGAAGGATGGTCCTTTTGAATGTGTCTAGGAGGTCCAGGGTGAGATGAAGAAGTGGCCTCTACCTCATTAGCAGATGAGATAGGAACAGAGCCACTAGCTTCAGAAGAAGCAGAAGGTAAGGGCTGATCTCCTCGAGGTGCAGTGGAAGAAGGCACCTCAAGAGGAGGAGGAAGAACTGGATCGGTTAGACACCCATCATCTCCGTCTTCCTCATCGTCCACAAAGATGGACTCAGACTGCTCTAGAGAACCTGAGATATCAGGCCTAGTCCCCGGACTGGCCTCATCGAAGGTCACCTCACAGGTTTCTATCATTTTGCTAGACTCATGATTCCGGACTCTATAGGCACGAGAAGAAGTCGAGTAACCGGAAAGATCCCATCACAAGATCGTGACTCGAACTTATCTAGGTTCCCGGACTTGAGAATAAAACACTTGCAACCAAACACACGAAAATGCGAGACTGGTTTTCGCCCATATCTCAACTCATAAGAAGTGCGATGCAAGAGTGCCCAAGAAAGACTCATAGAAACATGACAAGCAAGTAGCAATTGCCTCATTCAAAACTTCCTAGGTGTAGAGTATTCATCAAGCATCGTCCCGCCATCTCGACCAAGGTGCGGTTCTTCCTCTCCACAGCGCCATTACATTGGGGGCGTATGGAGGCGAGGCGGTGCTCTACACTGTCTCACCACAAAAACTCTCAAAGTAGGAATTCTTGAACTCGGTGCCATTATCGGCGAATTGCTCGTAATGCACTGGGAGCTCAACAGAAAGCCTACTAAAAGACCACGAAAAGAGTAAGCGTCTCATCCTTCGAGGCTAAGAAAAACACCCAAGAGTACCTCGAGAAGTCATCGACCACAACAAGAATATACCACTTCCCTCCGATGTTGCACTTCGAAATTTGGACCAAGCAGTATCCATATGGGCGATTGTCACAGTGCGTCGATCATTATCCTTGTATCGAGAGTGAGAAGCGGCAACCATCTTGCCGTCTTGGCGGGGAGAGCAAACTAGATCCTTGACCATCTTGAGTTTTGGCAAACCACGAATGAGATCGTGGCACGACTCGTGTCAAATGATCAAAACCTATATGACCAAGTCTCCTATGCCGAAGGTCAAATCACGAGATTGAAGCAATTAAACACCGAGAGGATCACGGAAGACTCGGAAAAATCAGCACGAAAGATCCTCCCATATCGAAATCCCATAAACTAGGCTACAGAAGAATCAAGAATTTTGCAATTGTTTTCTTAAAGCTCACCTCGAAACCGTCATCGATGGAGACCGAAAGCGATTATCTGCAGCTTACTTACTAAGGCAACATCTTTTAAAATAAAAGAATCATTAATGCTCACTGTACCTTTAGCGATGACGCGCCCTAAAAGAAGCATCTCGAAGGTGATCGTCTCATCACCTCGAGCACGGGCTAGGGAAGAAAACCAACGAGTCTCGGTCATATGGCGAGAACATCCGAGTCTACAATCCAAACCTTTGCCTTCCCGGCCCGGCGACCACGAGTCAAGCAGAGTAAAGTCTCGATCTTGGGGTGAATCAGCGGTGATTTGGGCACCCAATCTTGAGTAACACGTCGAATGATGAAGTAGTCAAGCAAGACCGACCTCTATCTACCTTACGCTCTCGTCACTCAACAAGCGGAAGGTATGCGTGCAGACACAAGTCATTCTTGAATCCGATTGCTATGGAAGAGCGAGTCGAAATTCTGGCAACATGCTGATCACGCCGCGGGTAGCCATCTCGAAAGGAAACCGAGATCTACCCTCAAAGCGACGGAAGTCACGATCAAAGGGAGCATGAGGACGAAAATCAGAAAACTCAGAAAAACCAAGTCCTCGATGCTGCCCTAAATCACCAGCTGTATCAAACCTAGACCTCATGTTGGTCTTAGGTGCACTCATGGTGCAGGGTGACCATGAATGCGCCTAAAAGAATCAACATGGTCTCTACGCGATCTTGGCGCTGAAGCAATGATCAACCAAATGTCCATCCTTCCGGCGGAAGGTGCAATGATACTCGCCTTGAGAGAGGCGAAGGCTGCAGTGGAATCACCTTCTCGTCAGAGATCCTTTGAACAAAACCCGCGATTTAAAATTTACTTTCTCGATCCACAGGCTTAGTTTTGATCACACAGTGCTATGGTTACGAGCACGGCGGTGGATGCTTCCTCATATCCTCATGAAAATCATATCCTAGACCTTGATTAAATTTACAAATCTTGGATTTGTCTAGAATGAGATTTAGCTTCTTCTTACCTCCTACAAATTTATCAAGAGTGTTCATAAGATCTTGACATTCCGAAAAGAGAGGTACAAGAAGAGCGGGGAAGAAGGAGCAATGAGAAGATCTTTGGAGTAGAGGAAGAAGAACCAACAAAGATAGGAAAGATTGGCTTGTGCATGCACGGTAGACTTTGAGGGCGATCCTATTGCTAGCAGATTGGTTCACGTTGCTAGGCGTCTCTACCAAACCCTTAGACTTCTTCCCAGCACACACAATACAAGCAGAAGATTGTGTTTCTAGAAAGTCCTTAGTTAGCTTCACACATTTTTCATCCAAGGCAACCAAATCACATTTTAGTTTATTACATTGATTGCATGGTGAGCTAACAAGGTCCTTAGAAGCATCTTGAGCGGTTTGTTATTGTGATCAATCATTTCTTGAACTTGCTTAGATCTGATTCTAGTTCATGATTAACTTAGGACGATTTAAGCAAGAAACAATAGGCTCTAGTAGCGCGACTTGAAATTGACAATTTTGTGATCCGCCGCTTTAGGTTCATCTTGAGATTATTACAATTTTCACAAGTCTCAGGCAGATCAAGCAACATGGTATCTGAGACCTCTAAGCGAGTTGTCCTTAACCTCACATGAGGTGCAAGCGATAACCTCAAAAGTAGTAGATGAAGGAGGTGCTACCCTACTCATCTCTAGTTCAACAAGAAGGCTAATGTTCTCCACTTTAATCATGTCTAGTTCGGAGGACACACTATCATACAAGGTCCTTAGTTTTCCATGTCATCAAGCAAAGCCTGACAAGTGTCACAATCATCACGGAGGGAGCGGATGTAAGTAAAGTAAGCTCCGTGATAGTCTAGCTACTTCCTTCTCCAACTCGTAACACTTAGCCCTAGACTTAGCATGAAATCTACCTAGCTTAAGAAAAGCATCATTAAGTGGTCGTAAGTGGGACTAACCTCGTCGAGTCGAGAGTGACTCATTGTCGCTCGATTCGCCGAGGGCCATGAAGCACATCTTAGGAGAAGTTGCCGTCGTCCTTGGGATCATGATCGTCCTTCCCATCATCGTCACTCCACCCTCCACCTCGCCTGGTGTCCGGTTCGTCGAGGCGGTGAGGACGCGATGGAACGACTTCTTTGCCTTCCCAAAGTTGCGGAACTTCTTCTTGCCTTGGTCAGTCTTTGAGGGCTTCATGTTGCGGTTCTTGTCGATGTAGTCGTTCTTGCTCGGACCGCCATAGTCACCTTTGCCCTTCCCAAGCTTGGGACGGTTTGCTCGGATGTGGTTGGGGCCACCACACTCGAAACAAATCACAGGACCTCCTCTTTTCCATCCCTCCTCCTCTTGTAAGCATGGGAAAACTTCCGAGCTAGAAGGGCTAGTTGTTCATCCTCAAGCCGCTCTAGCGATCATCGATTATGTCACGAGAGCGGCTAGGAGAACCCGCGTGTCGACTCGGAAGAAGGTCGGAGGTGGGATCGGTGACTAAAGCCATCGATTGTGACTTCGACCTTGAGAGACAATGTCAATCTCGTGAGTCTTGAGGCGCGAGTAAAGCGCATCAAGAGTCGTGGTCGAGAGGTGCGTGCTATCTTTGATGGTAGTCACTTTCATCTCCCAAACACGAAGATCAAGTGCAGAAAGCATCTGTCGAGCGTTATCCGAGTCGGGGTATGTAAGACCGACCGCTCGGAGGTTGCTCAAAATCTTGTGAAAACGCGAAAAGCACTCGTCAAGAGATTCACCAGCAAGCATTTCAAATTTACTGTATTCTCGCTTGAACTAGTCTTGTCGAACCGTTTTAATCTGGGTGGTGCCCTCATGGTATGCATCGAGGGTCACCCAGATGTCGTAAGTAGAAGTCAAATGAGAAATACGATCAAACTCACTCCTACTCAAACCCTGAATGATGATGTTCCTAGCCTTAGCATTGGCCTCAACATCAGGCATGTTTCCCACATTGATGTTTTCATCGGCAGGAACTGCAAATCTCACCTTCACCTTTCTCCAGATGGCATACCCCTGAGTCTGGATGTATGTTTCCATTCGGCTCTTCCAGAAAGGGTAATCCATGCCATCAAAGACTGGAGGCTTGGTGGAATACTTGTCCGTTGCTATGGCTCAACTGACCGGTTAAGATCTATAAAGAAGAGCTAACCGGCTCTGATACCAATTGAAGGACCGAAATAGCAACAGAGGGGGGGTGAATGGTGCCTTAAAATTAAGAACTCCCCTTTAATGTATTTAAACAAGATCTACAAAACCCTCTCAAGAAGAGTAAAACAAAATCGAGAACTAAAACAGTTTGATGCATTACATCAAAAATCGGAAGCTCGATTCTACGTGATAGTTCCGCACTCCGTAGTTCGGGGTTAGTGCGGAAGTTCCGCTCTGATAATTCCGCCTTGGACAATCGGAAGTTCCGATTGTCCTGACCGAAAAACAGTGCAAGCTCGGGTTTTTCCCAAAAATCCAAAATGCTAAATCTTGAATGCTCTTCTCAGGTCAAGTTTCACGAGGACATCATCCTAAACACCATCTTGACCTTATGGAGAAGAATCGCAAACAAAGATTCAATAATCAAGCCAAAAGCGGATTTCTTGAAGAAGGGCAAGAAAGACCAAAACCCATAATAAGCGAGATTCTCGATTCTTAGCTCATGAAACTTTGAGAATGCAATAGCAATATCAAAACGACTCTAGATATCAAGTTTCAAGCTATTTCATAGGACGAATCAAAAGATACATCAAAACCCTAAATATTCAACAAGAACAGGAAGGGAATAAGAGAGGCACAAACAAGTAATCAAAAACCTCAGAGTTTCATTGATAGAGATCAAAAGATTACAGAGGAAACACAGAGGAATGATTACAAGGATTTTCAGTTCATTCTCTCCAAACCAACAACCTCTCAAAAAGCTAAACAAAAACCTTTAGCTAGAGCTAACCCTAATTTTCTCTCTCAAAGTCTAACCCTAACAACAGGGGTTCAGCTCTATTTATAGCCTTTGCTTAATGGGCCTCCAACCCATTAAGCCCGCTACACCCGAACGGAACCGCCTCCACTTGTGCCGCTTTGCGAAAATACCGTTTCGCCCCTTGCACACCTTCTGGAAGTCTCCCGTACGCCTTGCTGTCCTTGACACGCAACCACCTCAAGATTCACGCCGTCTTTGACACATCCCGACCGTTCTGACCTCAACGCCGCCTGCGCCTAGTCCGATCACCTCGTGTCTCGCCACGACTTCGTCTCGATGTCCTGCAGTCAACACAGACAAAAACACATCACATAGCATTGCACAATATCATAGCATCAACATTTGTATAAGACTCAAAATCATACAAAATCAAAATCACAAATTATCCTTCTACGCGATTACGGACACAATCGGAAGTTCGCGACTTACCACAGCGGAAGTTCCGATTTCCGGAACGTCCGCACTTGTTGTCGATTATCGGAAGTTCCGTGCTTAACATTGCGGAACTTCCGATCTTCGGAACATCCGCCTTTCCAATTTCAAATCCGATTATCGTCTCAGAGGAACACTCAACGTCAGTTTTATCGGACACTCCGCTACCCCAGGTGCGGAAGTTCCGATTTCCTTCAGCCGAACTCAAAATCCAGGTTAATCGGAAGTTCCTATTTCCAACGCCGGTAGTTCCGATTATCGGAACTTCCGCGACATACACAGCGGTAGTTCCGATTATCCTGTTTCAGCACAGAAACAGTCCAAACCGAAAAACTCAACTTTCAAACAATTAACAAGCTGTCAAATACTCATCACTCAGAATGGAGGACCTCTCACATGGTCTCTCACAAGCCCAAAGATCTATGAAATATTCAGATTATAATTTCTGTAATAAGATAGTCCAAATACCTTTAACATATGGAGAAGAAAGGTCTAGAAAATACCATAAACCTAAACATAAAGGTTATAATAAATTCAAGACGAAGAAAATATTTTTTCTAAGAAGATCAGTGTAACACCCCAGCCCAACATGAGCCTGAAATGCTACCACCGTAACAAAACTACGAATGAAACTAAGACATTTCTTTCTAATTTCCGGCAGAATCTCCTATGAAAAAATTGAACCATCTGATCATCCGCACAATTAACAGTAATATTAAGCAATTATCCAAACGCGCATACTAAACATGTTCATGAAAGAAACAACCATAAAATACTATTCATCTCCAATATAGGTTGACCACAACATATGACGTAAAGAAGTAAACCTCATAAAAAACTATTCAAAATTGAAGGTATGACTTAAATATTTTGTGCAACTTTATTCATGCCAGTGCGCAATCATGATAAATTTCTACTCCCGCCCATGCATGCCGTCCACAACCGATGTACCTAAAAAAACAACACGGCAAGGGTGAGTCCAAGACTCAGCAAGGGCAATGATACAAAACATAACAAGATCATTCATAATCCAACAGTGTATCAACATCACGAAACGAATCAATATATGAATGAATGAATGCACATGCTCTTCTCTTTTGCTCATACCGGTATAGCGAGTGAACACCCGTCGGTGTTTACTTATGCCCGCGTTCTACAACACGCGGGGATCCAAAGCCCGTTTGAGAACAAGTCAACCGGGGATCCACAATGCCCACTTTGGAATGGTGGGTCTTACAATCACCACCCACTCCTCAGGTGTCGCAAGTCCACAACTTGCATTTATGAGTGCACATGATGAACAATAAAATGACAGTAATCGAATTTTAGTAATCTAGCCATCATGAACAAATACATATCACCATAAACCAGTACATCGAACAAGCATATGTTACCACGATTCATCATATAGAACAATCACATAACAACCACATTATAGGTGCACTTGCCTGTTTCTTTCTATCCCGCTACGGCACACAAGGAAGCAAAATTGGTGTCTCTACTCTGGAACTCCGTCTCCTACACAAGCATAGCGGTAACAATAAATACGATGAGTGATGGACTCCATTTACACCCCTTAATCCAACTCCTCAAGAACTATGACTCAAAGAGAGGTTCTACCCAAATTTCCCGGCAGTCTAGTATAATGCTTCCCGGGACAGCAGTACGAGAAAAATCGTAATTAAATATCTGTAACTCCGAATGACTTCAAACCAGTGCTCAAATACTCTTAACGTAACAGGCTACGAAACTCTAGTTGGTGGGGTTCTTTGATTCGGCCAAACTAGTGGTCTAAACAACCGACAGACATCTGTCCAGAATACAGCACAGCAGTAAATAACATGGCATAACTTTCACTCTACAGATCTAATTGAGATAATCTTTATCAATTTGGAAAGATTATTAAACAGGCTACAATAACCTAGTTGGGAAGGAATCCTGATTCGGCTTTCTATTAACCCTAATGTTCTGGTGACGTTTGCTGTTCCCATAGTCTGGCAGTCAGACACAACGATGGTAAAAATTCAATAACTTTTGATTCACACCTCTAAAAACTATGTTCTTCATCAATACTGAAAGCTTACTGTAATGTCTACAACTTTCGTGTTGGGTGACCCTTCAGATTCGGCTTGAAAAAATGCAAATTGGCTAGACATGCAGACTGCCAAATCTCGTCAGCTTTCCTGTACAATCGTAGAAAAACGGCCATAACTCCTAAACTATGACTCCAAACCAGGTGATCTCAGTGCCAAAAGAAAGATACAATCGAGGGCTACAACTTTCTAAGAGATGGTAAGATCAGAAAATGTATGCATATTACCCAAAACTGACGAGCAACCCACTGCACAGATCTGATCTGCTAGCTCCCTTGGTTTGGCCCTCGAAAATCGCCTCCTCGCCTTCTTTCCAATGGACTAACGAACGGGCTCACGGGAGGGAGGAGGTGCTGTGGAGGAGGTGATGGCGCAGGGGGAGACAATGGGGATGGGGGGTGGCGGCTTGGGGGAGAAAGGGAGGGGAGTGGGGGCGGCTAGGGTTTTGGGCCCCTCCCTTGGCCGGCCTCCCTTGGCGGCGGCCCCTCTTGGGCCTCTGGGCTGACCATGCCCAAGTTGGCGAAAATAAGCGATAACCCCCCTTTTTTCAGGAATTTTCCCATTTTCTATTGTTCTTTCTTCTCCCGACTAGCTGTCTATTTACCCGACTAAATTCCAGAGTATTACAATCAGATAATAAAGCCCCATATTTACATAAAAGAAATGTTAGACGCTATGATCCTAGGAAAAATTATGATAGGACATGTAGGTGTTTTATATGCAATTCATCAGAACATCTCAGTACCACTTGTCCAAATAAAGATTAAAAGATATATTCTAGTAAATATGAAGAACAAGAAAGAGTCTTAATAGTAGACAGCGTAAATGAAAATATATTAGTCTGTGATGATAATATAAAGGATGATGAGTCAATATATTCAATAATAGAAACAGAAGAAATTGAGAATGATGAAAAAGATTATGGGTCAACTACTGAAGAATTAGATTTAATAGATGAATTAGCTGGATTAAAGATAGAAATGATGGAACAAGTAAGTTGTGAACATGATTGGATTAGAGAAAAAGGAGATTATAATATAAAATGTGCCTTTTGTAAATATTATCCAAGTCAAGAAAATAGAGCTACTTGTAGTATTTGTTTAAAACAAGCATGCTCTGAATGCTTAAAATTAAAAAAATCAAAGTTGGAGAAAAGAAAAAGAGATAGAATGTAATGATAAAATATTATCTAGTAGAGTTAGAATTTTAGAAAACAGGATAAATAATCTAGAAGCAGAATTAGAAGAATTAAAAAATCATTTAATCCCTAAACAATCTTAAGAAGAAAATATTATACAAAATACTGAGTTCAAAGAACAAACAATAATTTTAAAAGATGACAAAAGGGAGAAAATAATTCAATTTGAAGATGCTATAACAAGTTTTGGTAATAAATATGTGGTTAAATTACCCTTTAGAGATATATCAGGAAAAAGAATTCCAGTACAGGTAAAGATAAAGCCAAATATTACCTATAAAATATTAGCATTAGTAGATACAGGATGTACAAAAAATATCATCCATGATAAATATTTTATAAAATGTCCTGAAATAGTTCAGACAATAGATAATGATAAAGCAGAAATATCTACAGATATGTCAGGAATAAAAAAGATCAATGATCAATTGGCATATAATATTGAAGTATACATAAATGGCACAAAATATATAATTGATAAAATTACAATAAGAGAATTATCAATGATAAATGAAGACATGATAATAGGTCTTAGGTTTTTACAACAATCTCTGCATACTACAATTATACATGAGCATGGCATTACATTAATCCCTCATCAAAATGATATTCCTTATAACTTAGAAGTGCGAGCACCTCCACATTTTCTTCATTCAAATCTAAATAAGTGTGTGTCCAAACCTCAAAGTAAAGAAAACCTCATCATAAACCCTGAAATAAAAGATGATCTTAGCACATATAAAGAAGAATATAATATAATGAATACTAGTGAAGACCATATTGGATTACAATCACTTGCACAATCACTTACACCTATTTGGTATAGAGATATAAAACTTAAAAAGGAAATAGTAAGGATTGTTCGAAAATTGGAAGATAATAAAATATCCATGAATTTCCAAGACAATGGCTAACTTGTTATTATGCTTACTCATTTTGCAGGTATGAAGAAGACAATACCAATTTCAAAATACCTTGAAATTCCAGAATATTTTGAAATAAAACCTTTATATGTGATATTTAAAGGAAGAATGCCATGAGTATATATTTCATCCAAAGATTTATTGTCTCAAAATATAAATTCAGAGCTAACAGAAATATCCTGAAAAAAATATTCAAATATTGATGAAGCATTAGCTCAAGCTAGAAATATAATAGGAATAAATTATTATATAGAGCCAGCTGCTAAAGTTTATATTCAAAATTATAGAAAAACAAAAAATAAGAAAATTGTAGAGTCTAAACCTTTGGAAAATATACAAGAAGAAGAAATATCCAAAGTATATAAATGCAAAGAATATTCAGTCAAAGGGACTATTCCCTTAGACAAATCATATATAAACTCAAAGATAAATGAAAAATTTAATATTATATCTTCACAAAGGAAGATAAATATCAAAGAAGATATACTAAAAGAATTAAGAGCCGAATATAATATTCGTAGCCACAAAAATAGAGAGAGAGATGCCACAAAAAAAAGCCCTACAGCAAAGCAGCTCATGAAATACTCATTTCAAGATTGAGTTTCAAAACCAACCAAACACTATCTTGTCTAGGGCCAGATATTTTAGAAATAGTTCAGAAAAAATACCAAGAGAGACATATGAGCGTATGTTTAGACCTCCAAAATTATTTCCTTGATTTATACGAAGGAAGAGAAACTAATTCCAGCATCAATATCAGCATTCGTACTTTGCCAATTCTCCACCTTGATGACCACAAGCTCTACAAACCATACCACAATTATATTATACTAAAAGCTAGGATAGACCTCAAAACTTTCCAAACAATACATACACAAACCCACAAATAAATTTCTCTACAAAGCATCATAGATCATGGTCTAGTCTATGTCATTTATGGCACACTAGATTAAATTCTCCAATCAGATCTTGGGATTGCAATCAAGGAAGCTTGAAAGAGATTATGCCCTCTTAAGAATAGATACAAAATTAATTTCTACTCTATTCCTCTAAAGTTCACATTACCACTACGACCGGCAATACATGATGTTTATATTCTCAATGCATGTTTCAACTTCATGCATAGAAGCTGGATTGGTGTGTTAACAGAATAACATAAAATTCGTTTTTCCCAAAACACCAATCATGATAATTGGAGATCTTTCATAGAAGCCACAGAAATCATAGAAAGTATCTTCTCAGATTCGGCATATCAGATGGTTTTTCAGAACAAAATAATGAAGATATGGTGTGGTGAATACAAGGGAATTCTACACAACGGCATCGGAAGAATAATAAAACCAAATTTTGGTGAAGACACTTCCATCAGAAAAGAATACAAGCAATTATATTAGGTTATCATATGATGATCCAACCTGATGAAATTGAAGGAACATTATCTGCTCCAATGATCGTAGATGAAGACAGTGAGTAAAAAAATGCTCTGTATCAATAGCGACAAAAAGACATCATCATCGACAAAGAAGAATGACGACAGAAGACTATTATCTACGGCAAGGAAAATATCTGCAAGGACAATAATGGAGTACCATCTACTGCTGCAAATTATTCGGTCAAGCATCAATCATTACCAAGAATAATCCAACAAATTCATAAGGACTTAGAAGAATATATTTCACAAGGCTCCAACCACCTAAGCAAAGGAGAAGAAGGATCGAGAAAAAGCATTCATCCTCTCAACACCATAAAAGGAGAAGACTACAAGCTCAAGAAAGAAGAGAAGGAAGAAAGATAAGGAAGAATCACACATAAAAAGGAAGACACAACGAAGAAACCAAAGCAAGAGTAGGAAAGTAGCTTTCTTTCCATAGGATTAGCCAAAACCTCTTCCTGAGAAGAAAGTTGTGATCATATTCCATGATAAAGACACATATCTACTCCTAAATACCCAATTAGCAACTAAACCATATGTAATTAGCCACTAAGCCTAATATTTCTCAAAGTGTGTTTAAGAGAAAGAAACCATGTAACATATCCAAGCTACGTGTGTAATATTATCTACGTGAGGTAAAGATCTGTTTTTGTTGTAGTCGGGTTTCCCGAAAGGAAAAACCATATGTAAGTTAGATTTGTGGAAATGAAGTAGTTTTTCTTTATCCCGTAGATTTTCTTTGGCATATTCGTATGAGGAAAGGTTTTATGCTAGGGACCCTATAGGAGAAACCTCAGGCGGTAGTTCTGTAAATTCCCCCTCAAGAGTTAGGGTGGTGTGAACAATAGACCGTAGAGAAGTGTTCCCTTCGGGTGGAACTGCCTGGGGAAAAGATTAGTTACTTTTGAAGCAAATTTAGCAATAAATATGGTGAGTACCGAGTAGGATAAAACAACTACTGCTGCACAAACAGGCCGTAATATTGGTTTCGCCAACCTGCAAAAGATCCTGAATTAAGTTATATACTATTCATGAATACTATTAATAATACTATTCATAATCAGAATATCATTCAAGAAATCGTGAGCGAATATCAAGGACGAATATTGAATGAATATTTTGGGCGAATATTATTCATAACACTATTCATTAAATAGTAACAAAAAATATTTCTGAATATATATCACACAAATATCAAGGACAATATTTGTGATATACATATACTTTGAATATATATATTCCGAATATCAAAGTCAGTCTTAGTGACTTATATACTTGAATATATATCTTTCAAATACCATAAACTCTTGAATATCTCTTATATTACTCAATATCATTCTGAATATTTATATTCTGTAATTTTATCTTTTGAATTTAATATTCAGTCTTTAATATTCAATATTTAATATTATGTTTTTAATATTTAATATTCAGTCTTATATATATATATATATATATATATATATATATATATATATATATATATTTGCTTTGAATATTATATCTTTATGGTTTCATCAATTTTTATATCGAATAGTATATCTAAAACCGCCTCAGAAGCGCCAAACACACACACACACACACACACATATATATATATATACATATATATATATATATATATACACACACACACACACTATTCTGCACATGAGAATAAGTTATTCTACACCCAGGCCAGCCCACCATGCACCGACCGAGCCGCCCTTACGAAGTGCCGAACATGACATTTTGGCTCACTAACCCACGATCTCCCGCGCATAATGCCACGCGTCCAATGCACGCTATGGCGAGGTGCGCCCGTAAAATGTAATGCGGCGGTCGAAACTAATTGTGATAGCAATTTTCCTGCCGCATGTATCGCCGCGTTTATATTTTTTATGATTGCTTCATAAACGCAGGGCTAGATGTGCTAGTAAACTACAAGTGGAGTCTAATAAATCTTTTTGTAACAGAGCAGTAAAGTCATGTGGAAGTTACATAAAATCTCTTTTAGCGATGCAGTAAATCTCCTTTAATAAACGCCCAGAAAGGTTTTATTTTATGAGACTTATATCATTCTATTACTCTTGTCGTTAAGAAGCTATCGGTGAAAATTGTTCGTGAATCGAGGCGTTTAATCAAAAGCTATGGCTAAAACTGTAATATTCCAAATTTCGTTAGGGAGGATTGGTATTCGGGAGAGAGTTTTATTTTAAAATTTCGGAGTTTGTCGGGAAATTCTTTGGCCCGGGCCTCCGGCCCAGGCTAGTGACCTTCTGGCATAGCCTTGGCCGGCCTCATAGTGGGCCAAGGAGGGGAAGACCGCACCAGGCCAAGGCCCATGCGCCCCTCCCCTCTTAACCCTAGCCCGGCCGGCCCCCTCCCCCTCTTCCCTCTCCCTCCCACTTCTCCCCCTAGGCAGCCGCCACCTCCACTTTCCCCTCCACCAATCCACGCCCCATTCAGCCCTGGAGCCGCCTCCTCCCCTGGGAATAGCCCTTGCTGTTTCCCCGAAGTCGCACTCCAAGATCCCAAGCAATCTCCTCGATTCTCTCTTCACGGCCATTGTTTTCCTCCGCGTGCTCGCTGCAGTGGTGGCGGCCAATGGAGGAAGAGAAGAACCTTGGGAGGTTGATCTTCGTCATTCTACGGGTCCTCAAGGGTAACGAAGGTTCCGATTCGCTGTTTGTATTAGTTTTGTTGCTCTTTTGTTCGTTTGAATTGGTTTAGTCTGCGAATCCAGATCTGTCCAGAATAGAGCAGTAGGTTGCACGGCAGATTGAAGGCCTTTAGATGCCGAATCTCAGGTCGATGTCTTCTGGAGATATGATCCTGGTCTCATTAGCTTTCTTTTGGCACCTGGATCACGAATTTTCACCCAGTAGTTTAAAAGTTATGACTGTTTTACCACGTATTGCTCTGTCTGTCAGAAATTCTGAGTATAGTCGGTTGCACCTAGGTTTTGATCTAGTTAGAGTCAGAATCAGGTCGGCCACCCAACTAGGTTTATGAAGATAATTTCACCATGTTTCCAGGCTGATAAAGATCACTTTATTTGGATCAGTGGTTTAAAAGTTAGAGCCTTTTCTTTAGGGCTGTTCTGAATTCTGGGCAGACTGCAGTTATAGTTTTTCATTGGATGGTTAGACCTCTGTTTTGGCCGAATTAGAGTTTACCATCAACTAGAGTTTCGTAGCCAGTTAAGTTAAGAAAAGATAAGCACTGGTTTCAGGTATTTTGGACTTACGGTTTTTTATTGGTGAATTTTCTAGTAAAACTGCCAGATTAGGGTTATTTGGAATGTTTGGGTAAATTGATCAAATTGAACTTTTGTTTGGTTGGTTTGGCTAGAGATTGTGGGAGGACACGTATAGCATTGCCCTACTCGTTTGTCCTCATTTCGATTATTTTATATTGTAGGCGGTGAAGCGGTGAGTGGAGGGGTATCTCAATTACCTCCCAACCCGTTGCAGCGCGGCAGACAAGTAACTTGTATACTATGATTGATGCATTATGTGATGTGTGAATGAATGAATATATTTGTTCGTACTTGTAGATGAATGCCTTGTGTATCTTTTCATTTATGAGTACTATTCAATCTTGCCATGGATTCACATCATGACATGCATAAATTACTTTTGTAAGACCCATCAATTCCAGTATGGGCACTTGAAAATCCCATCAATTCCGGCATGGGTGCGTGAGTCCACCATTCCAATGTGGGCCACGCGTTACGTGAGTCCACCATTCCAATGTGGGCCACGTTGCGGCCGATGAAACGTTCTTCATACGGTTACTTTAAGTGAACACCGACGGGTGCTTCACTCGCTATACCGGTATATGCTACAATATGTCCAATTCCTTCAATGCATCATTCCATTACATCCATTCATAAGAATTGTTTCCAATAAATGTTCAATCTGTGATATTGTATATGGTTCATCGGATGTTGATTGTTACTTTCAAGTACTTCTTTGAGTCTTTGGCTCATTCTTGCTTTGTTGTTTTATTTAGGTAAATGACAAGGAAGAACGGTTTCATGAAGGGTAGATCAACACGATGCACTCACTACCATAATCTAAAACATTTGAGAACTTATTATTGTCTTCTATTTATACCTTGTGTTGAATTGTAATAAGCCAACCTGGCCTTATTTACCATATCTTTCTGAATTATTTATTTCCATTCCGTTGACTAACCTTGATGATGAATACTTGTTTCCGTATAATCTTATTATTTGCTTCACCTTATCATGCGTTTTGAGGTTATTCTTTTAAAGAGTAGTGGTTGTAGGTGACATCTTGACTTCCTTATAGTCAGGGTGTTACAGTTGGTATTAGAGCGGGCTTTAGGTCCGTGGTAATTAAGTTATTAAAATGACACACTGTGCACAGTAGGTGGGGTTTGGAAAATCCATTGTTTCCGCATTTCTAGTGATGTTGTTCATTATATTGTATGGTATAGAATTGCTTCTGTACTATCTTTCTTGTTATTAATCTATGACGTGATGCGATATCCTATATATCTATGAATTATTCTATGATTGTCATGAGATGATCCTATATATTCATAATTGATTGCATTAGTTATGCGTATCGGTAGCGGACGTCGAGCAGCTGAGTTCGTGGTTGTCGTCCTGGGTTTTGTCAGGCTACACCACTGTTCGTGTTGTAATAGTAGAGAAGTTCTTACCCCTGTTCCATAGTTCTGTGTTGAGCCTGAGCTCATTGATAAAGTTGTTGTCCTTCTCAAGTTTGTATCTGGTTTTCTGGTTGTAGTTTCTGATAGTTCGTGAATTTCTTTTGAATGGAGGGTTATAATGAAGTGGGCAATCTCTAGTAGATTTCTGATCGTTCTTTGAAATAATTGTTGTTCTTTCTACTATTGTGATATTTCTGCTCCACGTGAGCGTAGTTAAATTGCAAGATTTACCTTTTCACGGAAGTTCTGTTTTACCCCTGTTGGAAAATTCAACCCGTGTGTTCGCTTGGGGTTTCGGGCATTGGCAGATTTCTTTTGCAAGTTCTCTATCAAGTGCACAATGATCTTGCATATTTCCTTTGGGATGCTTTAGACAGTGGTTCTCTTCCTTGATTTCTGATTTTGACAAATTCTTGTCCGGTGGTAGTTGATGAATTTCTCTTAGGTTCATGATTCATGGTAGTTGATGAGATTCAATAGGTCTTTAATGGTTCTCTGAAAATATTATTGTTTTTCAGTTGTTGAATTTCTTTTATTTTAAGCGATCTTGACGATTGGCAATATTGATATTTCCATGTTTGTTCCTTCCTTCTCATTGGAAAATAGCGACTCGTTTACTCATTTGATAGTTTGTATAATGAGAGTTTTCTGTTGCAAGTTCGTTAACATGAGGAAGCATTTGCTCCATGTATTGCTTTTGGATCATTCCGCGTCTTGAAGTAACGCATCTCTTTTCTGAGGATTAGTGTTAAAACCCTTTTTGGGGTGCCTTGTGGTGATTAAGTCGGAGATGGTAATCAAACAAATTGGTTGGCTACGGGTTCCTATTGGTCCCTAGATGTTTTTCAAAACAATTTTTGTCTTTCTGATTGCTTAGCTCTCTTTGTTACATGTACACGATATTATTGACAAGATCATTCTTTTTTGTAAAGGGTCCTATCTCACTCGTTGATTAAGGGAACCGGGTTAACCGTTTGGTATTTTGGAGAACGGGAATTAGCTTTTACAAAGTTTGTCGAAGAAAGTCTTGACTCTACTCGTTTCTTTTGGAGTAGTTGGAATGTTGGAGTTTAGAACCTTTCTTGAGAAAAAAATGTCGAAACCCTTTTTCTAATGTTATGGTGGAGTTGTGTGAGAGGTTTGTTTCAGCTTTGTGGTTTTCGTACTAAGTTTCCTTTCTAGAATAAGTTGTTATTACAATTCCATTTGATGCTGAAAAATTTCTATAACACGATTTGCCATGTTCCTTTAGAAGGTTTATTGACATGATCAGTAATGTGATGGCAATGTTGATTCCTTTACAAAGAAAGAAAGTTGTCCGCCTTTCGTAATATTTCTAAAATGATCAAATTTCCAGTTTTGTGTTCATGCTCTTTTGGGGAATTCAAGTTCTTTGTGGTAAACCTAGTTTGTCGAGTAAAGCGATATGTTGAAAAATTATAATAGTTCTTCCATGATGCGGGTGTTTTGATCTTGAATACCCATTTGTTCCTAACGGTTAAGGTCGGATATTCTATTTGTTGTGAGGCCTATGTTTTCAACTGTGGACTTCCCATATATTTTCTGAGTTCGTTGCCTAATTGGTTTTTCCCCTGATTTATGTGTTCCTTGCGAGTGGTAAGTGATTTTTCAGTTGGTGAAGATCGTTTCTATTTGCCTCTTCTTTCGAGAAGGAATCAACCCATTTATTACACGTGGGTCTTCCGAAATGTTTTCTAAGTGTTATGGGCTTGATGTTAATACCTGTAGTAAATTGATCGCCTTTAGTGGCATCGTTCAAATAAGAATATGTCAAGTTTAGATTTCACGGTACCTTGGAGCTCGTGAATCAACTGGTAACTGAAATTATTTTGGGTAACTTGAGGAATTGGATTAACCTATTGTTTCTTAAAGATTCCGTGCGATTTAGTCTGAAAGGCTCCTTGATTTGAGTTCGCAAAGTGAGGTTGCAATAAAAGAATATTTTCGTTGATCTCTTCGAGACGGAGTTAATCCGTTTGTTTTCCGTGAAATCCTGTAAAGGGAAATGTTTCGAGTTTTGTGGCTTAAAACATTTGGATCTCGTGTTTCCCAAGTAGATGAAATGTTTCGAGCAAGTTGGCCTGTTGAAGGATCTTATCGATTCTTAATTAAATTTTGTGGTTATTTGAAGCGTCCCTAAATTTGTTGCTCTTTCCGCTCAAGAGATGACGAATTTGAGCGTAATATCTTTCTTTCGTGTCTCTTTGTTATTTGCTATTCTCTTTTGAGGATGTGTGCCTCAATTATGAACTCGTTTTAGTTTTCAAGATCACCTTTATCGAATATTTCTTTTGGTTTCTGCTTTCCGTGATGAGCAACGTCTTTCTGTGTGAATAAACTTATCTTTGTTCGCCTCTTCCTTTTGAGAAAGGATCACAGTTTTGGGTTGCAAAGTGTTTGCAAAGGGTAAGTTTGGCAACTGTTAGGTGGTAGATGAGTAATCGTAGCGGTGATATTTTGCTACCAGGTTATTGGAGGAGTAGTAGAATGTAGAATGGTTTTGATCTGTATCTCTTGGGGAAAAATTAATTCACATGGAATGTTTGGTTTCGAAGTAAGTCCGAAAAGTGTTTATTGAGTAGAACCTATGGTATAATGAAACTTCAGAACTTCAGTTCATGATTGAATGGTCGGTGATTATTGAAAGTATGGAAACCTTGATTACTTCTATAGAGCAACGCAATTGGATAATGATGCGAGATTATGTGAGAAATTTCTAAGGATGCAAATGAGTGAGTATGTTAGAATTGGAAAAAATGTTGGAGAGTCAATCCGTTGATTTCCCTATATGTTATAATTGAAATTTGTGGTAGAGATCTTGGAGGTTAAATTTGGGTTCGCATTGTTATGTTAGACCTTTGGTCACTCAATGAGTGTGTGTAGAGAAAGTGGAATAAATGAGTTTCCTGAGCAGTGGAATGATCTTTGATAGAACCTTTTTGATGTAGTACATGAGCGTGTGTACTGAGAATTCTGAGCTGTTCTTGAAAAATTAGAGGTAATGTAATTGCGTGACATCTTGGCTTTCGAATAGCCAGGATATTACAGGGGGATCTATTTTTTTTGTGGCGCTTTGGGTGCCTTCAATCAAATTATGGTTGATTAAGTAGAATGAGATGCATAGAGTATTCGGATGATTCAATAGAGCCACCCCTCAGAGGTGTGGATGATGTATTTCAATTTGAGTATAATTTGAGGATGTTTAACTAAGAGGTTTTAGCTCATGTGGTAGTCAGTGAATTCGAATTTCAAGGTTCGAGAAAAATTTTATTCCTAGAAGCGAGGAACTGTGGCAAAGGATGATTCGTGGGATAATGATGCGTTTTCTTGATTCTCGTTTGAGTTTTGTGTCGTTGACTTGTGTTTCTGCAATTTGAGTTGGTGCTGTGTTGGCGTGTTAATTCTTTCCAAATTCCAACAAACCGCAATTTCTTGGTTTAGGGCGTTTGAGTACTTCTCCTTTGGTTGTAGTTGTGTTCATTTGTAAACTGCCTATTTAGAAAATGGATTTGTTTTGAGATGAATTGTCAAATTTGGAATTTAATCTTTTGGTGGAGAGTTAGCATCGCGTGGACGCGATGAGGACTCTCTATTTTCAATTGGATTCTCTTCGTTTCCGAAAGTTACAGAAATTAGGAAGTTGGTATTTCGATTTGACCGTCTCGGGTTCATGCGCGAAGTACGCAACGCCCGTGTGTTCTCGGTCTTTGAGTGGGCGGTGAACCATTCAAGGTTCGAGTTATAGTTTAAGACGTTGACCATCGAGTAAGGTCTTACCTTCGATCCTCTTCTGATGAGTGAACCTAGAATGTTTAGGTTGGGCGTTAGGTCAGTCGTCGTTTTACGTATTTGTGTTGTGGTTTCTTTAGTCCGAAAGAAAGGCCACTTGGGAGCTAGAGTCTCGCATGAGCGAGCAGTATCCAGATCTGGTTGCTTCTGGTACGTGTTAAATTCGTTGATTCCAACTCCATGACAATTCATTCTTGTGTTCTTTTCGTTGGTTAGAATTCGAGGTCGAATTCTGTTAAGGGGGGTAGAATGTAATATTCCAAATTTCGTTAGGGAGGATTGGTATTCGGGAGAGAGTTTTATTTTAAAATTTCGGAGTTTGTCGGGAAATTCTTTGGCCCGGGCCTCCGGCCCAGGCTAGTGACCTTCTGGCATAGCCTTGGCCGGCCTCATAGTGGGCCAAGGAGGGGAAGACCGCACCAGGCCAAGGCCCATGCGCCCCTCCCCTCTTAACCCTAGCCCGGCCGGCCCCCTCCCCCTCTTCCCTCTCCCTCCCACTTCTCCCCCTAGGCAGCCGCCACCTCCACTTTCCCCTCCACCAATCCACGCCCCATTCAGCCCTGGAGCCGCCTCCTCCCCTGGGAATAGCCCTTGCTGTTTCCCCGAAGTCGCACTCCAAGATCCCCAAGCAATCTCCCTCGATTCTCTCTTCACCGGCCATTGTTTTCCTCCGCGTGCTCGCTGCAGTGGTGGCCGGCCAATGGAGGAAGAGAAGAACCTTCGGGAGATTGATCTTCGTCATTCTACGGGTCCTCAAGGGTAACGAAGGTTCCGATTCGCTGTTTGTATTAGTTTTGTTGCTCTTTTGTTCGTTTGAATTGGTTTAGTCTGCGAATCCAGATCTGTCCAGAATAGAGCAGTAGGTTGCACGGCAGATTGAAGGCCTTTAGATGCCGAATCTCAGGTCGATGTCTTCTGGAGATATGATCCTGGTCTCATTAGCTTTCTTTTGGCACCTGGATCACGAATTTTCACCCAGTAGTTTAAAAGTTATGACTGTTTTACCACGTATTGCTCTGTCTGTCAGAAATTCTGAGTATAGTCGGTTGCACCTAGGTTTTGATCTAGTTAGAGTCAGAATCAGGTCGGCCACCCAACTAGGTTTATGAAGATAATTTCACCATGTTTCCAGGCTGATAAAGATCACTTTATTTGGATCAGTGGTTTAAAAGTTAGAGCCTTTTCTTTAGGGCTGTTCTGAATTCTGGGCAGACTGCAGTTATAGTTTTTCATTGGATGGTTAGACCTCTGTTTTGGCCGAATTAGAGTTTACCATCAACTAGAGTTTCGTGGCCAGTTAAGTTAAGAAAAGATGAGCACTGATTTCAGGTATTTTGGACTTACGGTTTTTTATTGGTGAATTTTCTAGTAAAACTGCCATATTAGGGTTATTTGGAATGTTTGGGTAAATTGATCAAATTGAACTTTTGTTTGGTTGGTTTGGCTAGAGATTGTGGGAGGACACGTGTAGCATTGCCCTACTCGTTTGTCCTCATTTCGATTATTTTATATTGTAGGCGGTGAAGCGGTGAGTGGAGGGGTATCTCAATTACCTCCCAACCCGTTGCAGCGCGGCAGACAAGTAACTTGTATACTATGATTGATGCATTATGTGATGTGTGAATGAATGAATATATTTGTTCGTACTTGTAGATGAATGCCTTGTGTATCTTTTCATTTATGAGTACTATTCAATCTTGCCATGGATTCACATCATGACATGCATAAATTACTTTTGTAAGACCCATCAATTCCAGTATGGGCGCTTGAAAATCCCATCAATTCCAGCATGGGTACGTGAGTCCACCATTCCAATGTGGGCCACGTTACGTGAGTCCACCATTCCAATGTGGGCCACGTTGGACGGCCGTATGAAACGTTCTTCATACGGTTACTTTAAGTGAACACCGACGGGTGCTTCACTCGCTATACCGGTATATGCTACAATATGTCCAATTCCTTCAATGCATCATTCCATTACATCCATTCATAAGAATTGTTTCCAATAAATGTTCAATCTGTGATATTGTATATGGTTCATCGGATGTTGATTGTTACTTTCAAGTACTTGCTGAGTCTTTGGCTCATTCTTGCTTTGTTGTTTTATTTAGGTAAATGACAAGGAAGAACGGTTTCATGAAGGGTAGATCAACACGATGCACTCACTACCATAATCTAAAACATTTGAGAACTTATTATTGTCTTCTATTTATACCTTGTGTTGAATTGTAATAAGCCAACCTGACCTTATTTACCATATCTTTCTGAATTGTTTATTTCCATTCCGTTGACTAACCTTGATGATGAATACTTGTTTCCGTATAATCTTATTATTTGCTTCACCTTATCATGCGTTTTGAGGTTATTCTTTTAAAGAGTAGTGGTTGTAGGTGACATCTTGACTTCCTTATAGTCAGGGTGTTACAAAAACAATAAAAGAAACATTCATGTACAGATAAGGAACATATTCTCGCTAGTTGATTGTCACTGGTTGGCTAAGATAGCAGTAAATGCACAGAGATGTTTTATTTTGCGATATTTATATCATTTTGTTACTCTCATCGTTAAGAAGCTATCGGTGAAAATTGTTCATGAATCGGAGCTACCAATTACAAGTTATGGATAAAACAAGAAAAGAAATATTCATGTACAAACAAGGAACAGATTCTTTCTAGTTGGGTGTTGCTAGTTGGCCAAGATAATAGTAAAGTCAAGTAGAGGTTGCAGTAAATCTATTTTTAGTAAATGCCCAGAGATGTTTTATTTTGCGAGACTTATATAATTCTGTTACTCTCGTCGTCACGAAGTTACCGGTGAAAACCTTTCATAAATCGGAGTTACCAATCAAAAGTTATGGCTAAAATAAGAAAAGAAACATTCTAGTACTAACAAAGAACTAATTTTTGCTAGTAGGCTTGGTCTCTGTACGACACGGGTGTCGGTGGGTCAATTTTACTGCTGGTATGTGTGCTCTTGGGCCATTTTTTTGCCGATTGCAACGTTGCGTGTGCGGGTTTTACTGTTAGTTCTAATAGGACGTCTGGTTGGCCGCGTGAGGGGGGGGGGGGTTGTTGTTGGTTGACGCATCGCGCAGCCCATGGTGCGGCCGACACATAGAATAACATATTCTACGCTCTCAGCACGAATAGCGCTACCTATTTGTTTATATATATACATATACTATTCATGTGTTCCACTTATGCAAAAGAGACAGATACGACAAAAAAAAAAAAGGGTACTAGAACTTACAGGTTCCACTTATGCAAAAGAGACTAACCCTATCATGAATCTTGTGATATCAGGTTCCAGATCGATCGGCGGTCCCATAGGCTATAGCTGTGCCTGTGATACGCGAGGGATCACTCGTTATTATTGAGAAATAATAACGAGTGATCATACATGTACTACGTTGATTGATCGAGAGCCTAGAGGATGCTGCCCATAGATTCGAGCACAGGACGACAGGAAGCCCACAGAAGCCTGGGGCTTCCCCGGGGCGCTACTGACGCATGCGATGATGCACACATTCCCTTTATTTTGACTTGAACACGGATCACACCACCACACACCAATTGTTTAGTGCTGCAGACGAACATCCTATCGGAATTCAAGGAACGGATGTAAATTACTAGTGCATCGAGCGTGTGAGCAATTACCATGCATAATGTGTGGTGGGATCTTATGTTCGAAATCTTCAGTTACTAACATCGCTAAAATTAAGTTAGTGAGATGGGAGGCATTCATTGATGTTGTAGGATTTAATTTAGCCTCTTATAAAGGTCCGGATCCAAATCAATATTGAAATGGCAATAAGTGCAATATCCTTTATCAGGGTACTTCAGTTCCCTGAGCTAGGGGAACGTTGCCAAGGCCGATAGACATTTTTGTCTTAGCTAGCTAGCTCAACTTGAGGGGACAAGTGTCAACTTAAGACAGCATAAGCCAGTACGTGAAATGGCAGATTCTGCCAACTGGACGGAAGATAGATAATTGCCAATTAAGTATAGGATTAACGTCCAATCACTGCTAAGACCTAATAAACTAAGCTCCCGTGATATATAAAATTATAGTCTCATAGATTAGACAGACTTAAATCAACTGGGCCAATGGTGTAACAGTCAATTTTTGAATTGTGAATAGTATTTGCTTTTGTAAGTTGGTTACAAACACTTATTTTAACTTAAGTTGTATTTTCAAAATCTCAAACTTCTACCTCAATTTTAAAACTTCTCTTTTCGGGCCTATCCTCCTCTTTCCCCTTCCGGCCTAGTGCCTCTCCCCTAGTCTTCTGCTACCCCATTCCATCGACCAGTCCCGGCGCCTCGTCAGCTCCACGGCCGCTCCCCTACGCCTTCTGGCCCTCTGCCGCCATCTACCCCCCTCTACCTGCCCATGACTCTGGCGACTCCGTCGCCCCGTCTCATTGCCAGCGTCTACTCGTGTCGACCCCGCTACCTACGTCGCCGACCCAAGTATTCGCTCCTGTCGCTTCCCCTCTGCGCGCACCTGTCCCGTCCTCTCTCCGACCAAGGCGCCCATGCCACGACTACCTCGGGAACCCGCGCGCCCCCGAGTCGCCGACGACTCTGCCTTCCCCCCTTCAGCTATAAGAAGCCCTGAGCCTCTCTTGTTCCTCGCCTCGTCTCTCCTTCTCTTTTGGTAAGTGTCACCCAAGAAGAGCCCAAGCAGCCCCTTCTTCACCGAGCTCCCCCCACTCCCGTGCGTGCTGTAGTGGTCGACACGAACAGTACTCCTGTAGCTGAACCTCTCTCCGACCGCATCAACTCGAAGCCAGTAGTGCTCGACACGAACAGTACTCGAAGCCACAATACTTGAAATGAATAGTACTTGATATGAATAGTACTCAAAGCAAGCGGTACTCGAAACCATGAGTGCTCAAAACAAATAGTACTCGAGGCCAGAACTTCAGAAGCTCCGTCCTCCTCCGTTATAACTCCGATTCTAGTGATTTTTGTTTCTAAATTTGTCTAAATTCAAAACCTTGCTAATGGCACTAGTCTTATTTAACTTGGATCATTATTATTTTTTTGTGCATTTATTTGTTCTCTTTTCCTGTTTATTCTTTCCAGTGCGTCCGTCCGAATAGAGTTCGAAGACGCGGGAGTTCTCCAGTTTGATCAAGCACATGACTTTAATTCCTTAAGCAAATGTATACTAGACCCCAAGGTAGTTAAATTCCCATTTAATGATTAATTAATTATTATACCATCCTTTGGCAATTGAATCCATTATTCCATGTCAGACTAGTAACTATATGCTAAATACTAGTTATAGATTGTACTTAAGCGACATGGTAGTCTTGCTTAAATATTGGCGCATTAAATGTCCTAATCATCATCTCTTAAAATCATAAATTTTAATTTGGGCAGTCATTGTGATGAGGTACGGCGGCCCGATCTTCCGATAGGTTCGATTGCTTTCGTCGTGAGGACGTTGACGTTTTGAGGCTTCCGACCAGCGGACCGTCACCTCGCAATTCACTACACCCGCACGGCTGTCGTTATCGATCACGCTTGCACGCCATCAACCTTACCACGAGGGTTATTGTTCCTACAAGCAATCTGTAATACCCCAGAATTTAGACAACTGGTCAGGAGAAGAAAGAACAATAAAAGAAAAGAAAAATCCCTGGAAAAAAGGGGGTTTCCATGAATTTACGACAACCTGGGCCTTAGGCCACGGCCCATGTGGCCCAAGAGGGGGGCCGGCCAAAGGGGGGATGACCTCCCCCTAAACCCTAGCCACCCTCCCCTTTTCCCCCTCTTCCCCCCATAGCCGCCACCCCCTCTCTCCCTTGCACCTCCCCTGCGCCACCACCTCCCCAGCAGCAGCACCTCCCTCCCCGGCGAAGATCCTTGCTGCGGTCCATTGGAGGAAAGGCGAGGAGACCACCGTTGGAGTGCCGGCCAAGACGAGGTAGCACATCGGTGTTGTTCAGTATTTTTGCTCGTCCATTTTGGGTAAGATCCGTACGTTTTCTGATCTGACCGCATCCTTGAAAATCCTAGCCCTTGGTCTTAGCTTTCGTTGGGCACCGAGATCACCTGATTTGAACTTACGGTTTAGGAGTTATGGTAGTTTTACTGCGACTGACCAAGAGAGCTGACGAGAATTGACAGATTGTTTTGTCTGGCCATTATGAATTATTTCGAGGCCGAATTAGAAAATCCACCCAACATGAATATTGTATAGGATTCCGTAAGCTTTCCAAGTTGATATAGAACACAATTTTTAGAGTTGGCAATCAAAAGTTATGGAATTTTTACCGCCGCTGTTTCGCTGACTGTCAGATTGCAGAGATAGAAACTTTACCTGAATATAAGAATTAGTAGGAGGCCGAATCAGGAGACTTGTCCAACTAGACTATTGTAGTTGGTTTTGTTATGATTCCAGAGAGTCTAAGATCACCCCGTTCCAAGTTGCGTAACAAAAGTTATGGTGGTTTTAATGCTCTGTCCAGAGAGCCCAACGTGAAATTGATATTTTATTAACTGGCCTGGTAGGGGTATTATTTGGCCGATTCAGTAAGGCTCACCAACTAGACTTAGTTGGAGAATTTAATTACCATTCCAGAAAGTCTAAGAACATTTTATTTAGACTCATGTACCAATAGATATGGATTTTTGAAGTTGACTATCCACCGAGGGGACAGATCGACGTTTAAGAATTTGGGGACGGGATCGAGTTAGATGCCTTTGCGAGTTCATGGTTGTTGTTATATAGTTTGTTTTGGTCCGCTGTTGTGACTTAGCATGTGTTATAATTATTATTCAGGTGGTGGACTGGTACCGGGGGTAGCAACTTCTGTACATCCCTCGTTCTCTCGTGGTTAAGGCAAGTATAATGATGAACATAATATATATTATTGAATGGCAATGTTCGATATATATTATGAGTACTTATGTGTTCATGTTTGTGAAGATGGCATACTTGGTATTGTTCATGGTTGCTAGAGATATGAATTACGTGTTATTCATGGTTGTTTGTCTATGGTTATGAGATTTTGGAGTATGAATAGGTTATTCATATGCAATGTTGTTGAGGATACATGTTTGTGTTACTTTGAGAATTCACACATATGCATCATGTTGGTTTATTGAAGTCTTGGTCATGTGATGACCAAGCAACTCTTGAGGTCTCCGTCATGTTAATGACGGGCTAAAGGTCCCCATGCTTGAAGATGTGGATATCGTGAGGATATGTGCACGATCTTAGAATGATGAGTCAATTGGCAATGGCTTTGTTGGTTTGCAAAATCTCGTGTTTTCTGTTTTGCTTCAAGGCTGTCAGACCACAGGCGGTCTGACCGGTGGATCGGGCGGTCAGACCGCCCGTGGAGAGGTCGGACCGGCCTGACCTAAAAGTGGTTTTTGGAGCTGAGCCAAAAATAGGTTGTGTAGGCAAGTGAGGGGAGTCTCCTGGATGTGGTCAAATCATTTTTGGAGCTCCCGGTCAAAAGTTCTATTCAATTGAAAATTCCAGAAGGTTTCGGATTTTTGAGCTGAAAATTTGGCTAAGTCTTTTCGGGCGGTCCGACTTCCGTTGTGGAATCGGTCGGACCGGCCGAGTGGGGCGGTCGGACCGCCGATCACTTGTAGGTGAGCCTTCTTTGCATTGATGTGATTTGAATGTGTTTATTGTATGAACTTCAATGCTTTATTGTTGCATATTGCATTGCGGAACTAACGTGGGTCAAGTTGTGAAGAACTTGTTCCCGGAAACGATTTGTTTATCTATCGCTGTGCAAGTGGCTTGCGGGTCAACGACGTCAACGGTGAGGTGGATCGGGACTACGCTTGGAGAGCTGAGGTCCAGAACGATCATGGATGCCGGGTGAGGTCGTGTGACTCAAGCATGGTGCAGAATGGGCAAGATGGATCGAACGGGTAGTTCGGTGCAGCTGGTTGGATCAGGCGGTGCGTAAGTCGGTGCAAGTCTCTAGGAGTTTCCGATGGGATTCGGACGGGAGAGTCTTGCCGACGGGATGAGAACCGCTGATCAACCTACACCTGGTGAAGCAGGCGATTGCTTCAATAGTTATATGTGTGTGGGTCCCATGTGTAAGTGGGTCCCAAAAGTGAAACCCTAGGCCTCTCCTATAAATAGAAAGGGGGAGATGTAAAACCCCCAAGCACTCATTTGGCCCCCTTCAACTTTTTCTAGGGTTTGGAGGAGAGGAGAGGAGAAACTAGGGTTTGGAGAGATTGTGTGTGTGCTCCTTGTGTGAGCACTTGTCCTCCTTGCTGGAGTGGCTTTGTAAGCATCTTGTGAGATCAATCAATCTTGTGATGCTTGCTTGAGAGATCATTTGTCTCCTTTGTGTTCCTCTCTCTTTTGGATGAATTTGGTGCTTCCTTGATTCAAGTGTTTAAGCTTGGTCTCTTGACACATTTTGTCTTACTTTGATGTGTGGGATTACTCCTAGAATCATCTAGATCATCAACCCACACAAGCAAGTCTTGAATCAAGATTTTTATATTTCTAGGGTTTGTGCACTTCTTTGGTAAAATCGTCAGAGATCGATTCTGTGAAGTGGATCTGAAGGATCATCACTAGAAATAGGTCTCTAATATCCTTAGGGAGGTGTGCTCCAAATTTGATCAAATTTCATTGGTTGAATCAAAAGTTGAACCAAATTTCGTTTTGGTTTTGGGCATTGTTTTTCAGTACTGGACTAAATCGGTCTGACCGGTTTTGTAACGGCGGTCCGACCGCCCGCTTTTCAGACCGCCCGGTAGTGGCAGGTCGAACCGATTAGCTCTTCTCATAGATCTTAACCGGTCTTTGGAGCCATGGCGACTGACAAGTACTCAACCAAGCCACACATTTTTGATGGAGTTGATTTTGCATATTGGAAGGCCCGAATGCAGGCCTATATCGAGGCTCAAGGGCACGCTATTTGACTTAAGGTAAAGAACCCTTATGCCGTGCCAGCCGATGACGATATGATCACTCCAGATGTGGAGGTCAACAGCAAGGCTCGAAATTTCTTGATCCAAGGCCTTAGTCGATCTGAGTTTGAGCGTGTTGCTCACTTGCGGTCTGCTCATGAGATCTGGCCGACTCTTTGTGACTATCACGAAGGGTCCACTGCGATCAAGGAAGTGAGACAGAACCAGCTGAAGAAAGTATACTCTAAGATCGAGCAAAGGCCTGGTGAGTCTTTGGACGAGCTGTGGGGAAGATTTTCTAAGATTCTTCATGATCTCCGCGCTGTTGACTTGGTCTTTTCTGAGTCAGAAAATGCACGCCAGCTTTTGGGTGCTCTTGATGTGAAGGTCTGGGGAATGAAGACCACTTCCATCAATGACAACACTGTCAGGAGTGAGCTTACCATGGATAAACTTTACTCGAGGTTGAAGACGCATGAGATTGATTTTATCTCGCGTCTCCCCAAGACAGAGTCGATGGCATTAGTGGTCGACAAATCCAAGGGTTGTTCTTCTGATTCTTTCGATTGTAGCTCATCAGGTTTTTCATTATCTACTTTGCATTCATTAAGCGATGAGCAACTTGAGAAACTGCCCGAGGATGACTTAGCCCTCCTATCCACCAAATTCACGAGAGCTTACAACAAGGTGAGGAATAGGAGGAAAAGTGGACCTATCACATGCTTCGAATGTGGTGAGCCCAACCACATTCGTTCCAGGTGCCCCAAGCTAAAGGGCAAGGAGGAGAAGGAGACACGAAGACATCCCCAAGAGAGGGATGCAAAACACAAGAAAACAAACTATCGCAAGTTTGTCAGCCGGGTCCTTGCCGCTCTAGAGAATGTGAACATGAGCGATGTGGACTCGGAAACGGAGGACGACGAGAGTGACTCCCGTGGCAAGAAGAAAGCTCATGACTTTACAGGCATGTGTTTCATGGCCAAGAACAGCCACGACAGCAACTCCTCCAACGATGAGGATCCTTTTAGTGATCCTGATGAGGTATGCCCTTCAATTGCTGACATGAAAAGGGCTTTGGTGCTTGCTGAACAAAAATTGCATAAGCAAGTAAAAATGATTAAGAAGCAGGATATTATGATTGATAATTTGAACCTAGAAGTTGTTAGGCTTAAATCTATTAATCCTGATGATATTTGTGATTCCTGCACTAGCTTGCTTAAAGAACTGACAAGCTTGAAATCTGCTCATTCCTGTATTGCTAATCAATTAAAAGATGCTCTTGATGAACTAGAATCTCTCAAGTCTAGTTCTGTTTGCTTAGATGTCATTTCTCTTGATGTGACTGCCATGGAAGCTATTCCTTTAACCTGCTCTAACTGTGCTTTACTTGAATTAAAATTGGACAGCTCCTTGAAAGAATTGCAAAAATTTGATGCTAGTCACACATGCTCTCATTGTAAGAATAATAGGATTAAAATGCAAGAGATGACTGAAATGGTTGTTTACTCTAGAGCTGCCTCTTGTGAAAATTGTCCCAAGCTTACAATTGAGATTGAAGCTTTAAACAAGACTCTTGAAGAAAAAGCTAAAATTGAAAAATCCATGTCTCTTCTTGCTTGAAGAAAGTCATTGATTCTAACTCTTGTGTTGAGTCTTTGAAGTTGAAACCATGATTGGTCAGATTCAAGAGGCATTTAGAGTCAAATTTAAGGAGCGGTTGAATAGGATTAAGGAATCCTATTGTGTGTCTTGTGAGGCCTTCAAAGTGGAAGTGGCTCTTCTTAAGAGTAAACGTGATGAGGTAATCAAGTCTAGTAAGTGCACTAGATGTGAGGGTCTAATTAAAGAGAATGATTACCTCAAGGTGACTCTTGAGAAGTTTTCGAGTGGGAAAAAGAAACTCAACATGATTCTTGATCAATCCAAGGTGAGCGTGAAAAATAGTGGCCTAGGTTTCAATCCCCTAGAGCATTCCAAGAAAAACCCACCTAGAATTGCGAGAGTTGTGAAAAATGGTCTGTTTGAGCTAGAACCTCCTAAGCCTTCCAAGGTTGTTTTCAAATCTGCAGGTTTTGCTCAAACACTTTCTGGCAAGAAAGGTGCTTTTACTCCTTCAGTACAGACCTCACAAAAGGTCAAGTACCATTGCACTTCCTGCAAGAAAGAAGGCCACACTGTTGAGTTCTGCTTTCGGAGAGCTAAACTTGAGAGAAAAGAGAGGATGAGCGCCTTGAGATCCATTAGAGGAGTCCCTTCTCCAGCTGTAGTCTCTAGAACTAGGCAACCTGTTTATCGTACCACATATAGGCCTAGATTTGTAGAGAACTTTGTAGACTCTTTTGGTGGGTCTAGGCAGCATGTTGGATTAGGATATCGTGAGGAGAGACCACGGGTAGCACCTAGACAGTGGGAGTATCGATCTTTTGGTAGATCGTTTCGGAGAGGTCTAGGTGGTTCTCATGTGCATCCTTATGATTTTATTCCGATCATGTTTACTGCATTTCTCTTCTTTGCTCCCGGGCATCGTGCTTCTCGATCTTTGGATTCCTAGATCATTTATCACTAACTTGATCTTGAGGCACGGATGTTTTTCGATTGTGCTTTTTAGGTCCGTCGTGCGAGGAATGAGGACATATGGCTTGTTGACTCCGGGTGTTCTCGACATATGACCAGAGATTCTAGATGGTTCTCCTCCCTCACACGTTCATCCGGCAACGAATTGATTACTTTTGGGGATGCTTCTACCGGGACCGTGACTGCAAAGGGCACTGTGCGCGTCAACGACAAGTTTATGCTTAAAGACGTCGCTTTGGTAAGTAAGCTGAGGTATAATCTTCTATATGTTTCTCAGCTGCTTGATGAGGGTCTAGAAGTGAGATTTAAAAGTGGTGAGTGTAGAGTTCTAGATTCCTCGGGTGAGATTGTTTTTAAGATCTCCAGATTTGAGAAGATCTTTTGTGCTAATTTTAGTATTTCTTCAGCTTCTAGTCCTAGGTGTCTTGTAGCCTCTGATTCTCATGATCTTGTTTTGTGGCATCGTAGATTTGGGCATATAGGTTTTGATCATTTGTCTAGAGTCAGTTGCAAGGACTTGATTAGAGGTTTGCCTAGGCTGAAGGCTGTTAGAGATCTTGTGTGCTCGCCCTGTAGACATGGTAAGATGGTGTCTGCTTCCCACCCACCTCTTACCTTGGTGATGGTGATGGACGGGGATGACTTCTTCACTTAGACACAGTTGGTCCTTCTAGAGTTCAGTCAGATGGTGGGAAATGGTATGTGCTGGTGGTTGTGGATGATTTCTCCAGGTATTCATGGGTTTATTTTCTCGCTTCTAAGGACGAAGCATTTGGATTCTTTAGAGATTTGGTCCTTAGACTTCTTTGTTGATATTCTGGAGCTTTGAGAGCCATTAGGAGTGACAATGGGACAGAATTCAAGAATTCTTCTTTTTCTACCTTCTGCACTAATATGGGAATTGAGCATCAGTTTTCTTCTCCTAGAGTTCCCCAGCAGAATGGTGTTGTAGAAAGGAAGAACAGGACCCTTGTAGAGATGGCTCGGACCATGTTAGATGAGCATTCTACTCCTAGGAGATTTTAGGCTGAGGCGATCTCTACTGCTTGTTATATCTCCAATAGGGTTTTCTTGAGATCTGTGGTTGGGAAGACCTCTTATGAGCTTAGATTTGGTCATTCTCCCAAAGTCTCTCATTTCAAGATTTTTTGTTACAAGTGCTTCATTCTTAAACATGGCAACCTTGATAAATTTGAGTCTAGATGTTTTGATGGCATATTTCTTGGATATCCTGCTCATTCTCGTGGCTATCGTGTTTTTAATGTTGACACTAATAAAATTGTTGAGACTTACGAAGTCACTTTTGATGAGGCTAGTCCTGGTACTAGACCCGATGCTACAGGTACACAGGTTCCTGAAATTCAAGGAAGCGTCTTCGTCGATGATGACTCTGAGGATGAGGAACCTATCCATCCTCCAGCTACCTCTGAGAGGGGTGGAGAGCCTGCTACTACTACTCCAGTTTCAGCTGAGCAGCCTCCACCTATCCCCACCGACGATCTGAGTGGCTCTGTTCCTACCTCCACAACTCATGGGGTAGAGGCCACTTCTGCACCAGGAGCACCTCTTCACATTCAGCGACAACATCCACCTGAGCAGATGATAGGGGATCTTCAAGAGCGAGCCACTCGCTTCAGGTTTATTTCTCCTGATTCTCATGCACATTCTTCTTTTGTCGCTTCTTTTGAACCCCGAGATATCACCCATGCTTTATCTGATGCCTCTTGGGTCAATGCCATGCATGAAGAGCTTGAAAATTTCGAAAGAAACAAAGCCTGGTCCTTAGTTGAGCGTCCTTCTGATTCTCATGTTATTGGAACAAAATGGATTTTTAAAAATAAGCAAAGTGAGGATGGGTTGGTTGTTCGCAATAAGGCTAGACTCGTAGCTCAAGGTTATTCCCAGGTAGAAGGCTTAGACTTTGAAGAGACCTTTACTCCAGTAGCTAGACTAGAAGCCATTCACATTCTTTTAGCATTTGCAACATCCAAGGGTTTCAAGCTTTTTCAAATGGATGTTAAAAGTGCTTTCTTGAATGGTTTCATAGAAGAAGATATCTTTGTCAAGCAACCTCCTGGTTTTGAAAATCTTAAATTCCCAAACCATGTTTTTAAACTCTCTAAAGCCCTGTATGGATTGAAGCAAGCTCCTAGAGCTTGGTATGACAGGCTTAAGAGTTTCTTGCTTGAAAATGATTTCAAAATGGGAATAGTTGATAAAACCTTGTTCACTCTCAGGCATGTCAGTGATTTCTTGTTGGTTCAAATTTATGTGGATGATATTATATTCGGTGGCTCTTCTCTTGCTTTAGTGTCCAGATTTTCAGATTCTATGAGCAGTGAGTTCGAGATGAGCATGATGGGGGAATTGACATTCTTCCTTGGTCTTCAAATCAAGCAACTGAAAGAAGGCAACTTCGTTCACCAGAGTAAGTATACAAAGGACCTTCTTCGGCGCTTCAATATGGGAAGAAGTAGGCCAATGTCTACTCCCATTGCTACAACCACCGTGCTGGACCCTGATGAGGATGGAGAGCCCGTGGACCAGAAGGAGTATCGCAGTATGTTTGGCTCCCTCCTCTATCTTACAGCGTCGAGGCCGGACATACAATTTGTCGTATCTCTGTGCGCTCGCTTTCAGGCTTCCCCTCGTGCTTCTCATCGTCAAGCAGTACGTCGCATCTTCAGGTACCTTCAAGATACTCTTGACTTTGGACTCTGGTATTCTTCTTCTTCCGCTCTCTCAATTGAGCATTTTCGATCTTGATTTTGCGGGGTGTAGAGTGGATAGGAAGAGTACTTCTGGCACTTGTCATTTCTTGGGCACATCTCTTGTTTCTTGGTCTTCTAGAAAACAGTCTTGGTTGCCTGATCCACGGTGAGGCCGAGTATGTAGCTGCAGCCAGTGGCTGCTCTCAGGTTCTCTGGATTTTATCCACGCTGAGGGACTATGGGTTATCCTTGAGAAGTGTTCCTCTTTTCTGTGACAACACTTCTCCAATTAATATTGTCAAAAACCCAGTGCAACATTCCAGGACTAAACACATTGATATTCGATTTCATTTTCTTAGAGACCATGTTGAGAAGGGTGATGTTGTGCTTCACTTTGTAGAGTCAGAGCAACAGCTTGCAGATATTTTCACTAAAGCTCTTGATTCTTCTCGTTTTGCTGCTTTGCGGGGAGAGTTAGGGGTTATTAGTCCTATTGGGCTGTTTTGAGGGGGAATCTGCTCTTTTTGCATTCATTGTATCATAATGCATGTTTCAATTCAATTGTCTTGCATTGTATAATAAAATTTGTGGAGCTTTGATTATTATCCTTGTATGGCTTAATTTCTTTCTCTATACCTTGTCATATCAAGTGATAGTCTGCTAGACTTCTTTTATGGCTCTTCTTGTTTAGCTTAGCTTTTACCTTGCTGGCTTTATATCTGTGAGCAAATTGAATCAAATCATGTCTTGTTGGATCTTGTGACTAGTTTTGCTCTAGTGATCCTCTTATGATTCTTGCCATGTCATATAGGTTGAATTGAGTCTTGAACTTATTTTGAGATGAAATATGAGCTTTTTAACTTCTTAAGTCAAGCAAATGAAAAATGAGATTTTCTGTGCGAAAAAACTTATCTCACCAATCCTTTCTCATGAGACGGCTTGCCATTGCACTAGGCACGAACTCAGGGGGAGTTTTGGATGACCTAGACCACTCTTTTAAGCTTCTCGCTTGAGATGGTCGCGGCAAGGCTTGAGATCTAGCACAATAAAAAAAATCCTTTTTAGGAAAATGCTCAAAATGCTAAGTGATTGAATTGTGCTTCAAAATTGAACTTTTAATGCTCAAAATGCCTCAGTTCCAGTTTTGAGTCTCTTTTTACTTATAGACATGGCTTGACTCATTTTTGGTTGCTTTTAGTGAAACTATGATATTGAGCAACTTTTCATGGTATTCATTCTCTTAAACTCAGATTACTGCTATTTTGGTTTTAGCTTTGCAGTACATGTTTTGCCATGATTGAATATAGCTTCTACTCTTTATATGGCTTGGTATAATACTTGTACTGTCGACATGTATAATGGTCATGGCTCCTTTTACTAAAGTTCAAAAATAAAGTCATTCCTTCATATTCTTTCTTTTCCCATGCATCTTGATGAATTCATTGTCAAAGGGGGAGAAAGATTGTGAAGAAAAATGTTGTTTTGGAGCTTTTGGTTTCATACATAAGATTTCATATAAAAGAACTCTCATAAAAAAAATGATGAACCTTTTGAAAATTTGTGATCATAGTGAGTTGAGTCTCTGGGTTTTGTTGCCTGTGTCTGATTATATTTGCAATTGAAGAAGACTCACAATGATCAAATGTCAAATAGAATATTTTGTCTTTCATATGGACCTAAGTGAGATTTTTGGCTACTTTCTGGAAATTGAATTCTTTTGTGCCTTCATTGTCTTATCTCACTTGCTTATACTATTCTGAAGCCAGCTTGGTCGGTTCCTATACTTTTTCTTGCTTATGGACCAAGTTGTGCCTTTATGCGAAAACGGCGAATTTTTTACTTTTCAAACCTTGAAACCACATTTTTTGGGAAATTGCCAATGTGTTCATCAAGGGGGAGATTGTGGATATCGTGAGGATATGTGCACGATCTTAGAATGATGAGTCAATTGGCAATGGCTTTGTTGGTTTGCAAAATCTCGTGTTTTCGGTTTTGCTTCAAGGCTGTCAGACCACAGGCGGTCTGACCGGTGGATCGGGCGGTCAGACCGCCCGTGGAGAGGTCGGACCGGCGATGGTGGCCGGTCGGACCGGCCTGACCTAAAAGTGGTTTTTGGAGCTGAGCCAAAAATAGGTTGTGTAGGCAAGTGAGGGGAGTCTCCTGGATGTGGTCACATCATTTTTGGAGCTCCCGGTCAAAAGTTCTATTCAGTTGAAAATTCCAAAAGGTTTCGGATTTTCAAGCTGAAAATTTGGCTAAGTCTTTTCGGGCGGTCCGACCGCCGTTGTGGAATCGGTCCGACCGGCCTGAAATCGGTCGGGTCGGCCGAGTGGGCGGTCAGACCGCCGATCACTTGAAGGTGAGCCTTCTTTGTATTGATGTGATTTGAATGTGTTTATTATATGAACTTCAATGCTTTATTGTTGCATATTGCATTGCGGAACTAACGTGGGTCAAGTTGTGAAGAACTTGTTCCCGGAAACGATTTGTTTATCTATCGCTGTGCAAGTGACTTGCAGGTCAACGACGTCAACGGGTGAGGTGGATCGGGACTACGCTTGGAGAGCTGAGGTCCAGAACGATCATGGATGCCGGGTGAGGTCGTGTGACTCAAGCATGGTGCAGAATGGGCAAGATGGATCGAACGGGTAGTTCGGTGCAGCTGGTTGGATCAGGCGGTGCGGAAGTCGGTGCAAGTCTCTAGGAGTTTCCGATGGGATTCGGACGGGAGAGTCTTGCCGATAGGATGAGAACCGCTGATCAACCTACACGTGGTGAAGTAGGCGATTGCTTCAATAGTTATGTGTGTGTGGGTCCCATGTGTAAGTGGGTCCCAAAAGTGAAACCCTAGGCCTCTCCTATAAATAGAAAGGGGGGAGGTGTAAAACCCCCAAGCACTCATTTGGCCTCCTTCAACTTTTTCTAGGGTTTGGAGGAGAGGAGAGGAGAAGCTAGGGTTTGGAGAGATTGTGTGTGTGCTCCTTGTGTGAGCTCTTGTCCTCCTTGCTGGAGTGGCTTTGTAAGCATTTTTTAGATCAATTAATCTTGTGATGCTTGCTTGAGAGATCATTTGTCTCCCTTGTGTTCCTCTCTCTTTTGGATGAATTTGGTGCTTCCTTGATTCAAGTGTTTAAGCTTGGTCTCTTGACCCATTTTGTCTTGCTTTGATGTGTGGGATTACTCCTAGAATCAGCTAGATCATCAACCCACACAAGCAAGTCTTGAATCAAGATTTTCATATTTCTAGGGTTTGTGCACTTCTTTGGTAAAATCGTCAGAGATCGATTCTGTGAAGTGGATCTGAAGGATCGTCACTAAAAATAGGTCTCTAATATCCTTAGGGAGGTGTGCTCCAAATTTGGTCAAGTTTCATTGGTTGAATCAAAAGTTGAACCAAATTTCATTTTGGTTTTGGGCATTGTTTTTCAGTACTGGACTAAATCGGTCTGACCGGTTTTGTGCAATGATCCGACCGCCCGCTTTTCAGACCGCCCGGTAGTGGCAGGTCGAACCGATTTCCAACGGTCCGACCGCCAGTTAGTAGCCGGTCCGACCGCTCATTGACCGTCGATCCCCGGCCGGTCCGGCCATGCCGGTGTCTCTGGCGGTCGACCGCGCGGTGCGCAACCGGACTAGTGAGATCATTTCTCCACTTTTGTGTCTTGTGGTTGACGGGGTTATCAAATTCAGCACAAGGCTTCCACTGTGCGCTTACTGATCTTCTTAGCTTTCATAGCTAAAGGAGTAAAGTTCGTGTTGAAATTGATTAAGACGAGAAAGTTGAGAAAGCGCCTATTCACCCCCCTAGTCGCCTTTACGGTCCTACAGAAGAGCATGGGCTTAGGTCCCTATACACGTGGAGTATGGGCAATAGTCCATGTACCAGATGGTACAAGCATGGGTGTGCATCGCCAGATGCGCACTTTGCATTACCGATAAAATGTAAAAGGGAAAGAGGAGGAAAAAGATCATGTTGAGCATATTGCGTAGCATGCATGTGTAAAGTGATTGATATGTGGTTTTGTGAAGTATTGTTAATGAGTTACATGCTTGTATGTGGTTGATGCCATTTATTATATTCGCTGAGTCTTTGGACTCACCTCTTGCTTTTGTTGTGTTTTTATGTACCACTTGCAAGAACGACATGCATGGGAGGGAGTAGGGTTGCTTTGGATGCACTCACTACCACACATTCTTTTAAAGATGATTATCATTTAGATCGTACCTTAATAATAGGCAAAATATTTAAGGATTAATTTTGGCTATGCTTGAATGCATTGGATTATTTGTAATAATGAGAGTGGTAAATTTTAATTATGCTTGCTTATGCATTAGCTGAATAGATTATTTAAGAATGCTTTGATGAACTTTGGATGTTGAGATATTGATAATAGTATATGCATCTGTTGGAACCTCCGGTATACTTATTTATACAAAGGAGGTTCTGCCGAAATTTAGAACTATGCCTTATGTTTAAATGGTTATCATGTTTATTTAGTAGCATTCCAGGTCCTTTGATGGGTAGGGGTGTTACACAATCGAAGCAACTCACAAGAACAAGGTAGATGCATTCTGAATTGTATTGCGAATATGGATGAAGTTCATAAAGTGGGGTTCCTCAAACCGAACAATCGACGAAACTGCAAAGTGGCAGAATAATCTAAGAAAAACACACCCTAATCTATGACGGCTACTGTATATATATAGGGGGAACGAGAGGAGGTTGACCTAGGGTTGTGCAGCCGCGAAAAGAGACGTACACAACCTGGGCTCCGACCTCATCACGCTTACAAGGCCCTATTAGACCCAAAACGGTGATGCAACACCTTATTCACTATTCATATCGTGTATCTTTGGTCGAAGGCCTGGTCGTAGGACTAGTCTTGAGGAGTCCATGCTATCTCTGATCGTAGATTGCGTCCAATGAGTCCTGGCTCGCCGAGTACTGGTGAAACTGGTCGTATGCCTTCTTGAAGTGGTCGTAGACCCTGCGGAACTAGTCGTAGACCTTCTTGAACAGGTCGTAGTCCTAGATTCCTAAGTACAAGTAAATCATCTCCGTTATGCAGCATCATAGAGTTCTCAAATAATACACTCAGCCCTAGGAACGAATTTACCTGATAAATTAAGTGACGTGCTCGAGCTCTTGTTATAGGACCTTGTAGTTCAGCAACCGGCTCTGGAGGATTTTGTGTAGTGCGTGCATCCGAAGGAGTGATGTCCTCATAATCCTCCCCCTCTTGAATTGGAGTCATCCTCGACTCAAGCTCATCTTCTTCTCCCACGTATGATTTCAAATATGAAATGTTAAATGTGGGGCTAACCCCAAAATCTGCTGGTAACTCCAATTGATATGCATTATCATTTATCTTCTTAATTATCTTAAATGGTCAATCACCTCTAGGCATCAACTTTGATTTTCTTAATTCCGAAAACCTATCCTTTCTCAAATGAACCCAAACTAAATCACCCAGTTCAAATTTGACAACTTTCCTACCTTTACTTCTAGCAAGCCTATACTTTTCAGTCATACGCTCTATATTCTCTTTAGTTGTTTCATGCAACTTAAGAACAATTCAGCATGCTTCTTAGCATCTAAATTAATTTTTTTAGACGTAGGCAAAGGTAATAAATCAATAGGAGCACGGGGGTTAAAACCATACACTGCCTGAAACGGACTTACCTTGGTGGTGAAGTGTACTGACCTATTGTAAGCAAACTCAATATGCGGTAAACACTCTTCCCACATCTTCAAATTCTTCTTTAAAACAGCTAGCAACATGGTGGATAACGTGTGGTTGACAACCTCCGTTTGACCATCAGTTTGGGGATGGCACGTAGTAGAAAACAACAGCTTTGTCCCCAATTTATTCCAAAGTGATCTCCAAAAGTGGCTCAAAAACTTCGCATCGTGATCTGAGACAATAGTATTGGGCACTCCATGTAAGTGAATGATTTCCCTGAAAAACAAGTCAGCTATGTTTGTTGCATCATCGCTCTTCTGACAAGATATAAAATGTGCCATTTTAGAAAATCGATCCACTACTACAAATATACTATCACTCCCCCTCCTTATCCTAGGCAATTCTAAAACAAAATCCATAGAAATATCCTCCCAAGGACCGCTAGGAATAGGAAGAGGCGTATAAAGTCCATGTGGATTGAGACGGGACTTAGCTTTGTTGCATGTAGTGCAGCGAGCCACGTAGCGCTCGACATCGCGCCTCATCTTTGGCTAAAAGAAGTGGGTGGCCAGCACATCTTCTGTCTTCTTTGCTCCAAAATGCGCCATCAAACCTCCTCCATGCGCCTCCTGCAACAACAAAAGACGAACGGAGCTAGCTGGAACGCATAGCTTGTTAGCACGATAGACCAAACCATCATTTAGCACATATTTCTTCCATATTTTCCCTCCTTTACAATGTTCAAGCACTTCCTTAAAGTCCAAATCAGTAGCATATAAATCCTTAATGGCCTCCAAACCAAAAATCTTATCATCAAGTTGAGATAACATGGTATAACATCTAGAGAGCGCATCAGCAATCACATTGTTCTTACATTTCTTATGCTCTATGACATATGGAAACGACTAAATAAATTCTTCCCATTTAGCATGTCGTTTATTCAGTTTAGCTTGACTTCTAACATGTTTTAACGATTCATGATCAGAATGTATAACAAATTCTTTGGGCCACAGATAATGTTACCAAATTTGAAGCACGCGAACTAAAGCATACAATTATTTGTCATAGGTGGAATAATTCATACTAGGGCCATTTAGTTTCTCGCTGAAATATGCAACCGGTTTACCTTCTTGAATCAATACACCACCTATCCCAATCCCGCTAGCATCACATTCAATCTCAAAAGTCTTACCAAAATCAGGGAGTTGGAGTATGGGTGCTTGGGTGAGCTTCACTTTCAACAAGTTGAATGCCTTCTCTTGCGCAGGTCCCCATTGGAAAGGCACTCCTTTCTTTGTCAATTCATTCAATGGTGGGACAAGAGTGCTGAACTCCTGCACAAAACGTCGATAGAATCCAGCAAGGCCGTGGAAGCTCCGCACTTGTGACATAGTGGTAGGCGTCGGCCAGCTTTGGATGGCTGCAATCTTTGTATCATCCACCTCAATTCCCTATGGTGTCACAACATAACCAAAAAACGCAACTCGATCGGTGCAAAAGGTGCACTTCTCGAGGTTACCAAACAAACATGCATCTCTCATAGCATTAAGAACAGCACGTATATGATTCAAGTGTAGCTCATGTGACTTGCTATAAATCAAGATATCATCAAAGTAAACCACCACAAATTTTCCAATGAAAGGACGTAAAACCTTGTTCATTAATCGCATAAAAGTGCTAGGTGCATTAGTTAGACCGAAAGACATCACTAACTACTCATATAGTCCGAACTTAGTTTTAAAAGTAGTTTTCCATTCATCTTCCAATTTCATTCTAATCTGGTGGTAACCACTCCGCAAGTCAATCTTTGTGAAAATAATAGAACCACTCAACTCATCAAGCATGTCATCTAGCCTAGGAATAGGATGACGATACCTTATGGTAATATTATTAATGGCTCTGCAATCAACACACATACGCCAACTACCGTCTTTCTTAGGAACCAAAAGAACAGGAACAGTACAAGGACTAAGGCTTTCTCTTACGTACACACGGTCCAAAAGATCTTGGACTTGTCGCTGAATTTCCTTAGTCTCCTCCGGATTGGTCCTATATGCAGCACGGTTTGGCAAAGTCGCTCCTGGGATCAAATCAATTTGATACTCAATCCCTCGAATAGGCGGTAATCCCGGGGGTATCTCAGCTGGAAATACATCCACATACTCCTGCAAAAGGTTAGCAATAGCAGGAGGCAAAGAGCTAGATATATCCTCAATTGAATATAAAGTATTTTTGCATATCAAAGCATAGCATGGTAGCTCATTATCATAAATTTCAGCAAGTTCATATTTAGTGGCAAGCATAACACACCCCTTCAATTTAATTCCCTCGGACTTAGAATTAGACGTTACTTTCTCCCCTTTAGGTGGGAAAACACATTTTGGTACTTGCTGATTTTCAGAACCACGCTTATTGGTGTTTCTTTTATTTTTAGCGTGCTCTTCTTCATCTTTCAAAATTTCAACGGGTGTCAAAGGCAACAACTTAATCTTCTTACCCTTATGTGAGAACGAGTAGGTATTAGCTCTACCATAGTGCAAAACATCATTATCATATATCCAAGGCCTACCAAGCAACAACGAGCATGCTTGCATAGGCACTACATCAAAGTCGGTACTATCTTTGTAATTACTAGCTGAAATTGCACTCTAACAACTTTGTTTACCTTTAACTTACCACACAAATTGAACCATTGGATGTAGTAGGGACGTGGGTGCGGTTGTGTGGTCAAGCCAAGCTTCTCGACCATCTCGGAGCTTGCAAGGTTATTACAGCTCCCTCCATCAATGATGACTCTGCGGGCTCTGTCTTTCACGAGAAATCTGGATTGAAATAAGTTGTGCCGCTGATTTTCCTCCGCTTTCTCCACTTGTGCGCTCAGCACTCGTTGTACAACAAGGCTTACATGACTCCCTGTGTGAACAACAGCTACTTGTTCCTCTACATCATTAGCATCATTGTCTATCTCGTCTCCTCCACCTGCAAGGTTAGCTGCAAGTACATATTCATCCTCAATATCACTAGCACTTATATAACCACCGTCTTCGGTGGTAAGATATGCTCGCTGACTTGGGCAGCCCCTCATGATGTGTCTCATTCCCTTGCAACGGTGGCAAATAATCCCGGTGGTACGGCCCGTGGAAGCAACCGAAGAAGAACTCTTGGTTGGGGTCTGCACACTAGTAGATTTACTTACCTCGGGTGCATGTGATGTTGTCGGAGGTGCTGCTGAACGCGTCCTACTCGAGGAGGGGGCAGCAGACCATGTAGCTGAAGGTGGGGCTGTTTTAACTTGCCCCGGTATTGATCTTGGTGTAGACGTGCTTCCAAAATTGTTCCTTGGCCTCTGTTGTCGTCCCTGCAATTCCTTTTCTGCCAAACATGCAAGTTGGAACAATCTAGAGACACTATCATATTCTTTGTAATCAACTATGTCCTGAATTTCACGTCTTAATCCCCCATAAAAATATGCTATAGCAGCCTCTTCGTCCTCAATAATATCACAACGCAACATACTAATTTGTAGCTCCTAATAATATTCTTCTATGGATCTATTACCTTGGCTTAAGCGTTGTAATTTATTACGCAAGTCACGTTTAAAAGAAGGTGGAATAAATTTGTTACGCATAGCAACCTTTAAAGCATCCCACGTAGCAGGTGCTAGTCCATCGTTGCATACCCTATTACACCAAATGATGGCAAAGTTTTAAAATTCACTTGTGGTTTGCCTAAACTCTATGCACTTCAGGAACTAAGTGAGCATTAATTTTTTGTTCTACCGTTATCTCCCAATCTAGATATATTTCAGCATCATAAGCACCCGCAAAAGATGGTATAGTGAACTTGACTTTAGCATATGGATCATCATTAACACGTGCATTATGTTGCTGAAAGTTATTATCTCTCATACCTTGACGGTTGAAGTTCAGCCAGTTACGTTGTCATGCATCAAAGGCGTCGTGGTTGCGCATCTCATTATCATTGTCAAACTCATGGTCATGGGCTGCACCATGAGGTTCCACATGTCCATTGTTCGGTCGTTGATTGGTCAAACCATCAATGCGTGCATTGAGCATTGCAATACTATCATTGAGTTGTCGCAGTGTAGCATTTGTGTCAGCAAGCTTCCTATCAATGTCGTCATTAATAGTATGGCGGTGCTCATCCAACACCCTCGTGAGCTCTTCCCTCAAAACACACTCTTGCGCATCCAATTCTTCACCTGTCATGGTTAGTAGGAGATAGAAGACAACACAAATGTATTATCCCTATCAACTACTAGGTGGTGGAAGGTGGAATCACACACTCTCAAACGTCTAAGCTCTTATGAGTTTCTTACCAAATTGCAGCAAGTGGTATGATCGGGGAAGGTGGGATGTATGACCACGGCAGAGGCGAATGCGAGGATCCAAATCTGAGGGCCGAAAGTATGTGGAGCTCGGACAGGCAATGTTTAGTAGCAAGGACTAGCAATAATGAAATCAGATTAGCAAAGCTGAATCAAAGTCCACGATGCTAAATCACGATTCTTTGGCCCAAACGCGTTCCTAGAACTAGCTCAAGCAAGCTGAAAAATAGGGTAGATACAAACACAACAGAAATAGATTGATCAAACGTAATCACAGAATGGTAAAGACATGGTCGTAAAGAGTTACGAACTGATCAGGTCCAAATACGATCTGGTCTTATGGAGATACAAACACAATGAAACAAAATTCGCAAAGCAACTGTTTTCTCCTTTTTTTTGAATTCTTTTTTTTTGCACTCTTTGCTTCCTTTTTTTGCGAACATGACCCGAGCTCAGAACTCTTCTGCTACCTTTTCTGGGTCCAAAGAGGTGAGTGGGTCATAAAATTTTTCCGGAGAGTAGGGTTATAAAGGTAAAAAAAGATACTCTCTCTCTCTCTGAACTTTGGCTAGTTCTGTTTCGGCTATGGAAAATCTTCCCAGCCTTTGTTTGACAGGACGTGATATGATGAGGGCGTGGGGTGTCCGAGAGCAACCAAAAACAGATAGGTTTGTCTGGGCGGACACGAGTGGACGGTCGAATCTGAGTAGGTGATTGAATCCGACCAGATGGTAGATCCCGAGTGGGTGGTTGAATGGGTGTTGCTTGAATAGGTGGTCGATTCCGAGTTGGGTGGAGAAGCCAAATCTGAGTAGGCGGCTGTAAGGGGATGGTATCTCGATCAAGGCTATAGCAGACAAACCCTAATTGTAACGGATGCAACCAAGGGAAAGCCGAGATACACGATGACCAAAACAGCAAGGACTCGACGGTAGAAACTAGATCACGACGACTAGACCAGCAACAAAGAGGAGATAAACGAGATTACCTAACGGGCAACCTTTGCTCTGATACCACTTGATGAGGTACGGCGGTCCGATCTTCCGATAGGTTCGATTGATTTCGTCGTGAGGACGTTGACGTTTTGAGGCTTCCGACCCGCAGACCGTCACCTTGCAATTCGCCACACCCGCACGGTTGTCGTTATTGACCACGCTTGCACGCGATCAATCTTACCACGAGGGTTATTTTTCCTGCAAGCAATCGAAGCAACTCACAAGAACAAGGTAGATGCAATCTGAATTGTATTGTGAATATGGATGAAGTTCATCAAGTGGGGTTCCTCAAAGCGAACAATCGGCGAAACTGCAAAGTGGCAGAATAATCTAAGAAAAACCCACCCTAATCTATGACGGCTACTGTATATATATAGGGGGAACGAGAGGAGGTTGACCTAGGGTTGTGCAGCCGCGAAAAGAGACGTACACAACCTGGGCTCTGACCTCATCATGCTTACAAGGCCCTATTAGACCCAAAACGGTGATGCAACACCTTATTCACTATTCATATTGTGTATCTTTGGTCAAAGGCCTGGTCGTAGGACTGGTCTTGAGGAGTCCATGCTATCTCTGGTCGTAGATTGTGTCCAATGAGTCCTGGCTCGCCGAGTACTGGTGAAACTGTTCGTATGCCTTCTTGAAGTGGTCGTAGACCCTACAGAACTGGTCGTAGACCTTTTTGAACTGGTCGTAGTCCTAGATTCCTAAGTACAAGTAAATCATCTCCGTTAGGCAGCATCATAGAGTTCTCAAATAATACACTCAGCCCTAGGAACGAATTTACCTGATAAAATAAGTGATGTGCTCGAGCTCTTGTCATAGGACCTTGTAGTTCAGCAACCGGCTCTGGAGGATTTTGTGTAGTGTGTGCATCCGAAGGAGTAATGTCCTCATCACATTGTTGGCAAATGACTGAGACGGTTGAGTTAATGTATATTGCTCCTTAAAAACCCTACTAACTGCTATTCCCCCTTCTGGGCGGCTGGTATGGTGGATGGTATGATGGTGGGTGCTAATATAGTCCAAGGAATTTTGGATTGGTGGAATGTAGTATGTACTGCCCAGATAACCCTAAGGACTTAATCCTATGATGACCTCCTAATGTAAAACAGTACAACCACAAGTCTATCATGGTGTCGACCTACCTAAATAATTTATATCCGTCAGTACGAGTTACACCAGGCAGATGGCTCATGACACCTAAGCCTTCGCAGCGATGGGTCGGGGTTCACGATGAAAGTCGTTAGGTGAAGGACCGAAATAGCAACAGAGGGGGGGTGAATGGTGCCTTAAAAATTAAGAACTCCCCTTTACTGTATTTAAACAAACCTACAAAGCCCTCTGGAAATCTCAAGAAGAGGAGTGAAGCAAAATCAGAGAACGAAAACAAGCTTGGTCATTCGCCGAAATCGGAAGTTCCGGCGGTCAGTGCGGAAGTTAGAATCGAAGTTCCGCAGCTTAGATGGCGGAAGTTCCGATTATCCTGACAGAAGAACAGAGCGACTGGAGCGATTCAAAATTGAAATACTTTTGATTTCTTTGCTCTTCTCAGGTCAAGTCTCACAGGACATCATCCTAAACAACATCTTGACCTCATGAGAAGAAATCGCAGACAAAGATCGTTTAATTAAAGAGAAATCGAATTTCTTGAAGAAGGGGTAAGCGAGGCCACAAACTGAAATTCAAGAGATTCTTTGATTCTTAACTCGTGAAACTTTGAGGATATATTCGCAATATCAATAAGACTCTAGATATCAAGTTTCATACCATCTCATAAGAAGAATCAAAAGTTTCACCAAAACCCTAGATATTCAACGTATGAACAGAGAGAAGAAAGAGGCATAAACAAAGAACCAAAACCTCAGAATTTTATTGATAGGAATCAAAAGATTACACAGGCAAACACAGAGGAATGATTACATGAATTTCAGTTCATCCTCTCCAACTCAACAAACTCTCCAAAAAGCAAAACAAACTCTCCAAAAGCTCTTTTGCTAAAGCTAACCCTAATTTTCTCTCTCAAAAAGTTCAACCCTACAACCAGGGGTTCACCTCTATTTATAGCCCTTGACTAACGGGTCTCCAACCCATTAAGCCCGCTACACCGAATGGGCGCGCCTCCACTTGTGCCGCTTTGCGAAAAGACCGTTCGCCCTTGCGCACCTTCTGGAAGCCTCCCGTACACCTTGCTGTCCTTGACTCGCAACCACCTCAAGATTCACGTCGTCTTCGACACATCCCGACCGTTCTGACCTCAACGCCGCCTGCACCTAGTCCGATCACCTCGTGTCTCGCCACGACTTCGTCTCGATGTCCTGCAGTCAACACAGACCAACACACATCACATAGTATTGCCCAATATCATAGCATCAATATTTGTACAAGACTCAAACTCATACAAACTCAAAATCACAAACTATGCCTTTCTGCACAGTTCTGCCAATAATCGGAAGTTCCGCACTTACCATTGCGGAAGTTCCGATTATCGGAAGTTCCGCACTTACTATTGCGGAAGTTCCGATTATCGGACCGTCCGCACTCCCAGGTTGGAAGATCCGATTGTCGTCACAACAGAAAAACTCACGTCAGTATTATCGGACGTTCCGCGATCCCAGGTGCGGAAGTTCCGATTACTCGTAACAGAACCCAAAACGTCAGGATAATCGGAAGTTCCGTTTTACCAAAGCGGAAGTTCCGATTATTGGAACTTCCGTTTTCCAGAACCGGAAGTTCCGCACTTACAGAACCAAACTAGCAGCAGCGCAAACGTTATGATTTCAATCACAAACTTCTCACCACAGCGTCAAATACTCATCACTCAAACGGGGACCCTACTCACATGGTCTCTCATTAGGATAGGCGCAAGAGGGGGTCTGGGTAAGGGTTGACACAGGTGTAGGAGTGTAACCCTTCTCGCGGGTGTAGCAAATACTGAGGGATGCATTGTAAATGCCTTGTGGTAATTTCCCCTTGATTCACATGTCTACATAAACGTGTGTACATATCAAGACGATTATCTCTTGTGGGTAAAGATATACAACCTCTGCAGAGTATAAACTGTTCGAACAGCCGTGCCCGCTGTCAAGGGCAGGCATAGGAACTTACAATAGTTAGTTCTATTTATAAAACTTTGTGGGTGCGATAAATAATGTATCGGGCTCACCTACCTATGTTTTGGATTTTTCCTGTATCATCGTACCTAGTGATGTTATTATGTGGAGGTGACTCCACTCAAAATGTAAGCATAGGTGGAGGTAACCTGCGCCGTTATAAATATTGCAATATCTCTTTTAAAAAATTAGATTTGGTTAAACTGCTAAGTCATAGGAAATTCTAAATGATGTAACTAAAAATATTTTCTTTATGCAAATAAAAGAACCAGGGCCATCCTTGTCAAGCCATGCATGTATTATTACTGCATTCTGTGTGTTGGCTTATGAGCACAGAAGTTGTGCTCATCCTCGCTCCTTCCCCCAAACTCTCAGAAGTAGGAACTCATGGAGACTACACATGCTACGAGGATCCTGAAGTTGGAGGCCTCGGAGATGACAAAAAGTAGTGTAATTCGTGTAGTGTGGGTCTCGCCTTAGTCTAACCAACTCCGTTGGTGCTTGCGTGCATCCAATATTATCCAAGTCTTTGGATAATATCGGACACACATGGGTTTCCCTAGTCGCTTGACTGTGGAGAGATGTGCTCTATCCTTTTGCTTCCGCTACCGCTTTTGCTAGCTTTGTAATATAACCATTTGGCATGTTCGGCCCTTAGTTGTAAAACTCGATCAGATGAGGTCTATGTCACTCTGATATCTGTAATATAATGTTTGGTCCAGTTTACATCGTGTATGAAATGATTCTGTGATGTATCTGTGAGTTCTATCTACTGATCCAGGAATAACACAGTATTTTCACAGAGGATTTTGATTCGCGGAATCCGAGTCTGACAAATGGTTAGGTCCTCTTGTCCCATGCCAAATTTTGGCAAGAAAAAATATAGTCAGTCGTCCTAACTCGAAGAAAGTGGTCAAAGATGAAATCAACTCGGAAGCATCTGGAATAGGGACAACCAACCATGAAGTAGCCAACAAGGAAAGTGCAAGAAGAAACCAGAGCCAACATGAAAGAAGCTTTCAAGAAAGGAAAAGGCTGATGCCGACGAGGATTCTTAATTAGGTCAACATTTTTCGATCAAAGTTAAGGTCTCTATGAAAGCAAGCCCACATATTAAGGATCTACTTTATAACGGTTATATACATACGACCATGATTATAAATAAGCCTAATCCCTTTTACTACGATCAAACTGGTCGTAGACTAGTTTGAGCCATGAGATGATGTCGTGGACACTATTCGACCAATCATACGGTCTAGGCCACCCCTGATCACGAAAATTGGTCAAAGGACATGGCAGCTTCCTACGCGACTAACGTGAGAGCAGTTATTGGTACATCTGTCAACTTACGATAGTTGGCTAAGAGACACAGTAGTTTAAGACTCAACGAAGACACGTGTGTGAAAATAATATGTGTCTTTAGTGTCATTAACTACCACCTCTTGGGCTTTGCTCATCAATGGACCAGTTCCGAGTTGCAAATTTACCTCCCATCGACCTTTGATGGTTTGCTGAAAAACCGGCTGCCACATTGCATACGTCACCACAGGAGCACCATCTACAGGGACGTGGTGCTGCTGCATCTGGCAACTTTTCCGGCGGCAGCGGGTCCGTGGTAGTGGGTCAATTTGCCTCCAAACGGTTGTTTCGCCCTAAGTTCATGAAAGGAATTTCCAGAAACCCAAGTTCCAAAACAACCCCCTCGAGTGGCAGAAGCTCCAATGGGGTGCGGCCGCCCTTGCCTCGAGCTGCTAGGTGAGGTGAATGCAAACAAGACACCGGGCAAGGCCAAAGTGTCATTTTACACAATAGATTTTCTGACGGTCCGTGAGCCATTGCATTAATTTTCTGATGCAACATCTTTTGAGTAAATGGCACATTACACCACCTATTTTAACTTAAGCACAGAAAAAAAAAACACCTAGTACAAGCGATCAACATAACACCGGCCAGGTTTAATGACTTCTTGTTATATATATATATATATATATATATAGGAAAATGATATAGTACTCCTGGGAGTACGTACTCCCGCTTCCCATATACTACTTAAATCGTACGATAATACCTCTTTATCTATTTGAGCATACTCCAATAATGATTATAAGATACCCCAAAGTGAGTTCTATGAAAAAAAAATCATACATATATATATATATATATATATATATATATATATATATATATATATATATAAAGAAAGAAAGAATATTGCACCATTTTCAGATGCTTAGGTTTTTTGTTTATTACAACTCTTATTGGCATACAAGAGGGGATCATAATCAAAGTAGAAAGGACACAATTGGCACCACATTGTAGAATGATAAAGAAAAGGTGCCCGCCATGTGATCATGCCAAAAACGGTCTCACTAGGGTTGTTAGGGCACCGGTGCATCCCCCAAATAGGAACAACCACGGCTGTGTGATTTCTCGTTATAAAACTATAGTAAAATTTTGGATAGGGACAAGCATGGCGTGCGATAATGCCCATCACAAACGTAAAGGTAATTTATTCAATTACGAAATTTTAATGGCCTCCATATGAATGCATCGATCGAACCAAGAAAAACTTTGACCAGGAATAAGAGCCCAAAGCATCTGCCAAATTATGTGTTGGTCTTGGTAGTGATGAAGAAAACGGTACATATATTGTTGGACGGTTAACCCAACTAGAGGGGTGAATAGGAACCTACTTATTCTTTTATAGAATTCTACTCTTTTTTCACTTCAATAGCTATCTAAAGCTACGAAGATCAAGTTTTAAAAATCACAGCGGGAGAAATGAACTTGAAACTCCAAGCTCAACGTTCAATCCCACGTGGTCGGTCTGACCGCTATTTAATGGGAGATCTGGCCACTCGAGCGGCCTGACCTCTCTCAGGGGCTGTCTAACATCTCCTCAGTCTGATGGAAAAATCAGCATGATTTTGGATCCACAAAATGACCTAACTTTTGATCTACAATCACTTGAGATTTCAGATAAAATTCAACAAAAAAATATATCGGTAACCTAATCCAATTAGCCAAGATTTCAAGAATTTCTTGATTTAGTGTAAGAGGGCTTAAAATCGGGTGAAAATCTAAACTTGATCCAAAGATTTACTCGTGGATTAAAGGTGGTAAAGATAACCTTGGATCAACTTCTACAAGTCCTAGTAAACTAGATCACATCAAAAGATCAAGGCAAAATCCTAAAACACAAGAACCCAAAATCTCAAGAAAGAGAGAGCAAGAGCAAGAGATAGTTCATCTTTGCACGAATTTGATTAGATTGATATTGAGGAATTGAGAGTTTATAACCACTCCAACATGGAAGATAAAATCTCACTCATGAGTACTCCATCCCACAATTTTTCACTCAATATATCTCTCAAACCCTAGCCTCCTCTTCTTTTCGCTTTCCCCCAAATTTTCTAAATTAGGGTCTCAAGATTTGGTTGTTGCAATCCTGTACCAACCCTTATATAGTTGAGGCTAGAAACTAAGAGAGAAACCCTAACCAGCACCCGTTAAGCCCACATACAAAAAAGTCTCCCACTCACGCACGCTTCTCAAAGCGGATGACGATTTGACGCTTCTGAATCCGTCTATTCGTGATCTTGTCCTCGTCGTGGACTATCCTTGATCTAATCCACTTAGTCCACCGCTGTTGTTTCACACATCACCACTATTCCTGTATTGGGCAATTTACCAAAATGTCACTCTACCGACCTTTTCCAAATCATTCGCATCGAAGCATCACTCATGCTTCGTCATCATCCATATGGCCCTAATGACTTCTCGCCAAGCCTCTCACTCATCCGGATCCCACTGAATCGTCCTCACTAGCAAACAGGCCCAACTCACTTGGTGCGTCACATGTCTTACTATGCACCATGACCGCACCCGGCTTCCCTGACCGTTCTAGACCTCAGAACCTCCTGATCCACCTTGTTGTTGCCCATCATGTCCACCACTCCACAAACCTCGGTCATCTTCCGGCGGCGTCTTGATCGTTCTGGATCTTGATTTCACCTAACCAAGTCTTGATCATCCTTTACATTGATCGTAGTTGACTCCAAACTTCCTTGTACAACAATAGACCAAGAAATCGATTTCAGGCATAAGTTTTTCGCAACTTAACCCACGTTAGCCATAAATTCATCATGCAACACATATGCAATAGTTCCATGACTTTTGGCCAATTCCCAAACTTCAACACAGCTTATTGTGCACTGAACTGCTATGGCCGGTTTGATCGCCGCCACTCGGTCGATCTGACTGCTAACCAACGGCCAGTCTGACCGTGCCCCCTGGTAACAGGGCACCAGTCTAACCGCCATTCTGTGGCCGGTCAGACCTCTTCCTAAAATCATAGAACACCCCTCTCTATACTTTTCAGTTTATTTCTATCTAGTTTTATGTCAAGTTTTCATTTTCAATAGCATCTGGTTCAAACACACCTCTAAATACTCACACACAAGTGTTTGGTGTTCATTTTTCCAAAGTTGCACCGCTGGACACCCGACAGCATACTAGCTTTTGTAAAAGCTGGACACCCGACAGCATACTAGCTTTTGTAAAAGATAGAGTTAACTCCGCAAACTCTTCGACAACGATGTTAATTGTTCATCACCAGATGTAAGACCAAACCACATAATCGCTTCATATAATATTCAGGAGATATACAAAATTCCATGTGATTGGAGCTGCGTCTAGTGAGTACTTAACCTTAATGATGGGCTTCATATAATATTCAGGAGATATACAAAATTCCATGTGATTAGAGCTGCGTCTAGTGAGTACTTAACCTTAATGATGGGCTATTATGGTACCCCCAGTTAGTAGCTGCCTGGACTAACGGGGACCTTTCGTTCTATTCCTTAGACTACCGAGAAAGGGCCTTTGCTTAAAATGCAAGTCAGCTAGTCAATCCTAACCTACAGAGAAAAAGAAATTTGCAGACAAAAGTACAGTAAACAAAGGACTGTAAATACATATACTAACGTATTAAAGTACAGATCGTTACTTCCTCGTCATTTTTTACTTTACTTTTTTGTTTACTTTTTACTGTTTCCGAATTTGATCGTTATTTTTTATAACTTTATATTAAGATATACTAATAAAATTACGATGTTATAAAAGTATTTTTAATAAAAAAATCTAAAATTATAATTTCTGTATAGCCAATCTAAATAGTTTTAAATCTACTGGCGGCGTAGACGGTAAGAAATCAAGTAAAAAAAAAGGATCGGAGAGTATTTTTACTTTTATCATGTACAAGGTATACGTGGCTACGGCAAGATCAAAAGAATTGCAACGTTTTCATTAGAATCAACGTATGGTAGCTAAGCATTGTCCGCCCGAGTGCACCGGACTGTTTGCCACGTAGACAAACTGTTCGGGCACGTGTCCACCGCCCCCCATCGCGGGATGCCATCAGTTCCCAATCCGTTCTTCCTCGGCTACGGGCTTACGGCTCAACTCTTTAGGATATCTAATTTCGAAAAGATCAAATAGTTGAATTATTCAGTCAGAAAGTGACAGGTTAGTGTCATAGTATCTATGCGACAATGCACTCCTTTACGCTCTTTTCTGTTTGATCGTTTCAATACATTTGCCAATCAGTAGATTCCGTTTCCCTAGTCCTTCAATAGTTCCACTTCCCTGCGGTATTCCGTTTTCCTTCTCCATAAATTCCTGTTTGTTGGCACAACATCGTCTAGCTATTCTTTCAGCAAATCAGATTTGATAGAATGGCATCAATTAAGAAGTAGACAGAAGCGAAAACAAAAATTTGATAAAATTTCAGCAAATCCTTGACTTTTCAGCCTCATATTGGGTGTTATTTTTAAATTTATACATCTTTGTAATTTGTAAAGTTATTGAGTTAATTTTGCAAAATTAATATGCTTATAAATTCAACTCTGCCTCCTCTTTGATTTCATCATGTAAATTCATGTTACCTTACTCTATTAAGAATTTGAGATATTGAATGCTTAACTCCTTCAGGGGGAGAACGGCAGGTGTTTGGGTTGCTCGAGAACAGAAGAAGGGAAGAGCTAAGTGAGCAGTTGCTCGAGAGTCAAGAGAAGGCACAGTACCATAATCGAAGTAGAGTGCGCAACTTCTTTTGGGATCCCAATGCTCTGGGAGAGAGCTTATACACAATTATAAAATTCGGCCTCGTGCAATATGTAAGCACATTTCGCAAATGTTTTCTCACCTAAGACAGGTCAATAACGATATGCTGTCTCCTTCCTTGACATAATTTCAGATGATTCTGAAGACATTGTGTGCTTTCTTGGCATTCATCTTGGAGCTTTTTGGAGCCTATGGAGATGGTGAATTCAAGTGGTACTATGGGTAACCGTCTCATATCTTTGTTTTTTTTTCTTTTTTGTTATCTAAAGTACAGAAACATCTGAATTCAGGAAACGAGAGATGGAAGTCAAGTGATTTGTGCAGAGTTCTTTTACCCATTTAGAGAAGGTTAGGAGTTAGGACACATGCTTTTCATAATTTCATTAGAAATCAGGACAAACCTTAATATAGTGACAAAATACTGGCAACCATCAATGTGCAAATACAAGTACTTTAACTATGCATGCAACTATAGTGACTCTTTTTCACTAAAAGCATGCCATACTCAAATATGCAGATACCCTTACATTGCTGTTGTCATAAATTTCAGCCAGACATGGGCATTGTGTTGTCTGGTGAAATTTTACAATGCAACACATGAAAGGCTACAGGCAATAAGGCCACTAGCCAAGTTCATAAGCTTCAAGGCCATTGTATTTGCCACTTGGTGGCAGGGAGTGGGAATTGCAATCATCTGCCATACTGGGATCCTGCCAAAAGAAGGCAAAGTGCAAAATGCAATACAGGACTTCCTCATTTGCATTGAGGTAAATAGGTAATCCTGTAACTTCATTGAGAACCATCTTGGTCTTGTGTTACTGCAGTAAAACGGTATTGCTTTTCTTAGATGGCTGTGGCAGCTATCGCGCATGCATTTGTCTTCAACGTGGAGCCGTACCAGCATATTCCAGTGCTGGAGCATGGAGAGTTCACCTGTGAGGGAAGTACATTGGAGGTGAATGTCGATGGCAGTGATGGCAGCAATGGGACGCTGACAACCGTGGAGCAGAAAGAGGCCCATGCCGAAACTCCAGGAACTAGCGTCAAAGAGAGCGTTCAGGATGTCGTTCTCGGTGGTGGCCACCATGTACACTGCTGACATCTGGATTTCGGTGGTGGTAGAGCCTGGACTTCTGATTTCTGACAGATGGTAACTGGCTTCTTCTGTAGGTTGTCAAGGATGTGGCCTTAACCATCTCACAGGCGATTGAACCTGTAGAAAAAGGTGTCGAAACAGGCGTCGGCAAGATTCAGCAGACCTTCCATCACATCTCGCTGAAGCCAGGGGGCAGGAAAGAACCTGACGTTGAGGTGGAGGAGCACGTCACGGAGAATGTGGTGGACGGTGAACCTGTAGCGGTCGATGCTGAGGTCGAAGTCGAAAGAACGGTGCAGGATGGTGAATTTGTTGTGGTTGGCGCAGAGGTGGAAATCGAAAGAAAAGAGGAAGATAATAAGAGGTAGGCATTCACTCAGGCACCATAGGCGACGCACACATTTGAATATTTGATGGCAAACTGGAAAGGACGGGTCTCCAAATTCATGTACATAGTTTATGTACTCGTCCCACTCCACTTGTGTGATAAATTAGACAAATAGTCAATTCGCTTCAATGTATTAGCTCCCATTCCATCGACAGTGCATCAGGATCAGATGACTGGCCGATATCGACAAAGAGGTCTTTCTTGATCAAGCTATATATAAATATGCGATGCGCGTCCTATACAGTAATACTATGCACATTACCGTACAACTTTACACAAGGCCGCGCCAACTTGCCCCGCCGTTAGTCCGCCCTGCCGCAGCACAGCTCCGAGCAGCACTCGAAGCATCCAAGGCACGCGAGGGAAGCACAGACTTGCACCATGACGACGGCGCACTGGTCGTTCATCTTGCTGCACGCCTTGATGAAACACATGCAGCAGCAGCAGTCTGCAAGGCGGCTGCAGCAGCCGACCGCCTTATCGAACATCTCAAACCTCTCTGGTGCTTTTACGTCTCCAAATCCCGTGGTCAGATTCTCCCTTGTTGCCGCTACATTACCAAAGCCGAGCGTTAAGCCATGGAGCGGTGTCGCTGATGGCTCATCTGGGCTGCTATGTTTCGTTGGTTTCTGCTTTCCCTGCTCAAATACAGCAAGTTTGATAAGATTCAAGGGGTCTGATTGCCTGTGTGATTGAAAGGGGGACATTTGGTGAAACATCTGGTTGGTTCAATAATTAATGCACTTCAACTTCTAGTCTCAACATAAAAGCTTTGGCCCATGATTCCCTAAACTTTCTTTTGAGAAAACAGACTGTTGTATAACCAAACCCAGATTTTCAAAAGGATTCGCTAAAACATAATCATGAAACTATAATCCTTTCTGAGAAAAAAATTCTACCTGTTGTGCTGGATCTATTTTTTCCTCGATGGTTTGAAGTAGGACCGTGCGTGTATACTCTGAAGGAATGCTGTTTTGTATGCTTAATTTCACCACCTGTTATTTCAAACAAAGAAGAGTATCAGATCAGATTTCAGAAACAAATGTTATTTTAGGTGAATGGAAATTGAAACTTCAAGCTTCTGGCATGGCACACAAGATGAGCCCAGGGATAAGGATAAAAACACACTTTCATTTTATTATGTATAAAAAAAGCTTAATGTCAAGCTGCAATGCGCAAAAGTGTGTAGCAACCTACATAGGGAAAGGAAGTAGCCAATATGTATGGAAAGGGAGTAGTCATAAATTCATAACTAATAATGCAGTTAAGACCTAATTCCACTCTTAACAAAAACGAAACAGAAACAGATCAAGGAAATAGATTATCAATATAATAGTTGCAAACTTGCAATAACACAATAGTAAATGAAAGGTACTCATATCAACATCTCAAAGCATAAGTACTATTAATACCTTACAATAGGCAATGGAATTTAAAAGGTATGGATATGCAATATCAAACATTAAATGAAAGGTACTCATCAACATCTCAAAGCATCAGTACTATTAATACCTTACAATAGGCAATGGAATTTAAATGGTATGGATATGCAATATGAAACATTGTTTCTTTCTCCCTTACATTGTACATGCAATATATTCGTTTGCAAGGCATACATTAAACATGAAGACTGCCAAACCATCACAGATATGTTTGTTGTTAGATATGTATAGAGCTTAGGGTGTTCTTTACATATTGACCTACCCTATACATGATATATTGGTCTTTTGGCTCATTGGAAAAAATCAAGTCTCATTCCAATATAGTATCAAAGCAAGATTAGGGTTTCCCACTTCGCCGCCACCGTCGTCCCGCGTCCAAAGCTCCCGTTTCTCACCCTACTCTGCTTCTTGCCTGCGCCCACAGCTCCCACCGCCGATCCAACTCCCCGTCGTTGGATCAGTGACCCCACCACCGGATCCGCCTATTCCTGTCGCCGCTGAGCGAAGACACCGCCAGGCTCTGTCGCGTACTGCAGCCCTCCGTCGCACCGCCCGGAACTCGCCGCTGATCGCCGCGCAGCGACTCCTCGCCAGGAGCTCCATCCCGCGCCTCCCCTACCTCACGCCGCGCCTAGCGACGCCCTAGCGCCGCCACCCGGCCAACTCCAGCCAGCTCCGACCGCCTGGCTCCGGCCGCCGAGCCCACGCAAGAGCTTCGTGCTCTGTTTTCAATCTAGGTAGAGCCAGTGGCTTCGGCTTCACTCTAGCTCCACCAATCTACGTGGAGCCGGCAGCTTCAGCTTCGGCTTCACCTCGGCTCCAGCTTCAACTGCCTCTCTTCAACTTTGGCTTCTCTTCGGCTCCCGATCTAGCTGGAGCCATAGCCTGGGGTTTCTGCTCTAGAGCACGCCGCCTCCCGACCCCGGATTCGATCAAGTCACCACTGATGGCTACTACCAGCAGCTCCTTCATCATCCTGCCGCAGATCTCGTGGTCACCGGTGCCGCACCTATTGGTGCCACTGGTAGCGTACCCGTAGGCGGCGGCGGCGCTCCTGCCTCAGGCCGCCACCGCCACCCCTACGCCGCCATCATTGCCGCCGGTCTCGGACGCCGCCATCGCCTGCGTCGATCCGTGCCGCCCCGCGTCGGGCTCGCTTATCCGCTCTTGCTTCTCGGCCAGTCCCTCGCCTCGCCACCTCCTCATCCCAGATCTTGCCTCGGTGGATCTTGGACTCGTGTTTCTTTTCACATGACACTGATTCTACTCGCCTCGATTCATACCCCACATCTTTTCCATCCATTGTTAAGAATGCAGATGGTACCTCTTCCCGTTACTAACCTAGGCATCCTTTCCACTTCTTCCTTTTATGCTCCTGCCATCTCTCATGTTCCCCAGCTTACTATGCAGCTTATGTCAGCCGGTCAGATCACCGATCACGACTATCGTGTTATTCTTGAGTCCAACTCTTGTTGTGCCTAAGACAGCTGCACGGTGACTCTACTTGGTGCTAGCCCTCAGCGTCGTGATTCAGGCCGCCAACGCCGCCCCTACGTCGGGCCGCCGCTATCGCCCTGGTCTCGGGACGCTGCCACCGCCCCTGCGTCTGACCGCCGCCACCGCCCCTGCGTCGGGCTCTGCTCATCTGGCTCTTGCTTCTCAGCAGTCCTCGCCTCTGCCACCTCCCTCATCCGGTATCTTACCTCGGTGGATCTTGGACTCTGGTGTTTCTTTTCACATGACACCAGATTCTACTCGCCTCAGTTCTGTCAGTCCCACATCTTTTCCATCCATTGTTCAGAATGCAGATGGTACCTCTTCCCGTTGCTGACCTAGGCATCCTTTCCACTTCTTTCTTTTATGTTCCTGCCATCTCTCATGTTCCCCAGCTTACTATGCAGCTTATGTCAGCCGGTCAGATCACCGATCACGATTGTCGTGTTATTCTTAAGTCCAACTCTTGTTGTGCCCAAGACAGCTGCACGGTGACTCTACTTGGTGCTAGCCCTCAGCGTCGTGATTCACAGCGTCGTTGGGAGCTCGACTGGCTACACTTTCCTTCTGCTGTCTCCACCTGCCAGTCAGTCACTACACATGCCTCTATTTTTGCTGCTTCCTCTACTACTTTCTCTGCTTAGTGGCACCATTGTTTGGGTCATCTCTGTGGATCGCGATTGTCGTCTTTAGTAGGTCGTGGTCTTCTTGGTTCTGTTTCTGGTGACACTTCTTTACCTTGTATGGGTTGCAAGCTTAGCAAGCAGCTACAGCTCCCCTACCCCTCTAGTGGTTTTTGACTCGGCTCGTCTTTTTGATCTTGTTCACTCCGACGTTTAGGTCCCGTCACTCTTAATTTCGAAAGGGGCATCATCGATATTATGTGATCTTTATTGATAATTATTCTTGTCATACTTGAATCTACTTCATGTACTCTCGCAGTCAGATTCTCTCTATTTACCAGAGGTTTGCCATCATGGTTCACACTTAGTATGAATCGGCCATTCGTGCTTTTCGTGCTGATTTTACTGGCGAGAAACTATATGCTGCTTTGCGTCGCTTTCTCGCTGAGCAGGGTACTCTTCCCCAGTACTCTTGTCCTGGTGCTTACGCTCAGAACGGTTTCTGAGTGTAAGCATCGTCACTTGCTTGAGACAACTCGTGCTTTCATGCTTTCCTGTTATGTTCCACCTCACTTTTGGGTTGAGGTTGTCTCCACTGCTGATTTCCTCATCAACATATAGCTTTCCACATCTCTTCAAGGTTCTACTCTTGTTGAGCGTCTCTACTGATCGGGCTCCCCGAGTACCCACCTTCATTGCTTTTACCAGATTCCGCTTCATCCTTCTTCCACCTCGTGAGCGCACCAAGCTGACTAATCAGTTAGTTGGGTGTGTTTTTCTTGGCTACAGTCTTGAGCATAAGAGTTATCGTTGCTACGACCATATTGCTCGCCAAATGATCTCTCGGGACGTCACCTTTGATGAGTCTTAGCCTTACTACCCTCGTCCCTCTACTATCAGCTCAGATTCTCTTGTTGAGTTGATCTTCTTTCTGACTTTTTCTGACACTCGGTTTTCCACTCATGTTTCATTTCCGCCTCCGCCTTCTTTGCTTCCCTCTCCTTCGGCTCCACCTATTGCCTCTCCTCCGGATTTTCCTTCTAGCTCTTTTGTTAAGGTTCCACCCTTTCCCCTGCACAACTCTCACCGTCCTCGGCCTACTTCTCCAGTTAAGCCTTCGCCTTTGTTGGGCCCTATTCCCAGTTCTTCTCTGGGTCCTGCTCCACCTCCCAGATACGATCTTCGTGATCGTCGCACTGTCAGACCTCCTGAGCACTACGCCTTTGCAGCCGCCACTCTTTCTGAGCTTACGACCTATCATGAAGCTACTGCTCACCATTAGTGGCAACGCGCGCCCGAGGAGATTATCGCTGGAGCGTATTTAGCACTTGGAATCTTGTGCCCTTATCTGTGCATTACTCTTATCATGTGCAAGTGGGTGTACAAGATCAAGACCCACTCGAATGGTTCCCTTGAGCACTACAAGGCTCGTCTTGTGGTGCGTTGTTTTCAACAGGAGTATAGTCGTGACAATGATGAGACTTTCACTCCTATCGCTCACATGACCACTGTTCACACTCTTTGTTGTGGCCTCTGTTCAACAGTGGCCCATCTCTCAGTTGGACGTTAATGCGCTTCTCAATGGCGAGCTACATGAGGTCTACATGCAGCCGCCCCTTGGGTATTCTGTCCCTGATGGTATGGTTTGTCGTCTTTGTCACTCTATAGGCTCAAACAAGCCCTCGTGCTTCGTTTGACCGTTTCTCCTCTGTTGTCACTATTGCGGCTTCCCTGCCAGTGATCACGACCCTGCCCTTTTTGTACACCTATCTTCGGGGTTGGACGCTCCTTCTATATGTGGATGATATGATCATTACTGGAGATAACTCTCAGTACATTGCCTTTGTGAAGGAGTGTCTTAGTGAGCAGTTCTTGATGTCTGATTTGGGTCCTCTTCGTTACTTCCTTGCGATTGAGATCACTTCTACGCCCGAGGGCTACTACTTCTCCCAGGAGAAGTGCATTCAGGATATCCTTGCTCGCGCTTCTCACTGGTCAGCGCGTGGTGGATACTCCTATGGAGTTTGGTATTCTCCTTCGACCTACTGATGGTGAGCCTCTTGAGGACCCTACTCGCTACTGCCATCTTGTCAGGAGCCTCATCTACCTTGAGATCACTCGACCTAACATTTCTCACTCAGTTCACATCGAACCATAGCGTCGTTGACAGCTAAGATCACCTGGTTTCGGTGGCTACTTGAGGATTTTGGTGTTTTAATTTATGCACCGACTCCTTTCTTATTAGACAGTACTGGTGCGGTCAGTATTACTCGAGATTCAGTGAAGCATGAACTCACCAAGCACATTGGAGTAGATGCTTCGTACATGAGATCACAGATACAAGACCGAGTTATTACTCTTCAGCATGTGCTTTCGGAGCTTCAGATAGCAGACTTCCTCACCAAGGCGGGGACTAGAATTCAACATAATTTCTACCTCTCCAAACTCAGTGTTGTTGATCCACCATGAGTTTGGGGGTGTTATATGTATATAGCTTAGGGTGTTCTTTGCGTATTGACCTACCATGTATGTAATATATTGGTGTTTTGGCCAATTGGAATAGATCAAGTCTCATTCCAACATTTGTAACTATTTAAGCACATGGAAATACTCGTCCCTTGTGTTTGGTCCTCTTTCACATTTTGCAATAATTTATTTTTCTAATCTCGACATCAAGTTCAGTTCACGGGGTACCCTAAAATAACCACTTGAACATAGTCATCTAAAGTTAATATCCAACTCGCAAAGCTTAGTTAAGAACATCAAGACACTAGCCGATGTCATCAAGCATTAGCCCAGAACAGATTACATTACCTTTTTCTCTAGGTTCTTGTTTTCAGAAAGCCATGCTTTTGCTGTGAGAAGATCCATTTGTTGTTTTGCCAACACCTGAAATTCGAACATAAAATGGAATTATAGATCTTTTGCTTAATATGCCATGTGCAAATATCTTCATACAAACTTCAGCAATAAAAACATCAGTTTGATATTCAACACATAATTGGAGCACATGTTGGCCTCAATAAATGATCACTCAAACAGACAATAATTAGGCTCAAATCTTGTAAGCAAATATATGGTTCTAAATTCTGATCATGCTGCTGCCTACTAGTAGAACTTTATTTATGACTCTGGTCCTAGGATCCAAAACGGATTTTGAAAATTTTTTGGAGGTAGGCGGTGGCGATTCTGGCTTCCGCTCTATTCTCGGTTTGCAATTTCATTTTTTCACTTCTACATTTTGTCAAAGCATGGTGTTTGCTTGATCTTCTATTCCTCTATTTCTAAATACTTGACACTTTTGACCAAATCACGCATGCCAAGAAAACTATAGTTTGAATAAAATTGGACCAAAATACCCTCCAAAAATACCACAAGCACAAAAACAAGGTATAAAGTGGAGGGTGATGGGTAGAGTTAATAGGGTATTTTGGGAAAGTTTACCTCGGGATTAGTAAAGTGCCTAGTATTTGGGAAAGAAATTTTTGATCAAAAGTACCAATTATTCGAAACGGAGGGAGTATTTTTTTCCATTGTAGGCCTAAGATACTGTGTTAACCGATGGTAACCGCTTACCACCGATTTTTTATCCTTGGTCCGATCAACGTGCGGGATAAGTAATGGTTCCCACCTCAAGCACGGACACCTCAGAATCGTCAGATAGTCAGGTGCCGGACGCCGTGTCCGACACGGATACGTGTTTGACACGTCGTGGACACGTTTGCCGGCCAGACGGCTACTTTAAAATTGAATTTTAATTATGAAAAATCTCGACACGCGTGTCGGACACGCAGACAACCGCGTGTCCGACACGGCCCAGACATGACCCACGCCCAAAGACCTAATGCCCTAACCTCATCCCAAATCCCACACCCCACCCAAAGCGCATCGCCTCCCTCCCTCTCCTCGTCCTCCTCGCGACCATCTACCTCGATGCGTGGCCGGCGGCCAAGACCGTCGGATCAAGCTCCCTCCTCGCATGCACGGATAGAGCTCCTCCTCCTCATGCCGCTAGATCGAAGCGCCTCCTCCGGCCCCTCGCACTGCACCGCTCGCCTGACGCATCGGCTCACTGCACCATTGGATCGAGCTCCTCCTCCTCGTGCTTGGCCGGATCGAGCGCCTCCTTCGGTCCTCCTCACAAGGCCCGGCCCCAGATCCTCCTCGCATCGCGGCTCCAAATGGCAGCCTCTCCGGGTTCCTCTCGCTGCCTGGCTCGGCGCCTGTCGGACCTCCTCGCACCTCCAACCTCTCCTGCCGTCCTGTGTAAGTCACCTCTTATCTTCTTCACTTGTCTTCTTGATGGATGTTTGGGGTGTCTGGACGTCTTGTTGATGCTAATGAGTGATAGCCACTGCCAGAGCCGAGATGCTGATGGCCATTGGCCAGTGCCCAGATGCTGATCATGTTATTTCTTTTCCTAGGTTTATGGAATTATGATTTCTGAAAATGGTATTCATATGACCAATTGAACATATCATGATTCATGAATTGACTGCAAGAAGAATGAAGAGGCAAGGATCATCTTTGAGAGATACATATTCCGAGTTTACTTTACACTTTACAACATTTCAGTTCGACAAGCATGAAGAAACATAAAAAATGATACATATGTATAATTTATTCTTATTATTTAAATATATATAGCCGTGTCGCCGTATCGGTATTTTTGGGAAAATGGTGAATTCCTGTGTCGGTGTCGTGTCGTGTCGTGTCGACGTATCCGTGTCCGTGCATCATAGGTTCCCACATATCAAGTAAGTTGAGTCATATTAACAAGTTACAGTTTGCATGTTTTGTTTGGTTAATTCTCATGGCATTCGATCCTTGGACAGAGGACACATGCAGAGATGTTCCAGACAGATTTTAGTAACCTGCGATTATTATTTCTGGTTAATCTATCTATTGCTTGGGGGTCAAGAAGCTGTTTTAGATTGCATATGCAATAAATTAGGTCAGTCTTATGTAGGAAAACTCTATCCTTCACTCTCAAGCTCATGTTTTGTTTAGAGGTGTCTGTATTAGTGAAAACAATCAACTACCAAAGTTCCTCTCCTACCTATTAAGTTCTGTATTTTTGGTTGACTGGTGGAGGTCAATAACTCACTTATTGTTATGATCATCCCCCAACGACATGAATTAAGGGCAATGTGAAAGTTCCATAAATAACTACAAAATTCCCTTGACGAAAAGTACAACATAAGTATGAGAATCTTACTTTGTCAAGAGATATATCCTTTATATGTTGGACCTTCAATTCAATTGATATTTCACTCATGTCAGCCAAGTAACCCTTGGCGGTAAGTGTCTCCGGAAGCTTGCCTTGGTATCTTCCAGATACAAATAATGGACATTTTGCTGAAATGTCTGGAATATATTCAGAATCCACCTGATTGGGGAAAAGAAGTTTGGTTTTAAGAAACATAGCTGTTCCAGTTATGCTCATATGAAATAAGAAGGTTAACGGTCTTAAGAATCAACTATCCAGACCTCTTCATAGAAAGAAATGGGAAAACCCATGGCTACTTATTTCATACGATTAAAGATGAAACTTTATCAAACATCTTGGTGTTGAGTACTCCCAAAAGGACTACCTCAAAACACAGAAGTACTTTATGCTCTCCTCCCTCCTCCCTCCCTTCCTCCTGACCAGTCAGACTGTTGACTACCTCAAAACACAAACACTTTATGCTCTCCTTCACTCTCCCTCTCCCTATAAGGATGCTAAGATATGGAGGATCATCCACCCAGCATTTACACACTACTTATTACAAAGAGATGGACTAACAGTACATACGAGATGTCACCACAAGAATAATAATAATAAAGATGCATGGCACGGTTGTTTTTTCATAGCATCACTAGAGAGTGATAACTATGAAAATAACTCACTTCAAATTCTTGAATATACTTTGAGACATCAATGGAAATATTTGTCACAATTGTGCTTGAAGCTTTGCGGAACCACTCAAGCATTTGACCCTCAATTGACCCTGGTGTAATAAATCAGAATAAAAAAATTCAGTTTTACAAATTTGACATTGGACAAAATCTTGCATATTCTAGTCCAGTCACATTCAATACACAGCTAAATTCACTGGAAAAGGATTTGATTATGGGTTTTATTTTGCCACCAAAGCTGCTGGATTTAATGAAAATGAAACAGAAGTCAAAACTTCTATTATATAAATAACCATACAACTAATTTTGCCAAGTTAGTTGTCACAACCAGGCCTTGGCCGTAAGTTGTAGTCGTGCTGGGCAGAGGGCGCTGGCCGACACAGCCGGCCGAACGCTGTGATCGGTAACAGAAGGAAGCAGGCGCAGCAGGAGGAGACGCCGGGATAGGGAAGAAGCAATAGGGCCGAGAGAGAGAACAGGAGGTAGATTGGAGAAATTTCGGCTTAATCCCTTAACAGATTCGGCCGGGCCTTTTTATCCTCGGACTACCGCCCCTAACATTAATATCTATCTCAAACTCTTTATCCCTAACACAAACCGAACTCTTATCTCCTAAATGAAACTTTATCTCTAATGCAATCCTATTGCAACCAACTGGGACTCCATGCCGACCGAGACTCCATGTCGCGCATTGTTGCGTTGCCTTGGTGCCGACGGCGACGCCGGTACGAATATCCGTACATGACATCTCTCCTCGAAACAAATTCGTCCTCGGTGAAAAGTGGAAATTGGCGCTGAAGTCACCGGCCGCAACCCAAAGACGCTCTCGGCCGAGAGACCGCTCCATCGACCAGTAATTCCCAAACGCCGCGGGCCAAGAGAGAGCGCACCATCTTCCTTGGCGTGGGTGTAAGACGGCCATGATGGAGCTCGAGTAATGGCGGTACACTGTCGGGTGGCGTTCCATGGTATGGCTTGAGTAGACCCACGTGAAAGACGTCGTGGATCCGAGCACACGCGGAAGCTCCAACTTGTACGCCATTGTACCAACTCGAGCTAGAACCTTGTAAGGTCTGTAGGTTGAGGCACCACCGGATGAGCTTTGAGTGCCATCGTGGTGGCCGAATCTGTTGTAGTTGAAGCCAAACCCATTGGCGGCCGATGCTTGGTGTCGTAATTTACTTGACATCTTCTTTGGCCGAGAAAGCGGTCATCGCGGACATCGGCCAAGAGTGGTCTTGGTCCAAAGGAGCCGGTCCACTACCGTCACGCGGCGGTGCTGTCATATACCGGAGCGACGGGGTCGTGGGCCATAGACTACCTTGAAGGGTGTGTCACACAGTGAGGATCGAAGGACGTGTTGTAGCAAGATCGGCCCATGGAAGCGCCAGATCCATCGACAAGGCGGTCGTCGGTGAGGCAAAGACAGTACATAGCGATTATCTTATCCACCGCTTGATCCGCCATCTCGATTGCGGGTGAAAGGCGGAGCTAAGGTTGAGCTTGACGCCTCCCAAATGAAGAGCTCCGTCCAAAAGTGGCTAGTGAAGATCGGGTCCTGGTCACTGACGATGGAGCAAGGAAAACCATGGAGCCGGATCACCTCATCAAAGAAGACGCGAGCCACGGAGTCCGCCGTACGGGTGGGATAACGACACAAAGTGTGCGTACTTGGACAAGCGATCGACGATGGTGAGTATGATCGATTTCTGCTCACACAGGGGAGGTCTTTCATGAAATTCATGGAGATATCCTCCCAGATGCGAGAGGGCACCTCCAAGGGTTGAAGTAAGTTTAGTGGTCAGAAGTTGCTCCACATTGTTTTGTTGGACTTTTTGGCAAACACACGCTAATGACAAAGTCCTCAGACGCCCATTTCATACGTGGTGTAGAAGTCCACACAGTTTTGGACACCCTCGTGGCTGGCCATGTGCATGGTCTCCAAGATGGAGTTGAGCCATGGCGGCGACGGTGGAAGATAGACCTTGTGGTCGTATAGCACTAGTCCATCTGCCACGCTCCATGGCGCGGATAGCTATCCGACCTCAATCTATGCTCTGGTGGTAGCCAAGTAAACGACCGACTGACCTCCTTGCAAAGATCCTCAAGATGGTGAAGGCGGGTTGATAAAGGCGTGTAGAGGCGGTCTCGGTGTCACGGCGACAGGTATGCTAATACCACGCTCGCTTGCCCGGCTTGTAATCCACGTGGAAATCATAGCCGATGAGCTTGCTGACCCAATGATGCTACGAGATTGTGGACAACCGCTGATCAAGGAGGAACTTCAGGCTATATTGGTCTATGTGTATGAGGAAGGAGCGCCCATACGTACGGCCGCCAGTGTCGGACAGCTTGTACTAGCCCAATGAGCTCCCACTCATAGGCGCGCCGCGTGGCGAGGGAGCGATGGCGCGGTCAAGAAAACCACAGGATCGCCGCCGGTGTAGAACGGCCGAGCCCGAGGCGTCGCACTCGATGATGAACTCCTTGGCGAAGTCGAGAAGCTGTAGGACAAGCGGAGAAGGCCCTTGTTGTCTCGTCCATCCACCGGAACACTTCTTTCTTGAGCAAGCGTGTGGGGGGCGCAGCGATGGTGCCAAACCAACGGATGAACTTCTGGTAGTACCTAGCGAGTCCCAGGAAGCCGCGCAACACCCATACCGTTTGCGGCATAGGCCAGTTGCACACTGCCTGGACCTTTTGTGTGTCAATGGCGACGCCATTGCCGCTGATGACGTGGCCGAGATAGAAAAGAGTCCCTCGTGTGTGCAGAACGTTGTCTTCTCGATATCCGATGGGTGCATGCGCACCTGATGGTACCCAAAGCGCAGGTCAAGCTTGGTGAAGTTCCTTACGCCCCGTAGTTCGTCAAGGAGTTCGTCCGTGACCGGAATCGAGAACTTGTCCTTGACTATCTTGTCATTGAGCGCGCAGTAGTCGACGTAGAACCGCCATGTGCTGACACGCTTCTTTACCAGTAAAACTGGCGATGAGAAAGGCAACGTGCTTAGCCGGATCAGCCCTTGTCGTGCCATCTCAGAACATTGTTTCTCCAGTTCATCCTTGAGCAGCTGCGGGTAACGGTACGGTTGCACCGCCACTGGTGTCGTCCCAGGCCGCAAGTAGATGTGGTGGTCGCGAGCTCAATCGGGCTGCAACTCGGTGGGTTCGACAAAGATGTTGGCGAACTCATCGAGCAGCTCCTCCATGAGGGTACCCGTGCGGTGAATGCCTGGGGAGGAAGTCGGTTTCACGCCCAAGCCGTGCCAGATGACCTTATGGTCGTCCTGCCAGAAGGCCGTAGTCTTGGTGGAGAGGTCCCATAGGATGGGTCCCAGCGTCTCAAGCCATTGGACACCAAGGACAAGATCGAACTCGTCGAGCGAGATCGCGTAGCAGTCGATCGTGAACTGCTCAATGTTCACCTCCAGGGGCAAGCCGCGCCCACGGGCAGAGCTCCCAACGTGGTCACCATTGGCAACCATGACCTGCATGTCGCGGCGCACCTGAAGCAAAATGCCCTCACGAGCCGCCGTCTCCTGGCTGACAAAGTTGTGGGTGGAGCCGGTGTCGAGTAGGGCCGTGAGGGTGACCCCGGCGAGGCGCACACGCATCTGCATGGTGCGGCCGGTGCGAGGCTGGATCCCCGTAAGGGCACAGAGGAGACGGTAGGTCGCCGCCGTGGTTGCCGCCGAGGCGCCGTTGTTCAGCGCGATCAACGTAAAAGTCGCTGCGCCGATGGCAGTGTGAACTTCTCATCGCAATTGAAGCAAAGCCCTACCTCGCGGCGAGTCGCCATCTCCCAAAGTAGCGGCAGCGTGATCTCCTTAGCCATCAACGCGCGCCGCTCGTACACACGTGCGAGGGCCTTTGCCATCTGGAGGCTGGCCGGGTTCTAGAGCTCGACGTCGGTCTTGATTGGCTCGATCAAGCCCGGAGTGAAGAGATGTACCTACTGACGAGGCTGAAAGTTCTGCGCGGCAGAGGATTGCCAGAAACTTCTCTAGTACTCCACGGTCCCTGTCTGGTGGAGCACCTTTAGTTCGCCGAGCGGGTTGTGGCGAATTGACAGCCCAAAGCAGAGGTTGACATATTCCTTGAAGTGGTGCCAATTTGGCCCACCCTCATTCCATTCTAACTAGAAAATACCATTGGTGGGCAATTCCGGTCAGATGGTACGATGCGAGCCACACCTTCTCTATCTCGGATGTCTTTCGCCCCCTGAAAAATTGCTCACAACACAGCAACCATCCGAAAGGACCATCTTTACCTTCGTATGTTGGGAATTCAAGCTTGTGGTAGCGTGGAGGTTGCGATCCGTCGCTGCGGGTTGTTGCCGTGTTGACGAGTGCTGTCGCGCCAAGTGGCAAGGACAAGCCGTCGCCGGTCTTCTTCTCCAAGGTTGTCACCCGGTCGTGCATCCCGATGACTTGCTCTAGCATGGCTTTGACCGCGTTGGTGGTATCCTTCGTGGCGGCCGTTAGCTGGGCCAACTGATCGGTGATGTCCGTGAGCTGCGCCTCCAAATCCGCATTCATGGCGTCTGAGGATGTCGGCTCTGATACCAAGCATGTCAAGGCCGGGCCTTGGCCGTAAGTTGTAGTCGTGCTAGGCAGAGGGCGCTGGCTGACGCAGCCGGCCGGGCTCCGTGATCAGTAACAAAAGGAAGCAGGCGCAGGAGGAGACGCCGGGATAGGGAAGAACCAATAGGGCCGAGAGAGAGATAACAGGAGGAGGTAGATTGGACAAATTTCTGCTTAATCCCAACTGCCTTTTTATCCTCAGGCAACCGGCCCCTACCAATAATATCTATCTCAAACTCTTTATCCCTAACACAAACTGAACTCTTATCTCCTAAATCAAACTTTATCTCTAATGCAATCCTATTGCAACCGGTGGGACTCCATGCCGCGCTATTGCGTTGTCTTGGTGCTTGCGGCGATGCGATTCTGAGTACCGTACATGACATTAGTCAATCATAATGATTTCATCCTCAGCAAGAATGACTAAATTTTCTTCATCAATTGGGATTGAAGTTTATACAGCAAGTAATCTTTTCCTCCGAAGGAAGGAACAAATATCATTATTGAGGTCATGCATCATAACGTCTGCTACTTGTACAATCAGATAACCAAAAAGGTTGGAGTTCGATCATCAGGGAAAATTACAGCTAAGGAATGTCAAAGGAAAGTGAAAAGTCCAGGATAAATTTTTTGGAGCATATGCAGAATTTGAATTTTCAGAAATAGTGTGTAGAACAAAATGCTGCCCAATTCCCAGGATTAAGGGGGGAAATGTCAATACCTGTATCGAATGCAGCATCATAATGCCCCTTGCCAATTGATGCCAACATCCGCAAGAAATAGTGGTTGCAATATGAACCTAATATTTTTTCCCAGGGAAAATACAAACAATTAGAAAACGTTCTGACTAATAAATCGCAAGCATGTAAAAAAAAAATCAAAGATTCATGTGTCCAGCATATAGAGAATAAAACAAGACCATGCCGTGTTTGTCACTTTCACAAAAATTGAGCTGTGCTGAACAAACTTCGAGTAATTCAAAAGCATTTTCCACATAAGAATGAACATGTAGCTTTTTTGTTAAGGTTAAACGCTAGTACTTATGTATATTAGAATTGATAAAGCTCTCTATGTGTTGGAATGCAGAACAGTGCCCCATACAAGACTACAAAATCAACCGAGAGATTTGCTTTCAATATATAGCTAAGCTTGATCTGTTGAGTGGTACATAAGAAAAAATGGTATTGAGATATTACCTAGTCCAAAAGTAGAAATCCGAGGAGACAAAGATCCTCTATATGTGAGTTGAGTTTTCACAGTGTGGCAGATGTTCCGTTCATCCTCAACTGATCCATCGGTCACAAGAAAGATTTGTGGAAGATCATCATGAGAGTTTGACAGCAAAACCATTGCCTGGTACCGGAAAAAAGAGGGAAAATATGAGCAACAAAAGTGACATCGATCATATCATAAATGTCACTGATATAATCTTCCTGATACTGTACCTCACTCAAAGGATGCATGATGTCAGTGCCACCCTGGGCGACAAAATTTAAGTTCGTCCATTCAATTGCATTTTCTATTGTTTTGTCATTTACTTGCTCCAAACAGGATGAGAACGAATGAAGCTCATCATTAAATGTTATTATGTTGAAGTAATCTCCTTGCACAAGCTCAGAGAGAGCATTGAGATGGCATTCTTAACATTCTCAAGAGGCTTTCCTTGCATGCTTCCACTTGCATCAACGATAAACACAACTGCCTTTCTGAAGACCTATCACATAACTCAAATGAGATAAATTGCCCTAAGAGGAACATTTTATGAAGCACAAAAGGAGATAACAAAATAAATCTTACTTCAAGGTGAATGAATACAGATAGTGCCACATAACCCCACATCACTAGAAAATTAGAACTATTTATAATTAAAAAGTGATGTTTAACATAGATACTTTCAGCAAGCTACAAGCTTTTAAGTACATATTTCTCATCAAGGTAAATACCATTATTTTTAAGCATCAGGGGTTTTCCACACTGTCATAAATTTATTCACTTATAATGTTAAGATTACAAGACAATAGCCAAGAGCAACTACCTTTCTATTCTGGTTATTTCCAGGTAAAAGAAAAATGCAGAACATGTCTCTGTCATCATAGTCACGCAATGTTGAGGGTTGCACAAGCACTCCACCAGATAAATCACCTGAGTAAACCTATAGACATGAAAAAAAAAATTAGGCAATGACACTCAACTCAATTGTAAGTCTGCAGTTAGATTGACATGGTGAACTCATAAAAGTCTCCAAATCCACAGAATATTTGTTCAATAACGTGTGGACGTTTGAACAGAATGAGGATGGAAGCCTTCTCATTGTAGCAAAGATTTATGTAACATCCCAAATTTTGGCCATTTCAAAATAATTAATTCAAAGATTTGGATTTTATATTGGAGATCCTAATAATTCAAAGAGTCTTTTTGAAGCTTTAAAAACAAAATGAATCATTTGCAATTTATTGGATTAAATTAAAGCTTAATTTGAATTTTCAGAAAAAGAAAAACATTTTTAATGATAAAAAAACAAAAAATAAATTCAAAATTATTTTATTAAATCTATTTAGGTTCAAGGATTTTTGCGGAATTTTCTTAGATTTTTCTGATTTTATTTTATTTTATTTAGTTTTTTTTTATTTTCTTTATTTTCTTTTTCTCTCTCCTACATGTCTTCATCCTCAGATCGTGTGTATCTGTTCCTGTCCGAAAAACACAGACGAACCAACCACAAGTTCATCAGCATATACATTTCTTATTCGTTCTTCTCACTCAAATCACCAAATTCAATTCCGTTTGAAGCGATTCGAGCCTCTCTTTATCACCCACATCATACAACCATCAATTTTACGTTTCCTCCATCAATTGCATTCAATTTGGCCGTTTCTTCCCGTTCTTCATTTGCAAACCAAAATATGTAGCTTTATTCCCGTGGTGTTTCCTGTCAACTCAAGCGTCCCCTTCGCGGTATAAAGTGAGCACCGTGTGTTCCCGACTCTCCTTTTCATTTTGCCCCAAGCCCATTGCCTAACTCCCTTCTGTTTACCTGGAACGCCCGACGCCATCCACCTCCTTCCCGAAGTGCGGCGACGACATCCTCGCATTGATCTCTCTCTCCAGTGATCCTCCGACCAAACCAACCGCGTCACGTCGTATTCCCGGTAATCCTCTTCCTATCCTCCACGATTTTGTTTTCGCCGTTGCTGGAGTATTCGCCACCGCGAGCTCTTCGTCGTCCTCAATGGCCACCGTGGTTGCACCTCCTCGGACCTTCCCCGGCCAAACCGACCGACTCTACGCAATCCCCATGCCGAGGCACACCCCGTGCTCACCTTCCCTCGTTAGTGTCGTCTCCCGAGCGCCGCCGTCCCGTGCAAGCCGCCGCCACCGTGCTCCCCGGTCATCGCTGCCACCACCTCACCACCTCGTTCCGTCTCTGGCCAAACCAGCACCACCAGTGTGTGGAGGACGCCGACGGGTATTCATTTTCGTCGTTGGCCGGCCACCTCTCCGCCCACCTCACCTGCGCCGTCGCCATGGCCGGAGCTTCCCTGGACGTTCTCCTCTGTTCGTTCTTGTTGAAGTATTCTCTGTTCCTTTGCTTCAAATATTTTTGCTTTTGAGTATTGTCACATGAGCAATTTGACTAAGTTGGTTAGATGAGCATAGTTAGTAGCCTTAGGTCTTGAGTTTGATCCTTGAGAACCCCCATTATTTTCTGGATTTTCAATTCTTTTTCTTGAATCCCCACGCGTCATACACTCGTTTAAAACCAAATTCCAGCCAAAAAGAAGATTATGAGGAATATTCCTTCGTTTTGTAATTTTCTAGAATTTCCATTACATTCGATCTTCCAATCGCTCGTTCTCGTTCTCCGTCGTTCGAACTCCGAATCCAGTGATTCGGGTTTCTAAATTCATATAAAATCCTAATCTTTCAAGTATATATTTTATATTTTTGTGATCTTATTTGTATTTATTTATTTATTAGTATATCTCGTTTTGTGTGTAGAACCCGCCGTCGCCGCAGAAGTTTCCAACCAGCAGCAAGAACTTTCCGCCAACGTCAACGAAGGCGAGTCTCCTTTGACCATTTTGAACCTATGATTCGTAAATTATATTTTCAATTTTAAAGTTATGCATTGCTATTTTATTTAAATGATAAGTTTAAACTGTAGGTAGCTAGTTAAGAACCTAAAGTTTGTTAATGTCTTCCTTAATATTTGATATCCTGCACCTTTGTAACCCTAGCGTAGAAATTTCGCATTATTGAATATAATTTTGCATAATAGTTTGATACGGTAGAATTGCTTAGACGTGCTGTTTGGTTCTGTTTAACCTTTGGGGGGAGAAAAACCTTTAATATTTGTATGCTTTGAATTTGGAAAATACTAGACATTAGGTAATGTCAGTATTTGAAAAATAAAATAAAATGATGAAAATATGTTTTAGACTTAGGTGGATGGTAAGATCAGGCGGGTGCAGCTAGAGCATGAGATCTTGTATTGTGTTAAGTTCCACCTGAGTTATATTAAGGACCGACGCTTGTGATTATCCAAACTGAGCAATACCGTGCAACCACATGTCCTAAGTGAGAAGGGCCTGGCTGAATAATTTACTATATTCTAGTATTACGCCCGTAGGCTGTAGATGGTAGGAGTTACCCAGGTAGTGTAGAAGATGGTAATTGACATCCATGTCTGTCAGAGCTTGCGCCGGGCGTTGCTAAATGACGTTCAAGTCCGGGCAGGTTATCCCCCACAACGGTGAGCTCCGAGTCGATGGTAAATGACGTCCGTGACCTGGGGTTAAGCTCATCGGACGGGCTAATGTTATGATAAAGTAGTGCAAAGGCCATGTGATAATCGCTTAGTCGCACGCCTAAGGAAACGTGTTATGGCCGACATTATAAGTCGATTATCTCGTGTAGGTCAAACTGTACAACCTCTGCAAAGTGTTAAAAACTATTCGAATAGTCTTGTCCATGGTCAAGGGCAGGCAAAGTGCGTTTTCACATAGTAGATTTTGGTTTTGATTTTAAAAGAGTAAATTTTGGGAACCGGGAACAGTTGGGACTCTCAGGTAGTTTTCTGCCAGCTAGAGCCAGTTGGGCAGCTAGAGCCCTATCTTTGAAACCTTGGCAGCTAGAGCTTTGGTACTAGTAGATGGTAGCTAGAACCTCCACTAGAGATACAGTTAATTTATTTATTGAAATTACTTTTTGGTCAAATGTGCTTTATGAAAATTGTTTAAACTTAAAATATTGCTTTGAACCCTATATGCCCAATTGTTAAAGCTATACATATGCATATTTTCCAAGACTCGCGGAGTACTTTATGTACTCACATGCTACACTTAAAATAAATCTCAGAAGCCTTCAATGATGCCGAGGACGACTACGACTACTTCGTCTGTGGTTTTGATGAAGGATACCCGAAGTACTAGGTTACGCTCCCCAGTTGAATGCCGGTGGGCAATTTAATGGGTCACCACTCGGTGTTTATCATTTGTTATTTCCTCTGCTGTAGGACTCAAGGTCTTTTGACCTCTTTTGCAATAAGTGGCCATAAGACCGGTACTCATTTGTTTATTAATGTTATTTCATGATTCGACTTGTTATCAATGATGTTTCACATGTGTGCACTAGCTACTGATCATGGGACTAGTGTAGAAATACACAGAGGGTTCGGATTCAGAAACCCGGTCCCGACAATTTAAGACATCAAATAAACCTGCAGTTTATCATAAATTTAATAAAAAAGAGTAAATTTCACAAAACCACACTACCTTTGGCAAAACTATCACAAAACCACACTTTCGAAAGTGAACCGCTTGAGCGAGTAGGGCTTGGCAAGTCCGTTGGATACGACGGCAATGCTTAAAAGTGGTTTTGTGAAACGTTTGCAAAGGAAAGTATGGTTCTCTCAAACTGATGCTTAATGTAGTTTTGTGATACTTTTGCCAAGGATAGTATGGATTTCTGAAATTTACTCTTAAAAAAAAGGAGAGATCTTGCATCTCTTGTGAAAGACATTCATGTTCTCCTTTGTTGCAGCCTGCTAATTTCTATCACCAACGGAGAAGATTAATGCTCAACTATACTAGTACTGGACAGCAAGCATAGCGTAGCTATCATGTCATCGTATTCAAAACAAAATGATATGAAGGAGGTGTATCATCCCTATACTAATTCTATATGATTCATTGAGACCTTAAAGTTGAAGTACATGCTAAGCCAGCCTTATGCCCTCACCAAGTTTATTAAGTCGTAAAGTCGAGTCGCAAGAGGGGCGACTTGTCGACTTGGTCGACTAGTCCACAGACTAGAAAGTATTTAAACAAGGTATGTAATACACTAAGTTGTATAACAATTAAACACATATACATATTGTAAATCATGAAATAAAGAGAAGAACAACATAATCATGATGATGAGTTGATAACTTACTCGTTTTGATCGTAACAAATCTTTCTTGATGAATGGCTTTCTTTGAAATTGAGAAGCAACACATGACATTGGGCTAGAAAAACAAGTCGAGCGGCTAGCAAATCTCGATTAGTCGCGACTAGCCGCCGACTAGTTGGCAAGTCGAGCAGCTAGCCCGCCTAGTCGAGTCGATGACTCTAGTCGGAGGCTATGTACCGACTTGTCGACTAATCGTCGACTAGTCGCGCGACTTAATAACAGTGGCCCTCACCATAAAAGGGATTTAATGACTAAACTACAAAAGTGTCAATTTTTCATGTTCACGTTTGAATAGATAACACCCATGTTGATTTCGATATTCTAAGTTCTAACATATGCAAATGACAAAGACAAGGAGTATGATAAGATGTTTAGAAACAGTGAAGACAAGGTGCATTTAATCAAAACTCAAAAGAAAACCATCGGAGAATAACTTACACTATATGCAAAGGTGAAATCTTTGTTTGACCAATTCTCAACAACGGCTTCATGCAAGAAAGACAATTTTCACCTTGCCTACTTTTTCCTGAAAATGCAAAAGAACATCTCATGATAATCATTGTACTGCAAAACGCTCCAAAAGGTACTTACAAAAGCAATAAATAGTTGATTACCTTCAAGGGATGGCTTGTCCCCTGCAATAAAACCTCTTTACTCACACCACTATTCACAGTCAACTGAATTTTCTCCCTTTTCATGAATACTTTTGGCAAAGGGTTCACATATTGTGGAAACCGAAAAGGAACATCAACAGAAAAATGTCCATTGTCATACAGCAACTTCTGTGACCATCTAATTGTGGCAAAAATGTCTTCTCCTCCTCCAACCTTGATGAGATAAAAGAAATTAGTTAGCAAACGAAGATATGGCTCCTGAAAGCTTGAAACCTGACAAGATAGCAGGTTGAGACTGGTGGTAAAGGTATGTAACAAGTACCTTTGGTATTGTCAAGGAAAACAACTGGCGCTTTACAAGACCCCCACTCTCAGTTTTTGCAACCTTCACAGCACTGTGATCCTCTACATCAATTACATGAGTGTTGTACAATCTTTTGCCGACAGTAACCTCAGCGCCTAGAATTGAACCCTATTAGCCAAATTATTCTTAGATTGAGACAAGCAGAATATTGCAAAAGTGAACTTTGTTCGGATAATGTAAGCATAAGAATTGTTGCCACATAAAATACAATAGCAGGTCAATGTTTTGCTTAATTAAATGGTCACACAATCATGACACTTATATTTCTGGAAAGGGAAGAATTTGTACTGCACGCACACTATGGTCTAGAGAAATGAGAGTGGTTTTCTTTAATTGTTGTAACGATCAAGTTGTTAAGTTTAATACATCAGAATGATTAAAAAAACAAATAGAAAGAAATCAAACTTGCATGCACAGCTCTCAACATTTTAGCCTTGTCTAAAGTCTTTGTCAACCCACACCTTAATTTAAACGGAACAACAGAAATCCAACTCATTTAATAAACATGCCCATCAAAAACTAAGTTCTTAATCCACACCTTAACAGTCGATTCAATTTCCATTTCTCCAAATAACAGTTGAAATGCATTTTTGTCTGGGCAGTTGACAAATGTTGTAATAGAATGAAAGGAAATATCAAGCAAATAATCCAATTTATGTCCTAACAGGGAAACAACGTAGCATCAACTGTACCAATTAAAAGCATTTTTCGGACGATTGTGCAAACACAGTTATCCCTTGCAAGTCAGGTTATCTTCCCTAATCATATCAAATATTTATTTCTTGTTGCTCATTTCTACAATGGAAAGCGAGGAATTTGTATTGCTTGCATCCAAAAATAGGATGGAACCCACTGCCAGCAGAGAGCTACATCCAGCACGAGCAAAAAAATGTCCAAATTGCGTCATCCATAACCAATGTTCCAACAAATCGTAACTCATAATTCATGACACAGAACTAGCTCTCATGTGCCGATGAGCACAAAGTAGCACCCTAGTCCAACGCAAATTATTATGTACAGCCAATTCATGGGCCCCAACCACCTAACTGAAATCAAATTGCCCGCAGACTACAACGCAATAATGCCTAATCATTCCAGCGCCTAAAGGCAACCCAATTTAGCATAACAGCAACAAACAAATTTAATCGAACGCAAAAAGAAGAAGAAGAAAAAAAAGGGGATCGAATCGGATGACCTGATCGCCCATGGGCACGACGACGCGGCAGTCGCAGTCGCGGCTGCGCGTGAGACAGTGCACCCACCAGCGCGCGCGCACGGTGATCTGGGCGGCTGCGCAGCCCGCGGCGCAGTCGACCCGCAGGTCGACCTCGCGCATCTGGAGCGGGATGAGCGCGGGCGGGTCGAGGCGGCCGTAGACGTGCGGCTGGTAGCTGGGCACGTCGGGGCTGTCGACCGCGCCGGGGTCCACCACCACCGCGTACGCCATCGGCGCCGCGGGCAGCAGCGACGCGGCGTCCGGCTCCGCGGACCGCTCCATGGCCGCGGGCGGCCGCGGCGGAGGCGCGCCACCGGGGAGGACGAGCCGCTTGGAGAGCTTGAGGCCGTCCTCCACGGCGCGCGCGAAGTCCTCCTCCATGGCTGGTGCCAGGAGGAGGAGGCCGGCGGCTTAGGGATTGGGGTCTGAGGAGGAGGTGGGAGAGGAGAGGAGAGGCCTCGGCGTGGCAATGGCGTTGATATGGTTGGGGATTGGAGGGGGTTATTTAGTTTTTGGCGTGGCTCAGGTGGGAAAATGATGAGCCGCGGTGGGCTGCCGCTGAGCTGGGGTGGAAGACGAGGCGAGGGGGTGCGGGCGCGGGCCTGCGGGGCGGTTGGTGTGATCCCCGGGAGGTGAGAATACCGCTACGGGGTGTCATCTGCGCTGTGGTGAGGAGATTTGGCTGGTCCACGCGCCGCGCGACCTTGTCTACGTCTGTCCAGTGGTGGATCTACGGCACTTCAGCAGTTGCACACCACGTTGAGTTCAAAAAATTATTTTTTTATATATAACTAACTATCCTAAACTCAATACGGAAGAACATTCTAAACCACATACCAGCGGAACGTGTCTCATTTTAACTCAAAGATCTCTGATCATTTTCATCCGCCACTACGTCTATCTTTGCAGGATGATTGAACACTCTAAACTCAACGTGATAGGACATTTCAAGCTAGATGGTACCGAGAGTGTATGGTGAACAACTCACGCAAAATCGTATATACGCCACCGTAGGTTTCTTCCAGATTCACCTGCACTGCAAGATGAAGAAACAATTCGACTGGAAATAAGGAAGACTGCCACTCCAAGGGCTTTTAGAGGGAAAGAGGTCTATGATATGGTTAAGGATATCGATATTGTGCTTGGAAACGGACGTAAATTAAGGACCCTCGTAAAAACATATGGAAGAAGCGGCCAATTTTTGGGACTTACCTTATTGGGAGCACTTAGAAGTTCGCCATCGCATTGACGCTATGCACGTGGAGAAGAATGTATGTGATAGCTTGATTGGTCTCTCATCAATATTAGTGGCAAAACAAAGATTGCGGTTAACGCACGGCGTGACTTGGTTGATATGAACATAAGAACCGAAAGTTAGCAGAAAGAGACCGATAAAGGATTTAACGTATCCTTCCCCACTTGCTACACTTTGTCCAAGGCCGAGAGAATGAATCGGTCAAAGCTTGCATGGTGTGAAAGTTTCATCCTCAAGCATTCGCCAATATTAAGAAACTTGTTTCATGAAAGATTTGAAATTAATTGGTATGAAGTGTCATGATTGTCATGTGTTGATGACACGATGTTTCGTTGTAATTAGAAGTATCTTGCCAAACAAGATTCGAGTGGTAATCTTTAGGTCAGTATATTTCTTTAACTCAATTGCTCAAAAGGTCATCGATCCCGGGACTCGACGCTCTCGCAGCCGAGTGGTGACGACTTATGTCATCTTGAGATGTATTTTCCTCTGTCATTTTTTGATATCATCGTCTCTATCTCATTGTTCACTTGTGAAAGAGATAAAAATATGTGGCCCCGTGTTCCTACGCTCATATGCACCCTTTCGAGAGATACATGGAATTCAAGTCCTACGACGAATCGATCTCGGCGAGGGCAAGATCATCAAGGTTATGCAAACCGAAGAGGTCATTGAGTTTTCGTGGACTACATGGCTTAGGTGGAATCGATAGGTGCCTCTATCTCGCCACGAGGAGACCGAGGGTATCGGACCATCGAGGAAAGAATCACTCCCGATCTAGATACATACGCGATGCCCATTTCACGGTCTTGCAACACAAGACCCAAGTGTCCCCGCACATCGACGAGCACAAAGACATGGTACGCCAACAATCTAGACTGCTCGAGAGGTTTGATAACGAGAGAGCACAACCGCTTGCTTCAACGAATGGTTAAAGATGTGATTCACTGGAGGTCATCAAGTGATGAACGCCGCTATAGTTGGCCAAAGGACCAAAATTTACAATTGTGACATGGCAAGGATACGACATAAATGGGTATACATTTTATAACAAATTCGTAATAGGAAGAGCACAATACTGATCGTAATAAATGCAGGGTGTCGTCATAGATGCATTTCACGAGGGTTCGACATCGCTGGGGCACGCGGTTGAACTCGTGACTATGGGTTCGTAAAAAGATTTGGGAGCTCGACTATGTACTTTTCAAGATCCCCTGCTTCGATGTCATTGGGTTTAACTTCCTAGGCGTGAAGGTCGAAACAAGTGCACGGCGTACCATCGTGGACCTCAAACGTGTTTCGGATACAAGGACGAACCATTCGTTATCGCTAAACAAGTTGTTCAAGTTTTTTATGTAACTGACTCAAAGAAATAAGAACCGCCACGTAGTTCTTCATGGGAAAAGAAGGATTGTCGGAGTTGAGAATATCGTGGATGAGGAAGAGTACAATCAATTTGACGAGTTGCTCCTTTCGAGCGATCAAACCGGAGGAAGAACCCTGTTGAGGAAGCTAGCTATACGCTGGCCGATTATCATGAAGGATTATATTTCAATTAAGCATGTATTCCATTGTAATTTGATGTTAACATGGAAATGTGTCACGGTTATGGATGTTAAATCGGTCGATCGCCATGTGTTGGGCGGTCCACCGATTTCCTTTGAAATGATTCTTCAGGCGTAGTTCGCCGTTGATAAACGAAACTACCCATGTAAGTTCAAGTTCTTGAACGCTTATTCCAGAGAAGCATATTTTTGGTGTGGGTCAATTTGTGAGGACCCCCGGGTTATTTCCATAAGACCGAGGTTTACTTGGTCTTAAGGAAATAACTCTAGGCCTCAAGTAAATGAATTCCACCATAACTTCATCCAAGTCAATTGAAAGGTTATGCACCTTAAAAAGATAATATTAATACAAGTCCAAAAGTAAATGAGTTTGACTCATTTTGAGTTCCCAAGATTTAGTTATGCATTTATAATGTTATCAGCAATTTCCTTTGTAACAATAAATATTTTAAAAGTGCATTTTCCAAAATAATACTCTCGGTACAGAGACATGCTTGAAACCAATTTTAATATTAAGTTTATCGAAAATGAAAAGTATCGTATGGTTTCATCCATTTTGGAGTTGAAATGAATTAGTTATGATTTTTCAAGTTAACATATTTAATAAAGGCAGTGCAAATTAATACTTTCTCGGATTTTATAAAGCGATTAATACTTTTCACCGATTGAAAGGCGGCGACAGAGCCGCTGGATCAAGATCCAATGGTTCATACCACGCGTAGCGATTTGGCCGTTTGACGATCAACGGCTTCATCGAATCTCGCTCATTTGGCATCGCAGGCTAAGATTCGCGCTGCTTTGACATGTCCGACGGCCCAAGAAATCGAGCCGTCGATTATACATCCAACGGTCTAAACATTCTAGTAATGAATCGTCATGATATCAACATATCATTGCGCAGACGGTTTGCCCCATAACCGCTCGTGATATTAAAATTAGGTTTCTCATAAGTCATCACGCATTTGGTTTCATAACGTCTGTGATAGTTAACATCACGCGCATTTATTTATGGAATCGCTCTGATTTATTATCACGCATTCTATCATAGAACCATCCGTGATATCCAGCCATATAAGTGCCCGAGAACGGCAGCACTCTTCTCGCTTTAGTCTTTTTCCACTGCATCAGCCGCCCCTTCGATCCCTCGCCTCACTGCAGCCGCTACCTGCCTCCACTCAGCCTCAGCCTCCTTCCCCTCGCCTCGCCTAGTGCCGCCTACGCCGCCGACCACCCGTGAGTTTCTCGCCGCCTCTTCTTCTCTGTGAGAGCCGAGGGTTTCTGGTCGCTTCGCCCCGCCACCACCGTTGAGTTTCCAGCGCTTCCCCACCATGCATGTAAATAGCTCATTGAGAAAGCACATGTAAGATAAAACATGGTGGAGCAAACTCACGCGTGTAGGCATGCCAATGATAAACTCCTCATTTATGCTACATGAGTTCCCTTTAGAAATAGCTTAGCGGGTCTCTACAAAAGATTCAAGAATGAAGTTCATTTGCATGTATATGTTTGCGAAGATAGTAGCGCCCCTGAAGTAACATGTTTGATGTCAGCAGAAACATGGCAAGAATCACAATTTCACAAACAACAAAAACCTCTCGATGCTCCGCGCCATTTTTTGATTGGAAGTGTTGAACCATCTAGAGGAAGGGTAATCTAAAATTCCACTAAGTTTATGCGAACGTGCTCTATCCTAAAAACATAGAACAACAAATCCTATGATATAAATCTAAAGGAAACCAGGAGCTCTTCATATCAAACAAAATCGTGTCACCATATCGGTCCCTGAGGCGTCTCACGGAAGACGCCCTCACCGCCTCGTTAAGGAGAAATCGAAATCAAGAACATTAAGGCACCTCCCAAACCCGTGAAATACTCCTCGGAAGTCCGCTGGTCTCGCACAGAAATAAAGAGCTCGGGACTAGCTTGTCAAGCTTTGCATGATTGTACTTGGCGCAAGACCAGAGAGGAGGGGGTCATCATCGAATCACCGTCGACACGGAGGGGGCATTTTCTCCATGAGCTCGCCACTTCGTCAGTAGGCTTCAAGACTTATTTGACCTATACAACCTAATCGCTCGACGCCTCACTTCTACGATGCCGGACAATCGTAAGTGTGTACAATCAATTTCTAGACTCACGGATACCGATAAATATCATAACTCATTGCTTATGTATATGCGATACATTATGAAATGTGCCCACAAATTAAAGAACCAGGTGGAATCGTTTCTCGACCCACACGTGGTCTCTCGAGCAAACAATCAACCAAGACGCATCCTACGTCGAGAATTACATAAAAATAGGATTGCTTGTTCTGGACGACAAGGACTACATAATGGTGCCCTACAACCAGAAGTAAGTGCTTCAATATTTGCTATACAAATTACGTTTCAACACAGGTTTATGACTATAGCGACATACATGAGTAGGTTCCACTGGATTCTTCTGATTCTTGTGCCAAAGAGGAACATGGTATTGTACCTTGATTCTCTACTCAACAAAAATCACGACTTCACCCTTCTTAAAGGAATACTCGACAGGTATGTTCATTTCCTCCGCACATAACTATATTGTAGTCTTCCTTCGTTTGAAATGGACAAGGATAAATTTTTTGAATCATGTAGGGCGTTCATCGGCTATGTTGCCGAGGGAGGTTTATACAAGGGAACGAGCGCCACATTGACTCACAGATGTGATTTCCAAGACGCTACAACACAATAATCATATATCATACCGTAATATTGCGTCCTCGAATCGATCGCATATATATATGTAATTTATTTTTCTGCAAAGGTCACACAAGAAAAACGAGATCACTATGCGCATTCTACGATGCCATCATATGAAGCTATTGATTGCTTCTAGGACGACGATCCCTGTGTTTGTCAATCTCGTAATAATTATTTCCTAATTATAAATTTAAATATATATGCTTACTACTTTACTCTCGCAAGTAACGGGTGACTTGAACATAGAGTTAAATGCACTGAGATGGACCAGTCACGATGTTCGAGGGAGCTCTGCCTTCATCAAGGCATATAGTTAACACAACCGGAGAGTTTCACCGTCGACACCGGCGATGACGACCTCTAAACAATTGATTCAATATTGTAATTCACTTTGACGGTTGTAATTCAATTTACTGGACCGAACGAACGATCTGGACCTCGATCATTTTCATCCGCCACTGTGGGCGATCCAAGGGGGCTTCATCAGGCTGAAGCCCACCCTTCGGCGCCCGGAAACCACCCCCACCCCATCCCAAGTCCAACTTCCGGCTGATCGGCTCCCCGCTGCCATGGCTGATGGTTGTGCCAAAGAAGAAGAAACACTAAACAAAGAATGGGAAGTGGGAATAGGCTTGCCCTTGCCGAAGCCCAGCCCAACTCACATCCACCCATCGCCACCGGTCCCACACGGCAGTCCTACGAGGCCACAACCTCACGTCCCCTGTTGTCTCGTTCTCAAATTCCCCAATCAATTCCTCATTTCCCCAACCCCAATCAGCCAATCAATCGAGAGAAGCGCACGGTGACGGCGCACCTGGAGGCTAGGCCTGCTGGGGCGGGGAGCCACCGCGATGTTGCGTCGCCGCTTGAGCCCGGAGGAGGAGGAACCAGCCGCATGCGTGAAGGAGGGGCCGAGACGCCGAAGGGGGACCGGGGAGGCGCGGGGCGGGAGGGCCACGAGGCAGGGAGGCCGGAGGAGGCGAGGGGGCGCCGCAAGCCGACGCCGAGGAAGCCAATCGCGCGATTAGCCGAGGAGGAGGGACGCCACGCCGCCGCCGGAGCCGGAGGAGGAGGGGCCGAGGAGGGCAGCCGCATGCCGCAACGTGACAGCGTGAGGGAAGGGCCGAGCTGCCGACGCCGAGGGGGGACCAGCCGACGGCCGACTGGAGGAGGCACCGAGGTGGGGAAGAGCGAAAGAGTCGGCAGACTGCTGAACGCTCTTGGCCTCTTGCCTCTGGCTATTTGGCGTGGGCCGTGGGGAATGGGGCGTGGTTTCTAAGGGCACTTGGCTTCTTGGCTTTACATTTGTTGAGTGATGACTCACTGAGTCACTGTAGCTGTGCTGCTGGTAATATGCTCCTTACTCAATAAGCAATTTGTTAGTGAATTTGATATAACGTGTTATATATATACTCAATTAGCAATTATTTCGTAGGTTTGCAATAATGGAGAAACGAACTTTGCGTAATTATTTCATAAGCAATTCAAGTAGTACTCCTCCAACCGATGAGAACACAACTCAACCAAAAATGCCTCAACTAGAACTTTTCCATTGGCATATAGCCTCATCGAGCTGATGTTGATCCTTCCAGTGGTAACGGCATTTGTTTAGATAATATTTTCGACAATGAATATTATGAAAGCAGATTTGCCCAACAAGGTATCAGATGAGTGGCTGAATGATTTGATGGCTTGCTACACCGAGAGAGATATATTCAGATCCATTGATGATGATGCAATTATAATATCCTTCCAAGGCATGAAAAATTGTAGAATGAATTTGCCTCGTGAAAGTCGTGATTCAAGTTAGCGTCTTAGTGGTATGGTCCTTTTATTTTGAATGTTCATGATCATTTAAGTACAATTTGCTATTGTATCACTAATTTTTCTAATTTTGATGTACAGGTTGTTACCTGCTAGAACCATATTTACATGTTTTGGGAGATGCACTTTCCATTAGCGATGTACATTTATTGTATTTCTTTTTTTTTTTGCCTTTATTCATGTATGAAACTATAAATTTGATTACACAAGAATACAAAACTATATTTGTTACAAATTAGTTTAGTCATTCGAGACTTTGAACGGTTGAGCCTACCCTCGTTTTTCATCCTGAATTCACCACTGTCTGCCACAGTGTATGTCCTGTGTTGGTGCTAATAGCCAAGCAGGTCACTCGTTGGCACAAGAAATGTTATTATTAACCTATGGACTAAACAAGTAGTTATATACATGTCAGGTACCTGAATTTCAAGCAAATATAAAACATACCTTCTCCACTCTCGATCGCTTGTCAGAATTCGACGTCGTTCGGTTATTTGGTGTCCACCGGGTTAGTTCTTCGAGGTTCAACCCTTAATTTCCGGGCGAGGGTGGTAGGAATCACCGGCCAATGGCGGCGGTGGTCGTCATAGGCCAGGAGAGTAGTGACCGACAATAATATCGCACGAGATGAAGAGCTACATCTGCATCTGTGGAGAGCTGCTATTCACGCTCACGCCGGCGACAATCCAGGTAGCCTAATGCAGTAAGAGGTGATGGGTGGCACAGTGACTAGTGAGAGCGGGAGGGAGGGTAGGATTATTAGAGTTAGTGTTGGCACGGATCTTGAGATGATCTAGAGGTTCAACGTATTCTAAATTGTAGAAAAATAATGAAGCGTTTGGTACCTAGAAAATTCCAAAAGAGGAAACAAATAGTCATCGAAGTCAAAGCAGAATGTACTATCCAAAAGACAAGATGTTGTCGTATTGTTTCAAGGTTTTGAAGGGATAAAAAAAATATGCAATATGGCCTTCAAATGTTGTCAGCTATACATGCCATGTGACTTGAATTAAGAGAGGAGTAGAAAGGACATCACGTGTAATAATATACTATAATCTAGAGCGTTCAATAGGTGGTTTACATCAACTCAGGATATACACGTACATAAGAAGAAGAACAGTGCAAGCAGGACACAAAGAAAACTTCATATGCGAATTTACACTGTTTATTTAGCGTGGCAAGTCCGTTGTACTTACTGAAAAATGGGAAGAGAACTGAACCGTGGTTGTAACATGTAACGGCTATCCGAGTCCGTTGTACTTACTGAAAAATGCATGACGTGTGGCCTTTTTTTGTCTCTGTTTTCCTCCTTTTTCTTTGGAGTGACTAACATCCAGATTTCGTACATCGTATGTATCGCTCCACCATTAGATCTAACTTGGATGAATTCTGATAGTTCGATTTAGCGTAACAGAAAAACTCACCTACAGTGGCGATCCAAGATAAAAATAGAGGGGGGAGTTGTATTATTGAGACTATAGCGCAAGATAAGTTACCGAAGGTATATATACTGATCTTTTACCATCAGAATGTCAAATTTATACATAAATAGACAGAAAACAAATTGAAAATGTATAATATAGTAAATTTATTCCCTGGATCATTCTTTCTTTTGAAATTGAAACATACACCGAGATTGACATGATTGACATGTGGGGTCTACGTATCGGGGGGGGGGGGGGCAAAGAGAGAGAAATAAAAGGATGACATGTGGGACCCGATCGTAAGTGAGAGAGAAAAAGAGGAACAGAGAGGGAGAAGCAGAGGAGGTGGATGGCGGCTCGAGCATGCGGCGGGGCCAGCGAACGGCAGCGCAGGCCCACAAACCCTGATATGCGCTATTAAATATCTAGTCGTCCCGATAGATATGTATGTAGTGAGATCTGTCTCTGATATGCGGCTGCTTTGAAAAAAACAGTGAGTACACCTAAGAAAGCAACCAAGCTCACCACGGAGCATGATTTTTTTGGGGCCATCCATGTAGCATGAAGTGATGAGACAGTAGCCACGACCTACTTCATTAGCATTCTCTGGCTGACATGACCAGCCCCTACAAGTTCAAAAAGCATGGCTGTTAGGAGAGCGCCAAGTAATCATACACTCCAGTGTGTCAAGTTCGATGAAGTAGGCCATGGCTGCTGTCTCATTCTCCTCATGCTGTGTAGACAACCCCCTGAAAAATTGATGCTTCATGGTGGGCTTGGTTGCTTTCTTAGGCGTACTCGCTGTCTTCTTCAAAGCAACTGCATATCAGAGAGAGATCTCACTACAAATATCACAAATGGTTCTTATTTAAAAAAGTATGTGATATGTGACCATATCACAGACGGTTTTAGTTTAGAACTGTCTATGAAATATATCACGGACAGTTTATCCCACTAAACCGCATGTGATAGTTCATTCACTTTTACATTTGCTAAAACCGCTAATTTTACAACAAGCAGTTCAATACCTGTTTAAAGAACTTGGCATACTCATGCATAATCCTACAGTCGTCGTTGCAAAAGATAACATAGTCACCCCACCCTTCCGTCACGCCGCAGCCAGTGCTCGTGCACTGGTGGCTGTCCTCTAGTAGCGCCGGACCTGCGGCCCAACCATCATCTTCCACATCTCCTCCCGGACAGCATCCGCAGCAAGCCTCCGACACCGCCTGCACTCCTGATTGGTCCTCTTGGCCGTCTTGCACCCACCGCCGGCCGGCTCGCCCTCGACCTGGCTGATGTAGTGCTTCCCAATGTCGCGCGCCTCGCCGGCCGTGTAAAGGAGGAGGTCGAGCACGTAAGCCGCAACCTTGTGGCCGGTGACGGCCGCCTGGTCGAGGCACATGAGGCCGCGCTGCATTCCTGGTGTGCGAAGAAGAGTGTGAGGCCGACGATGAAGCAGACCTTCGGGTTGCCGATGCCAGCCAGGTGGTCGACGATGGCGAGGTAGTGCTCGTTGTCCAGCCACTTCATCGCCTTCTCCTGCTCCAGCACCACACGCCTCCCCACGGTGCGCTCCTTGGACGCCTTGTAAATGGCCTTGCATGTGGCTCGTAGGCTACAGAGGTCAGCCACGGGCTGAGGAGAGCTTGCGGCCATGTGCCCGACGATGTCGACAACAACATCACGAGGAAGAGCGTCGGTGATGGCCGACCTCCTCGCCTTGGTCCTCACCGTCATGCTCTGCATGCTCACCATGGTGCTCGACGGTACTAGCTAGCTGCGTACGTATTCAATACCATGCGTGATTACCATGCGTGATCACCATGGCGCACGATGATCATTCTTATAAAACAAGGAGTAAGAGATGCATCGTAACGTTGACGCACGAGACGAAGAGACACATCGTAACGTCGGCGCACGAGACGAAGAGATGCGATCGTGTGGATACAAAATTATAACAGACGGTTCTTGTTAAAAATCGTCTGTGATAATTATATATCACAGACTGTTGTATTTTATAATCATTTGTGATACATATCACAGACGATTTATTCCACTAAACCGTATGTGATAGTTCCTTCTATAGCTAAAAAATATTATGTTTTCCGGTTAGCCTCAGGAGTTAATATGTATGACTTGTTTTTCACATGTATACAAGATAGTAAGATAAACACGTTATTCAGTAAATATATTCAACATAGATAGTAACTTGAACTCCAAACTCGATTTTTTTTTATGATTTTTTGAATTTACATATGGCAAACAGCGTGTACAGTCGCTTCTTACAAAAGATTTAAAAAAGTAGAAATAATAAAAGATCAAGTTTTTCTAGTGGCCCAAGTAGCCTGCTATCTTCGTTATCAAAACTCTGTAGGCGACGTCATCGGCATCAGAGGGTTCAGGATTAGCGTAGGAAGCCTGAAACACTTCCAACCATTGACACAATCGTTCAATAATCACCCAAAGATGCTCCAACCCAAGAACAAACCCAAGAACTAAGTAGAAATGTAACTATAGGCTCTCTTCTCTTGCTTGAGGGGTCACGGCTTGGTCAACTCGGTTGCCCGCCGCCTCGATGTTGCATTCCAAGCGACGGTGACGCATCCTAGAGACGTTCAACGTCATTGTGGAAGACTACGTCGATGGCGATGTTAACTCGCTGGAAGATGCATACCACCATGAAGACACAGCGGAGGAGGTCGTCAAGACGGCAGAACGTCACCGTCACGTGCGCCGGCATAACCTCTGCCGAAGGAGGGAGGACATTGTTAGCACAGTGTCCTTCCACAGCTTCCACCAGCGTACGGCCGGCGAGGTGCTCGTACAAGATGGCCAGGTAAGCCATCAATGCCGCTGTTAGGGGAAAAGAGTGGGGAGCCATTTCGTTTGCGCTTGAGAGTAGAGCGATGTGGGGATTCATCTTCGGTGGCGGATGATCATTCTTATAAAATAAGGAGTAATGACGGCATGTGAGACAAAGAGACGCTTCGCGTGGGAGCTAAAGCGGTATTGATATATATCACATACACTTCCAACCACAAACCGTTTGTGATACGTTATTATCATATACGGTTTTTGACGGTTCTTGTTGTGAACCGTCTGTGAATTATCTCAGACAATTCTATGAAAAAACCATCCGGGATGTTTGCAATTATCACAGACGGTTATTATTTAAAACCATTTGAGAATTATCACAAACAGATCTATTAAAAAAACTATTTGTGATAATTACGCGTCGCAGACAGTTCTAGCCAGCACTAGTAACATAGACGGACGAGCTTGTAAAACCGTCTATAATAATTACAACACTGACGGTTATAGAGAATTAACTGCCTGTGATGAGGTGTCCAGTATAATCTTTTTGTAGTAGTATTTTATTATTAAATTAGCTGTTATAATTTATTGTTAATTATTATTAAAATTAATAGTTAATGTAGTTTAGCAGTGTTTCAGACTCAGTGCGAGGTGCTACATGTAAGGCTATCACCTCCTATATGGCCAGATACCGGTGGAGGGGCATTATTGACTGCCGGTCTATGCATTGGATTTCATGACAGAAACTTGCAACACCTAGATGCGTGGTATGGTTTCTGATTTGCAGTTATTTAACTGAGAAAGCAAGGATGGACCTTCAGCGATGTGTCGTCGATTGCTAAGTTAGCATCGATCAGACATGCGTGTAACGACGATGCAGGTGAACAAGATCACTTTTCCACCGCATAATCAATACGGCCAGTTTAAGTCATGTACATGTTGACAGATGCCACCTCTCCAAGAGAAGTCACCCCATCAGATTTATCTGCGTCTCTGCACATTTATCAGATAATAAAAAAAAAAATCAAGTTTCCAGGATCATGTCCCAGTATTAATTTCAGTAACTTCCCTGCACTTAAGGAGATTATAACTGACCGCATACATGTGTAGAGTAAAATCCTATATTTGCCTTGTAAAAATAAAACCAGCTACCCCTACTCAATATTTCAGATTTGGAATCACCAGCGCAGCATCAGTCTGTCAGTACTCCATGCATGGTGAATTGGTGGTCATGGGCACCAAACCCAAACAAAGCTACACCGCAAAACAACAGGCAGGGCTAGCATTCCAATCAAAACTCACCACATAAAACAGCGGTTAACACACGCAGTTCACATCATAAACACACGCAACACCGAGGGATGCAGCATGTGGCACTGCACCTAGGACATGCGCAGGAGCACCTGGGGCACGGGCAGGCGCAGGAGCACGAGCAGCGCGGGCACTGCACGCTGCACGGGCTGCAGCAGGACGGCGCACGGCAGCAGCACAGCCTTTCGAGCGCTCCGCAGGAGCAGCAGCAGCAGCAGCTCGGCCTCTTGACCTTGGAGGAGGAGCACCCACCGCAGTAGCAGATCCACGAGAGGTAGCTCAAGCACGCCCTTGCTCTGCACAAACGTGTTACCTCAGTCGGTGACTATTAACGTCAAGTTAATGGTCGAGGTTTGTATAGTGGAGGGGCCGCATAAGAATATTGGCAATAATTGAGCCTGCTAAATGTCCCGCCTCAAAAAAAAAGGAAAGGAAACGAATACAAGCTGTCCTGACGCTGAATTATAGGCAATAGATAACAGAGTTTACTGTTTCTTTCAGATTATCGTGATTGTGAGAACATTGAATCGAACACACTGTAAAATTAACCTGATTTGGCGTTCTTTTCTGTCCTAACAACGGAGAGACTAGCTAAACTATATTTGTTCCATCTGAACTAACTGAACTGAAGAATCAGAGCATGGCAACCGAAGTTGTTTCCTCACTCAAAAGATAGTTTCATGCCGTGAACTAAGTACGGAGGTGTACTAGCTGATAAATGGAAACAAAACGTCCATGTGCAATACAGAAATTTTCAGGACATACATCATGGTGCAAATTAATGTGATGGCGATGCACGAAAAAGCAGGAAATACACAGAAATCTCAACAGGAGTTTATTAGAATATGTGCAGTTTAGTTCTTTTCTTGTGTTCATTAGTTCAATTCTGTCAAGAATAATTAACTAGGAAGAACATGATAGTGTATCCTAGGAAGTAACAACCACGAACATATATTAAGATCTGGGAATAAAGAAAGTACCGAAACTTCTTCAAAAAGTGGTGAGATTGATCAGTATTTCGCTTCTCCGATGAACTGCTTGTAAAGAGGGATAATAATAATAAGAAAAGGTATCATTTATGTGAAGTTAAAAGACAAAACTTCAACCTGAAAATCCATACATCGTTATGAATGGATCGGCGTTCCTTCCTATGAACTCATCCACCCTGCAAAAATTATCAAAGGGACAATCAACGGTCATGTTTCTCCATGTCTTCAACAAGAAAAAATTATTTCAGGTGAGCTAATTCGATTTTCTGCACAAACCTTCAACCAATTATCTGCTTCCAACAAATTGGTTGATTCAAAAAAAAAAGCAAGAGAAAATAGGCTGAAAGCACAGTAACCCATAGTAAAAATAATGGTGTACCAGTTAACACAGCCTTTAGGCGAACTAACGCAAGTGCAAACCGGCAAAATTACAGACAACACTGATTAGGTCGATATTCAACTCATCTTCACAAAAAATTAGTTGTAAATAGTTTATGTCGATCTTTTGCCCAATTAACTCTATGTGAAAAGTTGGTTTACTCGGACTTTTTGAATACTTGCACCTGATCTAACCCTAGGTATGTTTGACGGGAGGACATGCTCTGAAGACTGTACATATGGATTGTAGTCATTTATCCCAAGATCACATTTTCAGTTTACCTTAATCAACTGTAATATCTTGTAAACAAAACTACTAATATCCAAAGCTGGTACAATGTTTTTGTAGCTTACTCCTTAAAATTTGCAATAGGATAAAAAAGGAAGAAGAAAGAGAGAAAATAAAAAATAAAAAAAATTAACTGCAGCTTACTCTTTGCAGCATTTCGAGGCAGTATGGACCCCTTCGATGGAATTTATTTCACCCTACAAGGAAAGAATTGTTTCTTGAATTAAATTAAGAACTTCAGGAAAAACAATTTAGTTTTATTCCAACCAGTGGTAATATACAACCAGGAAAGGCCATGTGTTGAGCCTGTCAACTTTTCAGGTGATGTCTGGGATATTTTAACATTAAAAAACATTTAAAGCTAACCAATGAACCAAAAAAAGAACATAGGGCTAATTTGGATGGGAACTGCACACATGCTGTGATGTTGGAAGGGTACTTTGGATACTTTGAAATTCGTGCTAATATTTTTATTCCAAATAGTATAACTATGCTAAATATTAAAAAAAAAAACAACACTAGGACATCATTTAGAGTGCAAAAAATGAACAATGTTTACTGATGTGGATAGTGCGATTTTGCTGGCTCATCTGACCATATCTGTTGCAAAAAAAAAAATCGCTAGAATATTTAAATGCTCCCAGTGAACAGGTTGGACAGGAGAAGAGTTTTCTAATGGTGGCAGTTTCGCATATACATAGCTTTTTTTTTGAGAAATATAGCTAATCGATACATCCAGCATGCCTAAGGCCATCCTCGAACTGTTGTGACTCGGGGGTTTTTTTTTTGAAAACCAAAGGAAGAAAAGGCTCTACTTTCCGCGTAAGCACGTCTTCAGCACATATTATGTATGTACCTAAGAAATCACTCGGAAAAAATAATATGCTAAATAGATTACAAAGATATTTTTAGTGAAGCTAGCTCAAGCTATATACATCCTACATGCTAAAACCCACCCAATCTTTATGAGAAAATTCCCCACATACCACTGAAAGTTGTCTCAATCTCTTCTACATCACTAAAAAGTTTGATCCACTACGTGCTACCGAGTGTCTTCTTTGTTCTCTTTGATGCTACTTCCATCAGCCTCGGTTGAGTTTGCTGTTAAGTGGCATGCAAAAAGACAATATTAACACCCCCCCCCCGCCCCTCTCCCTCCTCTTCCCCTTCTTCTTCTTCTTCTTCTTCTTCTTCTTCTCTCTAGCTTTTCCTCCTCGCTTTAGCTGGAGCCCCGCCGCCGCCACATCCCCATTTCTCGGTCGGTCTCCTCCCCTCCTGGGCATGGCCCCTGCCCTATTTTATCCTCTCTGGTGTCATATTCCTCCTCGCCTCCGCCTCTATCTCCACGTCCTACCTCTGCCTCCACCTCCACCTCCACCTCCCGCACTAGTCCATGTGGATCTGGAAGAGGCCCTGAAAGAGGGAGCCAGAGATGGGTGAGCGGCGGTGGCGACAGGTGGGCAAATGGTCAGAATTGGCCAGGCGGCGATGAACAGGCTGCGAGGAAGACGATCTTGTTGGTGAAGAATCTGACGATGTATCACAAACTTCAGGGGTCAATGAGCATCTGGAGAGCACAACGAGTCGATCTGCAGTGGTGATTTGACTTGAGGAGGCCTGACGACAGGAGCCACAAAATAGGGGCGCATGCAGCTCGACGCCGCGTGGAACCGTCCATTGGATTGAGGAGGAAAGTGAGCAAAGGATTAAAAATGATATGATGAAGCTAAAGAAGTGGTCAATTACATGACTCGTTGCACGCGAAATGTCAACAAGGTCTCCGCCATGGACTTTGTCAGAGTACCTCACTGTGGTCGTCGCCATCCTCAACGGCATTTATCTCATTGTGCTGCCCGCACCCGTCGCCGGGTGCACTGTTGCCTCCACCCCGTGAACACGATCCCCTCCTCTCTCCGTCTCCATATATCTTCCATCTCTCTATTCGACTTAGATCCATGTGTTTTGGCCATGTTTTGTCACGAAGGAGGCAAGACATGTATTGGAGTGGGGGGTGGGGGGGGTGTGGTGTTTAAGAAAAATGGCATGAAATGACACAAAATTGAAACTCAGTATAATAGAAGAAACACATTTTTTTTCGGTGGCAAAACTGAAAACAAAATAACTCTAGCATGAAGGGAATTTTTTCCGATCTTTATTTTAGCGCCGGCCCATTTCCGGCACCGGTCAAGCGGAGCCAGCGACGCATGGATTAGTCGAACTCGAACCCGATGGAGTGAACCATGTGCCATTACTACCTACATAAAATAATCAAAGGCTAGCGTAGACCATCGGTGACGGAGGTTGCTCCTGACTCCCATAAAACCCTAAAACAAAACCACCAAACCGCTTATGTTTGATTGTTATCCATGGATTCTCTCTCTCTCTCGCCCTCCAAAGTCCAAAGACAAAGGGAATAATAAGGCAGAGAGACTTTGCCTTAACACACACGCGCAAATCGATGGTACGATCCGCACGTGCCCAGAGGGAGCGGCGCGTTAAACTAGAGCAAAATTCATTACGCTAGCTACGGCGTAATTACTAGTCCTACCTAGCTGCTTGATGATGCCTCCAGTAGAGTAGCATGAAAGAAGCTAGCGAGGTTGAAATGGTATGTACCTCGAGGAAGACGATCTCGCGGTGGAGCGCGTCGACGGCCAGCTGCAGGCGGTGGCGGCCGCAGGGGTCGGGCGAGGCCGGCGGCGACTTGGGCGTGGGCTCCGCCGCCATCGCCATTGGCGCTATCGTCCGGCCGGTCGATCAGAGGCTCAGCTGGTAAGATACGATGGAGTTGGGCGTACGTACTATATATCTAGTGCACGGCCATGGCCATTAGTCTACTCCGGCCGGCTCTAAAGACGATGGAGAGGAGCGGAGTGGAGGAGGTGGTGGCTGACGGATTAAATGGTGGAGTCAGACGAAGAGGTGGAGGAGCACATGGAGAGTGGGGGAATGTCGTTTTGGGCACTGGTAATGATGGAGGGGAGAGTGGGGGATTGCCGGAAAAACGGAGCAGGAGAGCGAGAGAGACTGGGTGAATGAGAGAGAGAGAGAGAGCCGAGGAAGAGGAGGGGCACGCATGAAGGCAAGCGCTGGGTGGCAGAGGAGAGAGAGGATGGGGGCTTGAAAGATTGTCGGGGGATCTATGGTGTGCTGCATGCTAGCGAGATCGATCGATCGACGGATCCGCTGCGCGCGGTTACACCGAGGGACCGCGGCGGATCCCAGCCGTTCATCCAACACCCCGAACGTCATATTCACGATGTGGGCCAGGAACATCAATTGAGAAAACCCGCCCAACTAATCAGACATATTGTAATAAAATATGCATATTGCTTCATTGAATTTGAATACAAATACAAATAGTTTGGATGAAAAGCATTTCGTATGAGAAAATTCTTTACCATTTTTGTATCCACATATTTTTATGTGAATTCCAATAAGAATAGGAGAGAATGTGTTTAATCTATACCATATTCGTATCTTATCGAATACAATACTCGAATAATACGAATAAATGTATCCATTTCTATCCTTACCAAGATGGCAAGTGTTAGAGCAAAATGACACCACTTCTAGTCAGCAATAGCTAGTGACGCACTAATCCCTCGGTTCTTTTTTATTGGATATTTATTATTATTATTTTGCAGTCTCTGATATACGACTTTAACATATATTTTTTATACTTTTACATTAAGATATAATAATAAAATTATAATATTATAAAAGTATTTTTAACGACAAATCTAACATATAAATTTTATATGGTCAATTAAATGTATCCGCAGTCAAATTTTAGAATGTTTGAAGTCATGGATTCCAAGACGTAAGTAAAAAAAGAACTGATGATGTATAAAACTTTTAACTGCTAGGTATTTTCTTCCAGCTGTCGTGGCAAATGTCAATATGTTAGATTACCTTGGAGTACCTTCCTAATGTCACATCCGCTTATTTCGAACTATACTATACAATGGTCGTACAATAATATTCGCCATACAGAACAACATATCTTGTAATGTAATAAGGATCCGGTTTGATCACTTTGTGTCATATAGTACTATTTAGGAAAATTAAATCCAGCCGATCAGTGCAACCTTAATTCATTTTTAAATGCAGTTTCAGAAATAGGGAATGCTAAAGGTACAAGTAAATTTTTCTTGAATATCCACCATTTCGGCAGCTATTCATCTTGTCTCCTAATGTATCCTCCCTTTCCCAGTTGAAATGGTTTTTCCTGACGGGCAGAAACCGACGGTAATAGGTTTTGCTGACGATCGCCGTTAGAAAAACATCAGCGATAGCGAGTCTTTTGTTGTGGCAAAATGGCAAAGTTACTCAAGAAAATGAGTCCATAACATGTGAATCATGACGTTGAGAAAACATAGCGGGTAGCCACAGTTATAGCAGCGGACCAAACAACTACCTAAGAAATCATAGCACCATCGCGTAAGGTTGAATGTGACGTAGATGCTCTGGGTAACTGGTCCAGCTCCTTATGCTCTCCAAAAGAAATTACTAGTCTAAAGGATGTATTCAAATAGAATCAGAGTACATTGAGGTGCAGCAAATCGCACAGATACATGTCTTGTTAACAGGATTTACAAAAAACAGCGCAACTAATTCAGAAGATACTTCACACAAACAGTGAGAAGAAAACACAAACTCATCTGCACTGATGATCTTCTTAAATGAGTGTGGAGATCATAGGTAGATGATCCTAATCTTAGTGTGATTGAACAATTAACAATGGTGTTGAGGTGTTTAAGAAGCCCTCGTTTTTGAAAAGTTCAGCTGATTGTGAGGTAGAGGCAGTGTGACCAGCCCTATGGGCCATTGGACTGGCCGGTGGCCGGCAGTCTGATCGGCCTTGGGTTGGCGGTTAGAGCGGTCGAAAATGAAAAGTGGAATTTTTGGAATCGGCCAAAAATCACTTGTGTAGGAAGGTGAGAGGATGTGTTTGTACATGGTCTCATTGAAAATAGAGATTCAATGAAAAACTAGATAAACTTTGAAATTTTGAGAGAATGCGCAATTTGAGGATCCCTGGAAAACTTCTTAAGTCTCGTGCAGTCTAATCAGCCGTTTGTCGGTAGTCAGACCGGCCGAGGGCGGCTTTGAGTCAACGACAACCAACGGTGAGGATGATCAAGACTAGGCTAGGAGAGCTGAGGTCTAGAACGATCATGGATGCCGGGTAAAGTGGTTGGACTTAAGCATGGCGCAAGATGGACAAGAACGACCGAAGGGGACGTTCAGTGCGGCGGGTTGCATCAAGTGACTTCGGGTTAATGTAAGTGACATGGTGGTTCCGGTGGGAACCGGATGGGGGAGATTTGCGGACACTACTACACAAAAGCTCATCACAGACGGTTCTAAACCATCATCACAGACGGTTTTTGAACCATTCAATTTTTGTGTCTGTGATGACACGAGGTCATCATGCAGCGTTTTTGAACCGCTCGTGAAAAGGTATCGCAGACGGTTCTATTCACGAACCGCCTGCGTGATAGTCTATTTTCGCGCACGGATCGTGAATAGAACCGTCGTGATAGTCTATTTTCGCGCAGCGGTTCTAAACAAGAACCGTCTGTGATAGTTTTTTCTATGGCAAAAAAAAAACGAAAATGGATTTTCACTTCGTCTGGAGCCTCCCGAGCCTCGCGAATGAATCTGATATTGATTTTCGCCGCTAGCTTTCCCACAATAGCCATAGCATCACAGTAGCATCAACTCAATCCATTCACAGAGCACTAAAAACAACACGGCATGCATCACCCACATCAAAGTAGTATCAACTCAATCCATTCACAGAGCACTAACACATCACAGAGCAAAAGGGGGGAGTAGAGAGAGTGAGGTCGTGGGAGGCTGGGGTGACGAGGTCATGGGAGGCCGACGACGATGAGGCCGATGCAAGGTGGAGGAGGCGCAGCGGCATTTAACCTGTGGGGAGGACGGGGACAGTAGAGGAGGCCGGGGACGACGAGGTCGTGGGAGGCCGGCGACGACGAGGCTGGGGCGAGGTGGAGGAGGCCGCGGGCGACGAGCTAGGGGAAGGCCAGAGGAGAAATGACAGAGGAGGAGATGGAGATGGCAAAGGAGGAGATGGAGATGGCAAAAGGGGAGATGAATGACTCTATTAATATAGAGATATTTTCGGGAGCCCGTCATTAAGTGCAAATTTTAGTTTTCCCGCCTAATGAAACAAAAGTATCACAGACGGTTTTATACACAAACCGTCTGTGATGAGATACTCATCACAGACGGTTCGTGGTTAGAGCCGTCTGTGATATTCTAACCACGAACCGTCTGTGATACCGAGAATATCACATACGGTTCTAGACGGTTATTTGAAACCGTCTGTGATGAGGCGTCTTCTATGACCTGTTTTGTAGTAGTGCGACATAAAGGGAGTCATTGTTGAACCTACACGTGGCGAAGTATGAGATTGCTTCACGATGATTGGACTGTCTTTGGAGAAGGATCGAGAAGGGTATTTTGGTATCTTCGCCAAAATACTGGGTTGGTGACTTTTGGAGAAATCGTGACGTAAGATGGTGCAAGGAGAGGCGGTTTAGGTCAAAAAAAGAAAAATATCACGAAGAGATGGATTCGGGAGACTCGATTCGTCATCCGCTTTGAGAAGTGTGCATGAGTGTAGACCTATTTGTTAGTGGGGTTAACGGGCGCCCAATAAGATTTTCTCTTTAGAACTAGCCTCCACTATAAAAGGCTTGAGTGCGGGATTTGCACTCAACCCTATTAAGTCTAGAAACCATAATTTGTGATTTTGAGAAAGTGCATATAGAGGCTAGGGTTTGAGGGAGATTAATTTGTTAACTGCAAAAGTATTGAGCTTTTGTCATCCATGTTTGAGTGGCTGTAAACTGATAATCTTTTGAATAAATCCAAGTAAGGTTTGCTCCAAGATGAGTTCTATCGGTGTTTCCGAACCGAACTTAAGTAATCACTGTTTTATTCGGGGGGGGGGGGTATCCAAGACTCAAATCACGTAGAGAGAATGACACATGAAATTTTATATAGGCGCAGGCCTTCTCTAGAGAGAATAATAACTCTACCCATGTGTGGCTATATTAAGGATGATGGTTATAGATCGATAGAAAGACTGAAATGCAATGTCTTGTGCTCCTAATTGTGGCTTTCTTTTTTTCCTCCTTCTCTCGTCTGGTGATTCCTCCTTTTATAGCGTGCTCAAAGTGGGTGACCATTTCTCCAGCCCAAAAGGCGTATCAATGCTTCAGATGATGGCGTAGTTACCGGAGATTATTGTTGGAGAAGTAACGTTCCCACATCACCAGGCAGTTATCATCAGGACAGATAGCTTAATTGTGCAGTTATTATGAAGAATAATAACGTATACTGACTGTTTAGATGCCCTAATCAATTGGGCGTACTTGTCTGTAAGCTCAGTCGATTATAGGATGATCGTAACTGACCTGGTCGTAGAAGGACTTACAACGATGAGATGATCGTAGAAGAACTTATGATCATGTGCTAGTCGTAGAAGAACTTACGACTATGTGGTGGTCGTAGCTGATCTGGTCGTAGAACGACTTACGACCATGAGGTGGTCGTAGAAGAACTTACGATCATGAGGTGGTCGTAACCTGGTCGTAGAAGGAGTTACAACGATGAGATGATCGTAGAAGAACTTATGATCATGTGCTAGTCGTAGAAGAACTTACGACTATGGGGTGGTCGTAGCTGATCTGGTCGTAGAACGACTTACGACCATGAGGTGGTCATAGATGAACTTACGATCATGAGGTGGTCGTCGAAGATCTTACGACTCCAGCTTCTCCCTTATGAACATTAAGGGGTATGCTCAAGAACCATATAATGGCATCATTATCTATAATAAGGATTACGGATAAATAATTAAATGGGGATTTATAGATCCTTGTCATCTAGCTCCCCAGCTTCAAGTGAAAGTACCTACTTGGGAAAGGAGCGGTAGATGATCTTACGACCAGAAGATGGTCGTAGAATGGTGGTTGAAGGAAAGACTCTTCGACTGGTATTTCATTTGACCAGAAACAGACTTGGTCAAGAAGTTTGCAAGAAACCTTACGACTACAAGGCGGTTGTAGAAAATCTTATGACTATAAAGTGATCGTAGTATGGTAATCGAAAGTAAATTCTTTCCGACTGGTATTTCATTTGGCCAGAAAAAAGACTTGGTAAAGAAGGTAATTTCGCCTGAGGTGTAAATAAAAACTCGATTTTCTCGAACAAACAAATTTACGAACCTGAATCAACTCTCATAGACCTGTCTGTTGGGTTGCCACGTCTTTAACCCAAGTGCGTGGTTATAAAAACTTACTGTGGGTGCAATTGTAGGGTTCTTACTTTTCCCCAATCACTCCAACTGTTCGTCAAGCTTTCACATTCTCCGCTGCCAACCAAATCATACGCCTCCTCCTCCCCTTGAGAAAGATGGCCAGAACCGCTTCCCAATGGGCCAAATCGGAGATGGACGCAACCAAGAAGAAAGCTCTGGTCGCCGCCAAGAAGATCCCAAAGAAGGAGTTCATGAAGTGGATTGAGGCTTCTGGGCAACATTGGCCGTCCGGGCAGATCCCCATCTTCGAGACATACTGTGAGTGTAGCCTTCGATTGCCTGCTCACGTACTCGAACACTTTAGGGTGGAATTGGTGAACCTCGTTACCAATTCTATCACAATGTTAGGTGTATTTGTATACTTATATGAGGCCTACCTAGGGATTCCGGTCGACTTGTAGTTGTTCCAGTATTTCTACAGATGAACCGGTGGCGTGAGTCGCTCAAGTCAGAGCTCAAGCTCCACGATGGGAAGTCGAAGGAGTACATTCAGATATTCACTCGGTCGTCATGATAGGGATGGAAGAAGAGGTGGTTCTACTGAGAGACGACTAATGAAAACAACCTCTCTTTCGTCGGGAACATCGCTGATAAGATTTCTTCCTGGGATTCAACTCCCAAGAATCTTGGCCGGATCGCCCCCTACATTCAAGTCATCAAAGACTTGAAAGAGAATGGGCTTACCGGTTGGCACGTGGTGAAGGATTGCATCACGCGCCGCCATTAACACTCTGAAGAAACGAGCACATCCCAAATGGAAGTACTTGGGGTCGGAAGACCCGACCAGAGATTACGAGTAGGGTAAGTAACTCTTCAATTTAGCTATCTTTCTAATGATTTTGAACTTGATTTTTGAAAGTTTATTTGCTCTTGCAAATCACACACAAGCGGAAATTGACGCTCGGGTCAAGCTCATCTGTGAGAAATCCCCGCCACAAAACGTGGCGACTCCTCAAATCCTTGCGGTTTTTACCGCAGAGTATAGTAGAGAATGCCTAAAGGTAATCAAGGGCTGATTTCTTCTTTAGGATCTCGTAGTCGTAGAAAAACTTACGACTAGGTACTGATCATAGAAGGACTTACGACGGGAGAATGGTCATGGAAAACCTCACAACTAGAGGGTTATCGTAGAAAAACTTACGACTAGGTTCTGGTTATAGAAGAACTTAATACTTCTTTTTCTGACTTCTACAAAAAGTATGCACGGAAGACCGTCGAGACGACGAAGAGGTCGAATTGATGGTCGTTGGTGCGACGATGGAGCAAGTCGAGGCTCCTCCGGTCAAAAAGCGTCGGCTAGTGAAAGTTGCCGACAAGGGAGGCGCAAGCCCAAGCTCTGCTACTCCGATCAGGCCCTTTTCGTTGTTCGCTGCATAAATGGCTGCTGCAGAGAAGGCAAAGGCGGCCAAAGCGGCTGAAGCACTCAAACGCAAAGCCCCCAAGATCAAGGTACCCTTGTACTACAATAATAAGACCTTCGCAGTTTCTGCCTCCCGTGGCTTTGTCAAGCAACAATTAAAGGATAACTAGAAGAGTTTTTATGTCTTTTGTGAAAAAAACCGCTGCACCAGCAGTGTCTGTAGTTGAGAGCAGTTGATGCGGGGTGCCCGATCTTCTCGACGTAGAACCTTTTGATAACTTGTGTATCCTGACGAACCACCAGTTGATCCCCCGCGCCAATGCACGGACTTGCAACTCTATGGAAAATTCGCCCAAACACACACTTGATTGGATCCTCGCTGACCACAAGTGAAGATCGTCGAACCCTCAATTCCCAGTGGAAAAGCAAGAACGACCACTTGTTCTCAACGCCTAATTCCCTCTGTTTTGGCTATAAGCACAACAGGAGAATCAAGCAAAAGCTTTGAAAATATATTAAACGTGGTCTGAGGTTATAATGGGGGTCTACCCCTCAATATATAGTGTCCATTCTCCTCCTCATGGCTGGCCAAGAGGCCCTACTCCTATTCTAATTTGGATTTGGAGTCCTACTCCAATTCCGACACATTCCAAAACAAAAAAAGGAAACTCTGATTTTACAACTGTCACATTGATACGATCATATCTTTTGATCCCGATGGAATTTCGGAGTGAGGGAGGATCTGTTGGATCGGGCTTGAAGTTATCTTTCCAACAAGTCCAAAAACACCCAAATCGGACTTTGTATGAGAAAGTTATGACCTTTTTACTCCGGACTGTCCTGCTGATTCCGAATCCGAATTTGAGGCTGATTCCGAATCCGAATTGAATTCTGAGTTGATTCCGAGTTTGAATTTGGTTGGGCTTGTGGAAGTTTCGAATTTGACTTGGATTCTTGGGCTTCTCTCCCCTTGCTTGTCTCCCACGAGCTTCTCCTCCATTGTGACAGCCTTTCTTCAAGAACAGCCTCATATCCTTCATCTCCGTTCATTATTGAATCTTCCAATCTGAGCACAAGCAAAATACTAGTTTTAGGTAGTATACAATTTCCAACTAATTTAAAAGGAAATTCAGTGAACAGATTCACCTATTGGATAAGCTTCTCTTGTTTTTCAACTCTCTTAGTAAGCTCATGTTGTTATGAGGTATTTAATGAATTGAAAATATTATATGAAACAACATAGCTAAGGATGTCCGCATCATTCTCCCTTTCTTCAAAAAAAGCCGTCTTCGGCTTTTGATAGCCTGAAAATGTGCTAGACGAAGAAAACAACGTATATGCATGATATATGTATGAATCAATTATTGCGTTCTTCTTGTTGTTTTGCACAATTGATAGCTCAAAATCATATTTCAAATTACCCAACTGACTCATATGATAAAATTTAACCTTCCCAACATCAAAGTCAACTAAAGTGGATGAAAACAAATTGATATCATTCCATGCTTTAACTGCGCTACTCTGATTAGTTATACATTTAAGAGATAAACAAGTAGGCATCATATTGCGTTCTAAACAATAGACACTTGTATTTAAACCCATCTTAAAGAGACCGTGACATTGCTCAATAGACGGTTTGCGCAAAACATGTAATTTTAAATAAACAAGATTATCACCAGTAATGCACATTCGATAAACTTGAAACATGTTGTTGTCTACACCAAAATCTCCGATCAAATTGAATTTATATGTGTGTACATAGCTATTTACTAGTGATCTTAAATGTGAAATTTCAAGAACCTTCTTAATAACACTAACTACCTCTTTTGGTTTATCGAATATGATATGACACAAAGAATTATTAAGGGATATTCTAGTAAGAACTTCTGTATGAGTAATCAATTCCATATTATGCAAATTAAACATATCAAATTTAGAACTTGGAATCATCAAAGGAATAATGGAGTTCTCAGTTTTACACACCTTGTCTTGATGATCTATCGATTTAGTACCAATAGTGTTACCTTGATCGTCCTCCTCAGTTGATGTAGGTGCCGCGGGTATCGTAATATCATCATGTAACCACGGGGTATCATGTATTCCCTCTCCAACCATGGTTATATCTTCATCTTTCTCTTCCAATGGTGAGGGTTCTTGAATGTCCAACTCCTTATTTGCTTGGTCCACCTGCACAATGTGTGATACAACACTAGAAATAGAAGGTATGTTATTAGGTTCAAAAATAATCTTACTTGTCGTATCATCTATCTCTCCCTTTTCTTTTGGTGTATCTCTCACACTCTCAATTGGGATGCTCTCAACCTCGCATATGGTGGACTCACACAGCTCACTCTTTTTATCACTCTCACTCAATTTGGCTATGTGGCTCTCATTCTCATATGGGTTTTGATACATCTCATGCTTGTAAGACCGTGGGCCAGCAAGGGCACAACTACCACCAACCACGACCTCCTCACGTGTTGCGGGTTGTGACGGGGCAACACTACTCATCACCTCGGTCGAAGAAAAATTCCCATGCTCGATCTTCTTCTCAAGTGACACACCAGTGGATGAATTAGAACTAAAGAGCCGGCGCAGATTTAATTGATGTGCTTGAATGTGTTTAAGTCTCTTTTCTGCATTCATAGCATATTTCACAAGATCTTGCAGACTACGAAAATATTCATCTTGAAGTGCAGCAACGATCTGATAATTCAAGCCTGCTTTGAAGTATGTCTTTTCTTGATATGCACTAGTGATATTGGCATGACGCATTGCATGATTCAACTCAATGTAGTAATCTTGGACAACTTTGCATCCTTGTGTAATGCTCTCCACGTGGCGTAGTAGTTCCCGCTCATAATAGGATGGAACAGATTCTCTTCTCATGACCCTTTTTAAATAGATCCAAGATGTAATGAATCGTTTTTCACTTAGTTGTTGCCACCAACTAGAGGCATAGTCCGTAAAAAATAAAGTGGTCACTCTCACTTCCTTGGCTTCTGATTCGAACTTATGGGATTCAAGCTCGAACTCCATGTTTTGTACCCACTCAAGATACTCCTTTGGATCATTACTACCATAGAAGGGAAGATACGTATACTCGCGATCTGCCATTGTTAGCAGCAAAACAAAGAATATGTATGTAGGTGTATGTGTATCTCTCAAACTCACTTGTCTTACCGAATTACAATCTTACCTTTCCGAAGTGAATTAAGATCAACAATACTTACACTTCAGGGCAGCCGGAACCACAAGGTGATGTGTGAGCGAATTTTAAGAGCAAGTCAAAGCACGACAACGAGTGTTTTGTGGAGCTTGGTATGGATACCTACTTAATTTGAAAATTCTAGGTATTGTAAGGCTATGTAAATATCCAAACTAGAATTCAATGCCTAGTTGCCGATCACAAAGATATAAGTGAAAATTAAATCAACTCACACGCAAAGATATTGAAACTTAGTGCAATCAAGGAATGAGCTATGTAAGATATAAGTGAAGAACAAAATAGCTCGTATTGCACAAGTTATAGAAAGACGCTAGCTAGTTGCAAATAATGAAACTAGGGCACAAGATTTCACAAAATATTGATATTCTAACAATTGAATCAAGAATGAGTGGGGATTTTCGCTCAAGTTTATGGTTCGGCTATGCGCTTTTTTTTTCCTTTTCTCTTTTCTCTTTTCTTTTTTTCTTCTTTCTTTTTTTTCGTCTCTTCTCTTTTTCCTTCCTTTTTTTTGAACTATTGCCAAAATTCTTGTTCAACCAAAAATGAGCAAAAATTCTTTCCCACCTTTTGATCTTTGAACAATTGCAAGAATACAAATATTAATATGCAGCCCTCAGCAACGATTTAGCTAGTCTTAAATATGTTCAAAGTATTCGCAAAGGATTGAAAGGTTCACAAAGGATAAAAAGCAGCACAAAAGAATTCAAGATCAGCAAACTAAACTTGATTCTAACGGACAAAAACTTAACAAAACTCACTAGAATTACAAATTAAATACTACGGCGGAAAGATTTTTTTTTGTATGGCTTTTTCGTGTATAGGAAAAAAAAATAGATAACTGGATAAATATTCTACCGAGTGCACCTGACGCTCTGATACCACCTGATGCGGGGTGCCCGATCTTCTCGACGTAGAACCTTTTGATAACTTGTGTATCCTGACGAACCACCAGTTGATCCCCCGCGCCAATGCACGGACTTGCAACTCTATGGAAAATTCGCCCAAACACACACTTGATTGGATTCTCGCTGACCACAAGCGAAGATCGTCAAACCCTCAATTCCCAGTGGAAAAGCAAGAACGACCCCTTGTTCTCAACGCCCAATTCCCTCTGTTTTGGCTATAAGCACAACAAGAGAATCAAGCAAAAACTTTGAAAATATATTAAACGTGGTCTGAGGTTACAATGGGGGTCTACCCCTCAATATATAGTGTCCCTTCTCCTTCTCATGGCTGGCCAAGAGGCCCTACTCCTATTCTAATTCGGATTTGGAGTCCTACTCCAATTCCGACACATTCCAAAACAAAAAAAGGAAACTCTGATTTTACAACTGTCACATTGATACGATCATATCTTTTGATCCCGATGGAATTTCGGAGTGAGGGAGGATCTGTTGGATCGGGCTTGAAGTTATCTTTCCAACAAGTCCAAAAACACCCAAATCGGACTTTGTATGAGAAAGTTATGACCTTTTTACTCCGGACTGTCCTGCTGATTCCGAATCCGAATTTGAGGCTGATTCCGAATCCGAATTGAATTCTGAGTTGATTCCGAGTTTGAATTTGGTTGGGCTTGTGGAAGTTTTGAATTTGACTTGGATTCTTGAGATTCTCTCCCCTTGCTTGTCTCCCACGAGGTTCTCCTCCATTGTGACGGCCTTTCTTCAAGAACAGCCTCATATCCTTCATCTCCGTTCATTATTGAATCTTCCAATCTGAGCACAAGCAAAACACTAGTTTTAGGTAGTATGAAATTCTCAACTAATTTAAAAGGAAATTCAGTGAACAGATTCACCTGTTGGATAAGATTCTCTTGTTTTTCAACTCTCTTAGTAAGCTCATGTTGTTCTAAGGTATTTAATCAATTGAAAACATTATATGAAACAACATAGCTAAGGATGTCCGCATCAGCAGTGCTACCCTTGATGAGGTCGAGACATGTCTCAGCCATCCGGAGAGCCAAGAGGCTTAAGGAGCGGTAGTGATCGTTCAAGACCCACGACCAGAAGTGGTCATGGTTGAGAAGAAGATGAAGAAATATTCTTTAGAGACGGTTTCTTCCAAATTCAGGATCAAATCTGGCACACGAAGGTATGTAAAAAGACAAAAGTGCAATAACAGCATTTACATTTTATTTCTTACCATTTAACGCGTTTTCCTTTTTGTGATCTTAGCCCGACTCCTCCAGCCTTCAAGGACGTTCCTGTCGAGGAATCCACTGCTATTTCTCCGGTAGTTGGAGGAATGATAGTGGTGGTGGTCGAAGGGTCGTCCACGGTCCGAGTGGTGCAAGATGTCGTTGCTGCCGAAGCAACTATGACCACAGGAGTGGTCGTAGAGGCTGAGGCGAAAACGACGTATAATGCAGCGGAGGCATCAGGCTAAGGCGACAGATCGTTGGGCCACCGCGCCGAGAAGGAAGTCGCCGTAGACATTCCTCCCGGTCCCCAAGGAGCTGTCGTTACCGAATCAGAAGAACAAGAATATATTAACTTCTTTTCTGAATTCTTCAGCCCGACTTCTGTTGTGGGGTATTCTGCTTTCAGGTCTCGTATGTGAGTCTACACCCTAAGGATATTCCTAACAGGCGGAATGTTTTCGATGATGAGCGCCGCGAAAAGGTGTGGATGAATCAGGTTCAAGAGCTTGATGAAGTGAAGTGCTTGTTACTCAACATTTATATATGTGGCTTTTCTTGCCTCTCATTGTCCTTCTTTATGCAGAGAGCTCTAGAGCAAATTGTCACTTTTGTATAGTACAACAGATAACTTGTACAGCTGCGACTGGAGAAGGCAGAACTCTGTGAGCAGGCAGAAAGATGGTAAGTCACTGTTACTCGCGGTTGTTTATGTTTCGATCACTTGCACAGTGCTTATGAGGATTATCGTAGGAGAACTTACGACTATTTGTTGGTTGTAGAAGAACTTATGACTAGGGAAATATCGTAGAAAAACTTATGATTGGATAATGGTCGTAGGAGAACTTATGCTCAGAGGATTGTCGTAGAAAAACTTACAACTAGGTATCAGTTGTAGAAAGACTTACAACTGCTTGTCCTATGCTCATGTCTACTCTTTTCCTCTGTAGGCTCAAGAGCGATGAAAAGTCTTTGGCCGATTCGCTCGACTACGAGAAGGTCGAGACGAAAAGGCTAAGGGAAGAGAACTTACGTAATAATTATTTGATTCGGGGGGTCTCCAAGACTCAAATCACACAGAGAGAATAACATAGGGATTTTTATACAGGTTCGGGCCTTCTCCGGAGAGAATAACAACTCTACTCCTGTGTGGTTATATTGAGGATGCTAGTTACAGATCAAGAGAAAGACTGAAATGCAATATCTTGTGCTCCTGATTGTGTCTTTCTTTTTTTTTTTTCCTCCTTTTGTTGTTTTGTGATTCCTCCTTTTATAGCGTGCTCGAAGTGGGCAACCATTTCTCCAGCCCAAAGGGCGTATCAAAGTTTCATATGATGGTTCAGTTAATTGAGATTACTGTTGGAGAAGTAACGTTCCCACATCACCAGACAATTATCACCAGAACAGAGAGTTTAATCGTGCAGTTATTTCAGAGAATAATAGCGCATATTGACTGTTTAGATGCCCTAATCAATTGAGCCTACTTGTCTGTAAGCTCGCTCGATTATAGGGTGGTTGTAACTGTCCTGGTTGTAGAAGGACTTACGACCATGAGATGATCGTAGAATAACTTACGATCATGTGCTAGTCGTAGAAGAACATACGACTATAGGGTGGTCGTAGCTGAGGTGGTCGTAGAAGGCCTTACGACCATGAGGTGATCATAGAAGAAATTACGATCATGTGCTAGTTGTATAAGAACTTACGACTATGGGGTGGTCGTAGCTGACCTAGTCGTAGAAGGACTTATGACCATGAGGTGATTGTGGAAGAACTTACGATAATGAGGTAGTCGTAGAAGATGTTACGACTCCAGCTTCTCCCTTATGAACATTAAGGGTTATACTCAAGAACCATATAATGGTGTCATTATCCATAATAAGGATTATAGACAAATAATTAAATGAGGATTTATAGATCCTCATCAAGTTCTATCTTGTTCTTGCTCGCTCTTTTGACGCCTTTGGGATTTTTGTGTTCCTTTGGTTTTGCTTGGATCTCTTGCTTTGATCTACCTTACTTAGCTTACAGGAGTTGATCTAGGATCATCTTGACCATCTTCCACCAACGAGCAAGCTTTTGGATCAAAGTTTAATTTTTCCTGGTTTTCGTGCCCTATTGACCTCATCTAGGAAATTCGTGCAATCTTGGCTTCGATCGTCCCGATCGTCGATTGCAGTAGGTTCCTGATCGCCCCCCCTCTACAAAATCGTCTGCTGCAAAGAGAGCCAGCTCCAGTAGAGGGATGACACCAACAGTGGAGGGGAGCCGGTCCGACCGGTTGTAGGAGATCTGATCTCGTAGAAGAAGAAAGAAGGGGGAATACAGATCTAGATCTATCATAGGAGGGGTATGAGATTTAGATTTGGGGAAGGTTGATTATTTAGGTTTACCTAGGGCTTGTCTTGCTAGCCAGTGACATCAGTAACCAGGATGAGGACGATGACAACGAGAATAAACTCCATGGATGATGACCAACGGTGACCACCTGGCAGCCTCGAAATTCCCATGTTTGGGTCAACACATCCAAACTAGATGCAACAGGGTTCGATTCATTTTTTGGTGCACATACATCATCTCCATCGAGATAGCTAGAGGAGGCTCCTCTCGATTCAGCTGGGAACTTGGCTTGACTGCGCTAGCTAGAAGGTGACTTGGCCAGGCCCTGAAGCACATGGGACGAACCGACATGACAAGAAGCTGCTAGTGACCAGCCATGACGGAATGAGAAGGACTAAAGTGGCACCGAGTCCGCTCCCCCAACATGAAGTTGTTTGCCACAAAGAGAGCCATCTCTAGTAGACGGACGACATCGACGGCGGAAGGGGGAGCCAGTCCAGCCGGTTGTTGGAGATCCAATCTCGTAGAAAAAGAAACAAGGCGGGAAACAGATTGTAATATCCTGTTTTTAATTAATAGAATTCGGGCTAAAATTATAATTAGATTTTAGATTAAAGTTTAAGCCCAATGACTAGAAGAGGGAGAGAGAGTGGATGGGCCAAGGCCCATCCCTCTAGTCGAGTTTGAGGTGGACTTGGCCAGGGGGCATCCTGTCCTAGCCACCCTTACCTAATGCCAAGCTCCCTCCATGCCCTGGACACCTCCCATTGTCACCCTTGTGCTGCTTCTACCGGCCCAATCGGGAGAGGAGGAGGACCAGCAAGGAAGGAGGAAGAAAGAAGAAAGAAGAAGGAAGGAGGAGGAAATTAGGGCTTCTTCGTCATCCAATTTTCATGTCTAATGATCTGGTTAACCTTTCTTTGATCCTAGATCGATGTTTATTCGATATTTAGATTAGTTTTGTCATGGATTTTGACATTTTGGGATGCCCTAGTTCGGTTAATATTATTGAAGAATCTTGTGAGAGGGGGGGGGGTCGAGGTATCTCCATATAGATTCATGACTTTTCCATGTTAGGAAAGTTGTAGATAATTTCATAATATTTTCAGAGAGTAAAAGATCATTAGATATGGATAAGCGGTTGAAAAGTTATAGCCTCGAGAGTACTGGTGTCAATATTTCCGTCGCCGTTAACAACAGTCATGAAGATTGCTTTATTACGTGCAATAGATGATAGATTAAATTGTAGCCATAACTAGGTTTATCTAGATAAATCTATAAAGTTTTCATAAGTGGTATGGTTTATTATTTTCCAAGTTGTGGAAAAATTGTTATAAAATTGTGAAGTCGACTATTCTATGAAGTTTCAGCATAACCTTCGGGTTGAAAACGGAGAACTAGATTGCAAAATCAAAGAGTTTTCATAACAAAGAAATTATAGGAATTTTGTGTAGATTACAAAAAGTATAGAGTTTACTATATTTGGAGTTTAGAAGTAAAAGCTATGGGCATTTGATCACTTGGACAACGAGTATGTTGTCCAGTGAAAGTAGGTTAGTTGTGTCAGGTTTGTGCGTAGGAGTGCAGTTGAGTTTATTGATGTTTGTGTACTGTTGTGGCATCTTTAGAGGTATACTATTGATTATTGTCCAGTGAGAGTTGCTTCAAGTTCGGTGCCTCCTTTGCAATTTTTGGATTCTCGTAGCTTAAAAGTAAGTGCATGGTAGAGCGGTAAACATCGGTTTGGTTACTTATGTATTTACATTTAACTTGTCATAACATTTTTATTTATGCTTATTTTAAATACCATGATAATGATGATATGACATAATTATGGGGATGGCATAGTAATGATGCTAATGGATAACATTGTTGCATCATTTGCATTGCAGAGAGCCAGGACGGTGAGTACTACCATATATATGGCTATTATATCATGCTCTTGATAAAATCCTACAGATGTAGGGACTCCACAGGATAGAGAATATAGTGTGTTATCGATGGGTGAATACTTCGCTATCAGCTGATAAAGTTTTAATTAAGTATTTGCATACATGAAAAGATAACGATGAGAATTGATTACAGAGAGGTTGAGAATGACATTTGGATATGATTATGATGATAACAATGATTTAATTGAATGATAAACTGTTTGGTTATTGTTTTATTATATATTTGTTGAGTCGTGAACATAAGACCCGGATCAAAAGCCCATAAAATTAGCAACAATCTATACATGCATGTTTAGCTGTGGCCGGTTGTGTTCGGCCCAAAATCAGACTAATCTAGCCTGGGGCTTAGGCCATGAGTAGCTCCACCCTTACCGGCGTCGACCACCCGGCGGCCTCGATGCTCCCGTGTGGGTGCTTCCAGTGAGGGAACTATTGGACTACTAGAGCTAAAGAGGAGGCCGGACCCTCTCCCACTGGTGCCGGCTACTCGCGTCGGGTACTTCCACCGAGGGATCTTTCACGTGAACGAATCAAATATTGACAGCCACGAAAAAGGCACTTGCCCTTTGTCCTTTACAGGACAGGGATCAAACAGCAACAGCATGCAGTTAGCCGTGCATGTAGACAAGCTAGCCTGCATGTGTTGGCGATCGATCGTGTCCGGAGGGACAGAGACAACAGATGTACGTACCACTGCGCCTTTTTGGACCGTCCGATCGTAGATCCAATGGCTCATGCCGTACCGTACGCGTTGAGGAAATAGATCGGTGGGTCAAGAGAGACGGGACGCGCGAACTGAGTGTAGCTCCAGTACGCGTACGTACTCCTGAGGCTGAGGGTCTGGGCCGGGCTAGCTAGCTAGCTAGTATCCATCGTATCGATCAGTACAATTTATCGTCGTCGGCGGCAGCAGGAGAGGATGCATGCATGCATGCATGGCTTTCATGGCTAAAAAAGATGGCTTTAACTTAGGTTTATTTTTTGATACAGTTTTACATTCTTATTTTTCAGATTCTGTTTCTGATTATCTGAGAATCTGAAGTTGTCTGTTGAAACCGTTTGGTTTGTAGATTGGCTCTAAAAAACCATATAAGGGAGGATTAGAAACAAATAGACCATATTACTCCTGGGTGTAATACTTCAATTGTATTTGTATAACTCATTGGCATTTGCGGGTAGAAACCTTCAACTTCAAAGAGTATTTTTGTTTCTGAAGGTTGGATTATCACGAGAATCTGCTGGGAGGTTGATTCTCGTTGCTAGTTTATTTTCGAGATAGCTCATCACGAAGCCAGAATCCAGTGGTTTTGAGAATCAGAGTGTTTGGTACAGCTCTACGAGAATTAATTGAGAAGTTGTGAGCGAAAGCTGTACCAAACAGGATCTTACTATTCTATTTTTTAGAAAAAACTTACTAACATATAACATGTGTTCAGTTGCCTTTCTGATTTGGGCCCAGTTAATTGGACTATCTGTCCATCATTTAATATATTGCTGCGAAAGAATTCAAGTGGCCACCTGCAAGAACTGGTGTGGCCTTTGTCCCTAAAAAGTTCCCCTGCCTGCTGGCCCGCTCTAGCATCCACTGCAACAACGGGAACAAAGACAAGTGCAACTGTGCAGTCACATCATGGGCTCTACTCACTTTGCTTCGGATCTCACTGTAAAAAGGATGGAGTAAAAGAGGCCAAGCCAATAGCAACCAACAAAAAAAACAAGGAATTACAGGGATCAAAGGCAGTGAGTGTACCACCATCTACATTTACACCCTCGTTTCACAGAGACGCGCACACACAGATCCACGGAACTAGACTTTCCCTTCTTCAGGCACGTGCCACGCCCAAAACTCCTCACTTTGGCCTGGGCCCCGCCTCCTGACAGTCTTCTTTGGAGACCTGGTTTTACGCCTATGGCCGCCGTCTCCGCCCTCTCTCTCCCCGTTTCTTCTCCTCGGCGTCTTTGTGTCCTCTCGTGAGGCCACGTACACCACCCGCTCAGTGGGCACATCGTCCATGATGTTTAGGAGGGGCTCTAGGTCCTCCACAACCTTGGACATATCTGGCCTGCTCTTTGGGCTGCCACTTAGGCACTTGTACGCCACCAGGGCCGCCCTATGGCCCCCCTCGGTGGAGTAACGGCCCTCCAGGGCTGGGTCCATGATCCGGCTCAGCTTTTGCGGGTCCTTGAGCCACGACCGCATGTGCTCGACTAGGTTCTGTTCTCTGTTAGGTCCTGGTCTTGTCCACGGCCCGCCTCCCGGAGAGGATCTCCAGGAGGACCACACCGAAGCTGTAGACATCGCTCTTTGTGGTGAGGTGACCTAGAAATTAATCAAGATGGAGGTTAGAAGGTTGATATGTAATTTTGGAGAAAAAAAAGGAAGAATAAAAAAGTATATTAATACCGGTTAGGATGTACTCCGGCGCGGCGTAGCCGTGGGTTCCCATGACACGGGTGGAGACGTGGGTGTCGTCGCCCTCCGGCCCGTCCTTGGCGAGCCCGAAGTCGGAGAGCTTCGCCTTGTAGCCCTGGAGATCCATGGGACCAAAATTTAGCCATTTTTAACATGGACATTGCTGCGTCCGCTTGTCCCTATGCTGTATCATTCTCCTACCAATGATGGATCATTTTACGGCCCAAACGATGGCTCTAATTAAATTTTGTTGGACCGCAGCCCAATCATTCACTGTGGCGTTTTTTGCTTTTTTGGCAACAGTAGCACATGAAGGCTGTTAACAGATTGACAGTTTCCTCCAGACAAGAAAGGAAAAACAGATTGGCAGTTGGGCATTTATTACATGCTTTGGTCCAGCCTAACCATCCAGCTAGATTGTTTTTTTTTTCGACCTTTTTGGCTGTTCTCTTTACCTATACGTTTTCTTCCTTTGAAAAGTAGCATCGCATTTTCCCCCACAAGCCGGTCGTCATTGCGCGGCCGGTAGTGGAAAAGTAGTGCGAAACTACTTGTGAATCTACACGCGTTCACCAAGTCAATTACCTAGGGCGTACCAACTTGAAGGTTTTGAACTTAATTTCGATAATTGATTAGTGCGAAGTCAACTCACGGTACATTTCTTTTATTGATATTCGATCTCTACCTTCTCGATCGATCCCACATGCATACGACTCAACCCAGAGAAAGAGGGTGAAAATTACTAGCATTGGAAGAACTAGCGATAATTTAGCTATGTGATCTGGTAAAATACCTTCCGAGGATTAATTACTATGAGAAAAAGGGGATTGAATTTGTGAACTGATAATTACCGGGTCCAGTAAAACGTTTGACGTCTTGAAGTCGCGATAGATGACTGGCTTCTCCGCGTCGTGAAGGAAGGCGAGGCCCTTGGCGGCGCCGACGGCGATGTTCAGCCGGGTTGACCACGACAAAACGGGAGGGAACTCTGCAGGAAGATCAATAAATCAATGGCCATTATTAGATCTGACGTCACTCCGATTTATTGTCTGAACAGCGGCAACGAGAAAATAATAATAATAATAGTAATATCGCGCCGCCTATGAGCTACGTAGTAATTCTAACGCACATGTGCTATCACGTCGTGGTCAGAGTCAACGTGCTTAATTTGGCCTAAAGGAGACACATTCAGAGCCTAATCATACTACTCAGTCGATTTCTTTTTGGGGGAAAAAAAAATGGACCGGCTAGGATCAGCTATGGAAACCAGCATTTGCTGCGCCATGGTTGAGACAGGAGTAGAGCTTGGATTTGGGGGAAGAAGAGAGAACAAGAGAGGAGATGGCCCGACTAAATTTCTGGACGTTGGATGGGCTCTGTACGGCTCAGATGGTGCCCAGGACGGAGATATGGACGACAATGTCAAAAATAAGCGGCAGCAGTGGCAGTGTAACTAAAGTCTAATCAACCGCTAGCTGTCAGCGATCCGCGCTGACGTGGCATACACGGCCGCCGACGGAACTGAGTAATTAACACCACTTGAATAGAATTGCCCGTCCAATTCTCCACGATACTTTTATATATAGCGTACACTTGCAGAGTTGCACGCCACTAATTCTGTGCTCTCCTACAAATTGAGGCTGCGAAGGCTTAGTAACACCAGGTCATAAAAAATATCAACATGTCTTTAAAATACAATTTTGATCATTAATTTTTATTATAATATATTTATAAAATTTAATAAATTTATAACATTATGAATGTACTTTTCGAGATGAATCTAAACAGACAATTTTTATGTATCTAATCTAAATATTTTTAAAAAATATTGATATCCAAATTTTCTGAAATTTAACTACATGTGTTCCAAAAACAACTTATATTTTTAAACCGGAGGAGTACGTAATAACAAGGTAACCATCGCGCGTGGTGCACGTATACATGTACTAGTCATGTCATGCTAGCACGCTCAAGAAAACATGGGAGTATTAATCAATTTATATGTGTACCGCGTGTCTCGAGGAATAAATCATGTACGTATTATAAATCAAACACTTTGGTTCGTGCGTGCGTGCGTACGTATCCGTGCTGCCTATCCATCAACAGGCTGGCTGCATCCGCGTGCTAGCCCAGCTGTAGCTCTACATCTTTTTACCGCACATTGCTCGATCTACCGAGCACAAATCTCGACCTAATCAATATTTTTTTTCTTCTTCTTCTTCTTTCCTTTCCCACTGCGCCTAGCATCCATATCGAGCACAGAAATCTCCACCTAACGCGCGAGGATCTCGGTCTTACTAAATGCTGGGTCTTCATTCTGCGTTAATATCATTGAATTGTACTACTTAAAATAAGAATGATGTAGTACATTGCAACGTATATTTTAGTATAGCTAGCTATACATTGCACACATACAACGAATTGTTAATTACTAACAAGTTATTTATTTCTTTTGTAGAATAATTAACAGGTATCTATATATCAATGGAACAGTACCAGCTCGATCAACCAATTAATCACACGATGGACGTGTCAACCGGCAAGTAATAAGTAATTAAGGTAGCTTACTTTTGAAGAGGTGGTTCTCGAGGCTGCCTTTGGCCATGTACTCGTAGACGAGTAGCCTGTGCTCCTCCTCGCTGCAGTAGCCGATCAACTTGACGAGATTCGGATGCCGAAGCTGCCCAAGGAAGATCACCTCCGACTGCACGTAGTAATTAACATCTATCAAGCCATCGCAATGGAATCCATGTCACGTGTACGTATATGCGAACGCCGACGCCGCACGGTACAAATACGTGTACGTACGTGTACGTACCAGCCACTCCTTGTGGCCCTGGGTGCCCTCGGGGTCCCAGAGCTTGACGGCGATGGCCTGCGCCTTGAGCCCCGGCTTGGCCTTGTCGTCGACGGCGCCCTTGTACACCGGCCCGAACCCGCCCTCGCCGAGGAAGTTGCCGTCCAGGAACCCCTGCGTCGCCGTCTTCAGCTCGCCCACGGTGAACACGTGCAGGTTGGAGCCCACCAGCGACACCGACAGCTCCTGGTCCGACGCCGTGCTCATCACGTCCGTGACCGACAGGCGCTGCCGGAGGGCCGCCGCTGCCGACGCGCCGCCGCCTATCTCATGCTTCCTCGGGCCAGGGCGGACCTTCCCGCTCCCCGTCCCGCCGTCACCGCCGCCGCCGCCGAAGCAGCTGCCGAAGAGGGACCCCCACGCTGACTGCTTCTTCTTGGAAGACGACTTCGTCATGACCTCCGGCGCGCGCGTGCTACCATGCAACTCGGAACGATCGATCGATCACACCCGCGTGCGTGCGAACTATTTGCCGATGTGTGGAGACGATTGACAACCTTAACCCGTTGTGAGCTTGCGAGTGCTGGATCGGATTGAGTCGAGAGGCCGAGATGGAGAGGCCGGAGTATTTGTAGTCGCGCTAGTAAGGAGGAGGAGTAGGAGGAGGCCGCGTGATGACCGTACCTTACCTACCTACCGTGCCGAATACATGGACGACGTCTTCTTCTTCCGCCTCCGCTACTCGGCCGCATTGAGGCGTTCGACGTCCATCGGATGACATGTCGTTTCGCTGACCGTTGACTTGCCAAGCCAAAGATTGATCATCTATTGTGTATTGGGATTTTCTTTTCTTTTCTTTTCTCCTTGGCAAAATACTACTCATGCACTCCCTTTTTTTAAGTGGCGTTTTCAACTTTTCATCATAATATTATAAAAGTATTTTAACGACAAATCCAATGGTATAGTTTTCATGTAACTAATTTAAATATTTTTAAATATATTAGTGATCAAACTTTAGAAAGTTTGACGGCGCAAGCATTCTAACCAATCCAAGGATTCTAAGGCATCACTTAAAAAACAAAGAAGGGAGTTGTAGCTAGTACTGCACAGGCATTAATTAGTTATCAAAACAAAGATTTGCCAATATTGTTATAAAAAGAAACTAGCTAATAATAGCCAAGGCCACCAAAACATCCTATTCGGACAAACTCAAATTGGTTATGAAAAACAAAGCAAAACCAAACTCAAAGTTAGGGTTAGGGATGACAATCTTGCGTGATGGGCACAGATAGTACTCGCACATACCCATACCCACTAGCCTAAATGATACGGATCAACGTGTGTTGATGCGTAATGTGGCTCAATCTTTCACGGTACTTGCACTTCAATCTTGTTTGAAGCAAAACCCCAGCTTTCCTCCTTCTTGATTCGGCAAAAAAAAGAACACGTGTATCTCCAAAGCAAGTAAGACTTGGTTGATGTTGAATCAATCCGAAGAGAAACAAAATCAAACCAGAAGAACAACACCAAACCGTAAGAAATTAAGTATGCTACGAATTGATGAGATGATCCACAAAGAATCACGGATCTTGGAAGAACAACCTCCCTCCAATATCCACGCAATCACAAAACCCTAGATGAGAATTTCTGAAACACATGTATTCATTTTGCGCCACATAAACCTGTGACTTTTATGTATTTTCTTCAACTATAACTTGCTTACAATGGGGCTCTACCCCTAAATATATAGCCTAATGAATAGTAACCAACTCAGAATGGTAGCAATGAACAGTAATTCGATCCGTAAATAGTAATCCGAGTTGGAATAGTAACTGTGAACAGTAATTCGAATAGTAATCCTATTTGCAAACTCATTTAATTCAAAATTTAAACTACTCTAATTACTGAAAATAGATTAAACTATCCTATTACAAGTTATTTATAATTAACTTCTTTTAAAGAAATATCTGAATTGGAATTGCTCCAATCCAAACCCATTTAGGATTCTTAGGCTAAAAATGTATTAATTTCGAATTGAGTTTGAATTTGATTCTTTGGTCTTTTCTTGGCCGAATTCTCTTGTAAACTTTGCAACATGCATAGCCTTTGGTTCTTGTGTCTTCCTATGTCCGCTCAAGCTCCCTATTGCTCGCCTACCTCTTGCTAACCACAACCAAATCACTCTCCTTACTCTTTAAGATCAAATTGTCGGTTCTTGTTTCTTTCTTTATTGATGCATAATAGGCTCAACTTGAGCACGCCTCCATGTGGACAATAAGAGTGATTCCACCACATTCTTGCATGTTGGTTGAACTGTAATCTTGCAATTTGTTTGAAAGATATGATGTATTGTCCTTCCTCACAATAACGTGTTATCACGCACCGTTTGAGCCATCAAGCTAATACCTTGTTATAACAAATGTGTATCACCATGAAGCACAGTTTAGGAGTTGATAGGCCCCTCGTCACACACTTCTCGATCCACCATTAGAACCATGCTGGCTAGTTTTTGACATGGTGATTAACCTCAATGTACCAAGAAAAAAAATCCACATACCGTGATCAACCACGCTCTGATACCAAGTTGATACTGATCAACGTGTGTTGATGCGCAATGTGGCCCAATCTTTCACGGTACTTGTACTTCAATCTTGTTTGAAGCAAAACCCCAGCTTTCCTCCTTCTTAATTCGGCAAAAAAAGAACATATGTATCTCCAAAGCAAGTAATACTTAGTTGATGTTGAATCAATCCGAAGAGAAACAAAATCAAACCAGAAGAACAACAAAACCGTAAGAAATTGAGGATGCTACGAATTGGTGAGATAATCCACAAGGAATCACAGATCTTGGAAGAAGTACCTCCTTCCAATATTCACGCAATCACAAAACCCTAGATGGGAATTTTCGAAACGCATGTATTCATTTTGCACCACATAAACCTGTGACTTTTCTGTATTTTCTTCAACTCTAACTTGCTTACAACGGGGCTCTACCCCTAAATATATAGCCTAATAAACAGTAACCGGCTTGGAACGGTAGCAATGAACAGTAATTCGATCCGTGAACAGTAATCTGTGTCGGAATAGTAATCATAAACAGTAATTCGAATAGTAATCCTATTTGCAAACTCCTTTAATTTGAAATTTAAACTACTCTAATTGCTTAAAATAGATTAAACTATCATATTACAAGTTATTTATAATTAACTTCTTTTAAAGAAAGATCTGAATTGGAATTGCTCCAATCCAAACCCATTTAGGATTCTTAGGCTGTAAATGTATTGATTTCGAAATTGAGTTTGAATTTGGTTCTTTTATCTTTTCTTGACCGAATTCTCTTGTAAACTTTGCAACATGCATAGCCCTTGGTTCTTGTGTCTTTCCATGTTCGCTCAAGCTCCCCGTTCGGCCTACCTCCATCTCCTTGCTCTTTGTCGAATATGGTTCTTGTTTCTTTCTTCATTGATGTTTAATAGGCTCAACTTGAGATTTAGTACACACTTGTAACTTAGTGATATTGACTACCATAGTAGATGCACCTAGGGCCTCATCACTAAATCTCACACACGGGCATGCCCGTGGCAGGTGGCGGGCAGAGAACCTCGCTCATGCCAGTCGTCTGCGGGTACCCGTTGCCTACGAGCATTCCCGTGTGCCCACCAGGGCACCACACCTCATTTCACTTAGCAGTTCGTCACAAAGGCAAAAATACACATGCACATAACAGGTAAGGTATTTCAAGTTCAATAAATAAAATGGAAATATAAATTGACATAGTTCATCACACATAAATAAATTAAGTTTTCAACAAGAGTAGAACACACAAAAGGGTTCAAATTCAACAATTCAACAAATTCATCCTACTTGTTGAGGGCGGAGTATTGAGCCTTGAGAAGATTACCCATGTTGACTACTACTTCCCAGAGTCGCCATCTGAGAAACATGTAATAGCTCACAAATCCAAGAGTTCAACACAAATCAAAAGAAACAGATAGGGATTTGGGAGAGGGAATCGATGAAAAACGAACCTCTTCACGGTTGGCAGCATATTCTTTGGCGTCCGAGTAGTGTCGGCAACTTCTTCAGGCGACTGGTGGTGGAGGATGGGTGGCGATGGCGACTGGTGGCAGGAGTATTGACGCGATCAATGTGCATTCTCTTGTAACCACAAGCACACGGGTCGGTTGTAGCCTTTTCCCTTGAGTATTTCCAACGTTATCGAACACAAGGAACAGATGGAACTACGACTAAGGCTATGGACAATTACTAACAAAGATGATCAATATTAATTAAAGCTAACTACTATGAACAAAGATGATTCTAGGGTTTCTCTCAATTAGAATAAATCTTTCCCTGGTTGGGTTTACTAGCAATTAAATCAACAAATGCAACTATAAATTGGTACTTAAACTTTGATTGCTCTCACGCTACGACGCAATGCCACCTTTTTCACCGGTTCATCTATCACGTGGTAAGGCTATTCTTAGCGTAACATGCACTGTACTATTTACTATAGATCGACCAAATAAAATCAGTCATCATGCCTCGATCTATGACTAAATAGTTCCCTGCGCAAGACCAACTTAATGAAAGCAATATCAACTAGACTAATCAAAGTATTAAGCACCATATCATAAATAGATCTAAAGTCGATTACATTGCAAGATCCCTCGAACCCGGAGGAAGAACAGAGATCTACTCACTCCTAGTTTGAGAATACATCATGGAATTTGAGGAGGAAGAACGAGAGGAAGAAGTCACCGTTGTCGCACTGCTGAAGGAGGTTGGTGGTGTTGCACTAGCCATCGTTGATGGCGCGTCTCGCGGCTCTTCCTCTTTATCTTGGCGAAAATCCTTGTCGTTTAGTCTTCAATCGTCCTCTTTCTTTGAAGAGGGACTTGGGGTACTTTTATAGGCGCGAGGAGGCTTGGGCGGCAAGGAAGAAGAGGCGGCTTTGTCTGCGCCGCTCGGCTCATTCCTTGCTCCACCCGACGCATGGGTGGCCGACAGGCGGGCCCAGCCTCCTTTCTCTTCTACGTGCTCTGGTCTCTTGAGTCACTGACTCTCCTCCAATTTTCAGTATAAAATCTCCCGAAAACACATGGTTTTTATCTCTATTCATCTCCTTCTAGAAGCTTCCCAAATCTTTCTCTTTCTCTTTTATGTTTATTTTATGCATTTCCCTACAAAGAACACTCAATGCAAACATCTCTTTTTTTGTTAGGGTTAGTTGCCAAATGGCATGATTAGCTCAATAATTTGAGGAAAAGTCACAATTAAATGATAGTTGTATATGCATGAAATCGAGCATCAATAGGGAGGTGGAGCTGTGGAGGATTAGGAGGGCGTGAGGAGGGAGATTTAGAGGATGCGCGGTTAGGTGAACGGGGACGGTGGCCAAGGCGACGGGCAGCCTATTGATTGGGGAGGAGAGCGAGAGCAAGAGCGAGTACGAGAGATGAGAAGGATTGGGGATGGTGGCTGGAGCTTCTTCAGGCGACAAGTGGTAGAGGACGAGGAGGACAGGTGGCATCAGTGACTGGTGGTGGGAGGTGGACTTGTGGAGGATGAGGAGGGCGTGAGAAGGGAGATCCAGAGGAGGACACAACCGAGTAGGGGCGGTGAGCCGGAGGCGGCAGCGGGAGAGCGAGAGCGAGTGCGGGAGATGAGAGGGATTGGGGATGGTGGTGGCAACTTCTTCAGGCGACGGGTGGTGGAAGACGAGGATGATGGGTAGCGTCGGTGACTGGTGGTGGGAGGTAGAACAATGGATGAGGAGGAGGGCGTGAGGAGGGAGCTCCAGGTGAAGGTGCAACCGGCCAAGTGGATGGGGGCGGTGAGCTGGAGGCGGCGGCATGCAACCTATAGATTGGGAGGGCAGCGGGAGATGAGAGGGATTAGGGATGGCGGTGGCTGATGGAGTATTGTTTGGTCAAGTGGAGACTGGATTGGGGAGCTGGGTATGTGAGTTTCCTCTACAGGCCCATTTGTCGTGTGGGTTGGTGGGTAAAAGGGCGCCCGCGCTTGTTTGCCTGATGGGCAGACAATTGCCCCTAGTGCCATGCCCATAGGCAAAGAAACATGCCCATACCCGCTTCCATTAAGTCATTTCCCCACGAGCACGCGAATAATTAGGCACAATTGCCATTCCTAGTCAAGGTAAATGCATGGAACAAATTAAGCAGTGCTTACGGCTTACCATGCACATAAATGTTGAAGCCAAGTGTACTAGGGGATTAATTCAGCTCAAAATTAAACGGAGGTCAATATCATAAACTTGGAGATTTGGATTGAAGCATTAAACTGATGTACGTTGTTGCCAAGTTCAAGCCCCAATCAAATTACCTGCCATCTTTAGGTCTAGGCATGTTTCAAACGACAGATATCTCACATTGAGCAAACGCATAACAAGGAGACATCAATTCCATGTACAAATTCATTTGTATGCATAAAAAGGCTTGTTGTACAAACCATCCCTGAAAAAGAAAGAAAAAATGATTCTAGGCATCGAGTTTTCCCTCTCACAAAAGCAAACATAGACTTGCCAGCAAAAATGCAAGTTCATGTCATATCCATCTCCCTCAATCAGAAATTCAGATGTGCCATCAAATTAATAAGAACATAGCCTCTATCTGAAGAACATAACCTGCCTCTATCTGAAGAACATAGCCTCTATCTGATCTCTGTTCTCCCTATAGTGATTCATAACCATCGATCGCGTGTGGTGCCTGAATTGCCACACACATATCCAGCTTGCAGTGCTAAAAGGGGCAGGGAAAGGGACATGTTAACCATATCTTGTGCCCAACCTTGAAAGGGGATGAATTGGGTTTCTAGAAATCGTTTCAGCACAAGCCATGTCAGTAATTTTGATGGGTTAATATCTCGTGCAAGCATGCTTGGAGATATAATAGTTTTTCCCTTTCTTTCTTCCAATTAACGCGATGGTGAGTAGGAACCAAGCCAAAGGTCGATGGAATTAGGCTTGAAATTTGCAAATCCAAAATGATCACAAAGACTCTTCCCGCAGCTGAATTGCACCAAAATCCCTATGGTTTTTTTTATATACTTGTGCAAGTGCTTTCCTATACTTTTTTCTGAAGGGGCATTTGTGCTTAAAAAATATGAATTTCCGCTGTCGTGTTGTAAAACATATTGTCCTTTCACCCTAAAAAACACTGTGCTGTGAACTGAACATTATATTAGCTCTCTAGCTTAATGAATTGGGGAGCAACTCTCCCACTACCACTCCCAACAAAATTTGCTATGTACTCCAAATATTTATTTTGCATTGAAATTTCTAAAGTGACTATGGATTTTGCATAATAGTTACCAAAGTTTCAATGTCATACATACCTCAGTTACATGTGGAGTTCGATACAAGTTACTACTTGTGTGAAACGAGGAAAAATGAAAGCCAAGGGATATTCTAGCTACCAAGCTCAAAATTTCCACCTACAATTAATACAGTACCACTATAAATCAGTATGGCGCTCCGAGAGGGGGCGAATTGAAGATAAATTAATGGGAAACTAAAATACCAATTGAAAATTTCCATAGTTCAAGAAAGCAAATACTACTGCAAAAAGGGTTATATTGAACACCTCATCACATACGATTTCCCATAACCGTCAGAGTTGTAATTATCACAGACGATTTTATAAGCACGACCGTTGAAGTTACCAGCGATAGCTATAATCGTATGTGATACGTCATTATCACAGACGGTTTTTTAACAAGAACTGTCTGCGATAATTTTGTATCACAGATGGTTTGTGATTGGAAGTGTCTGTGATATATTCAATGCTTCAACTCCCACGCGATGCGTCTCTTCGTCTCTTCCTTGTTTTATAAGAATGATCACCGAGGGCATGGTGAGCACAGTAAGCATGACGGCGGCGACCAAGGCGAGGAGGTCATCGTTCGCCGTAGCTCTTCCTCACGAGGTCATCGTCTACATCGTCGGCCTCGTGGCCGCGAGCTCTCCTCAGCCCATGGTTGACCTCTGCAGCCTACGAGCAATGTACATATTTATATACCTACAAAAATATGTACTACTGTTTGTGATGGTAACTAATCCATACAAGCATACGTGTTACTAGTTTTATATTATTTTTTAGAGAAACATGTCACTAATCTGACTAGCAATAATGCCCTTAATTTAACCTTTTAATTTTCTCTTATAGAGTAGTTCGTCTATTAAGATTCTGACGTCTTGAATTGTGTACGTATATTGGAGTTGCAAGGCCATGTACAAGGAGTCCAAAGAGCGCGCCGTGGGGAGGCACGTGGCGCTAGAGCAAGAGAGGGTGATGAAGTGACTGGACAATGAGCGCTACCTCGCCATCGTGAACTAGTAGGCCGACGCGGACAACTCGGAGGTCTGCTTCATCGTCGGCCTCACGCTTGTCTTCACGCACCAGGACATGCAGTGCGGCCCTGTGTACCTCGAGCTGACGGCCGTCGCCGGCCACAAGGCTGCGGCCTACGTGCTTGACCTCCTCCTCTACACGGTCGACGAGGCGCGCAACATTGAAAGCACTATATCAGACAGGTCGAGGGTGGGTTGCCCGGTGGCGGGTGCGAGACGGCCAAGATGACCAACTGAGAGTGCAACCAATGCCAGAGGCTCGCTGCGGACGTGGTCCGGGAGGCGACGTGGAAGAAGATGGTCGGGCCGCAGGGCCAGGTGTTGGCACTGCCAGAGGAAGGCCACCGGTGCACAAGCACCGACTACGGCGTGACGGAAGGGTGGGCCGACTACGTCATCTTCTGCAACGATGACTGTAGAATTAGGCATGAGTACACTAAGTTCTTTGCACATGTGTTGAAATACTTGTCGTAAAATTAGTGGTTTTAGCAAATATTCAGATATAATTTCAGCTAAGTTCCTTTTCCTATCTCTTCGATTTTTATCACAGACGGTTCTACTTTAGAACCGCTTGTGATGTATATTATCACTGGCAGTTATTTATTTGTACCGTCTATGATGTACAACGCTATTTATATTTAGACTATAAGGTATTTTGCTCGTGCCCTCACTCGAACGATTCCGCTACCTAAATCCTCTTATATATACTGCCTGCACGTGCCCAACTACTCCAGATCGATTTCACCGCCTCCTCCAAACCGAAGTGGTGCTGCCTCCCCTAAACCGATCGAAGCACCCCGTCCCTCTGACCATGCCGACTACCACCGTGAGCTCCTCCGCCTCCGATTGTGATGCCACGGTTCACTGCACAAGCCACTCTTGTCGTAAGAGTGTCTTGGGTAGTATCACCGTCGTGACGCAACGGGGACGCTGTCGTTGCCTCTCCTTCATTACCGGTGATATCCCCTATTCGATCCCCTCCCCTCTCGTCCTTGATGCTTGGATCTGAAATTATGAAATTGATGGATGGATAGGGTTTTGGCCGTGTATATCTTGATGCTTGTGCGTGTGAAAATTAATTGTTGACGCCTCTAGTTCTTTGGGGGCTGTGGAGGTGGAGTTCGGCGTGCCTCCTCCCCAAGCCTGGTGCGCCTCGTCCCCCGAGCCTGCCTTCTACCCCGAGCCCGCGTCGCCTCCTCCTCGAGCCTAGCGCACCTCCTTCCTGAGCGCCTCCCAACCACTACCAAGGTAAACCGGTCACCCCCGCCCCCTGTGAGGTTGAGATATTGAGGATGAATGGATTATATTGAGTGAGATTTACAAATTGCAAATCATGCAGGATGAATGATGAATGGATCATTTAGTACATATATTTCATGTAGGATGAATGGATCATTTAGTACAGATATTTCCAAATTGCAAAAAATATTTTCAAAATTTAGTTAGATTTACTCAATTTGTGAGATCATAGCTATAACTTTGTTTGTAGTATTGCTTTGAACACTGCAGTGAAGCTTAATGTGGGCATAAATTTTTTGTAGAGAATACAATTTGTAGGATCGGATACAACAATCAAAGGGGGTGAATGATTATAGTGCCTTCTTTTTCAACTTACTGAACAAGATCTTCGTTGGATTCAACCGACAACCGAATACAACGTACTCGTACGTGTTTTTCTCCTCGTCGTAGTGGTCAAAACGGCTCTGATCTGTTCTGCCAGTCAATACTATTGTCATCACTGGGTGAACTAATCAGCTTGTGATCGAAGACGACCTGATCAATGGGAGTTTTGACCACCGCTCGGAACAAGAACAAGTCGAAGAGTAATCAACACAAGCGCTGGTCGAAGACAGAACAACATGCAGAGACCGATGAACACGAATAAGTCGAACACAATGTCCGATTCACACGCCAGCAGAGATAACTAATCTTTCTTGGAATAGATATGATTTGTTATTACTCAATCATATTTTGTGACTACAAAGTGCTCTAACGGCACCCCTCAAACCCTAGCATGAAAACACCAAAGACTCTCTAATAAAAGTCGTCGCCGCTGCCAACAACCTCACGTAACACTTGGCCTCTTCCAGCTTTTATATGCTAGGGCCCTAAACCTTGTCCTTATCAACATGGACACACAATCCTATCTCTTCCAAAAATCAAGGGACCTGAAACCCTTCAAATCACGAATTTTCCAAAATCTCTAAACCTTCCGGTTAAGAGCACCTTCCAAACATCCTCACGCGTCGAAGTCTTCAGGACGGCACCTCCCGTAGCTTCGACCACATAACATGCATCCCCTTTAATCTCCATGTGCCCCTAGTATAAGCACGATCACCTTGTGACATCCACGACCACATGAACCTTGGATTTCTCCATCCTAGTCTTGGTCTTCCTCATCAACGACCATGACCATCTTCAGGCTCAACCTGCACATGCAAAGATCAAAGAATGTTTTTTCCGGCACAAGTTCTCCAACTTGACCCATATCAGTTCACACACGCATATCACACTCTCATCTATCAATAAACACGAACCAGATCATCCACTACCCTAAATTCTAGCTTTCACAAAAACAACTCGACACAACTCTGTAAAACCGGCTTTATCGTTGTGTACACACCTCGACTTACGACTGAGTATATGACTCGGAGCTCTATCACTCAGTACTCAGATCTATAACACTCGTAGATACAATACTCGGAGTTCTATCACTCGGTATTCGAAATTACAGTACCCGGAGCTCTATCACTCAGTACTCGTAAATACAATACTCATAGATACAATATTCAGAGTTACAGTGCTCTGAGCTATAGTATTACGAGTTATATCACTAGACACTCGGAGCTATAGTACTCTGAGTCCAGTCGAAAAGGTTCATCGAGTATCAACGTTTGGACCACCCGATACGAGGCATGATCCAACCACTCAAACTGAAACTTTCAACAACTAAAACTTTCACAAACGCAAATGTCAATGCAACCCAACCGTCAATTTTTCATCATCACAAAAAATACGACCAATCCACATGGTCTAATACAATTGTAGTTCTAGACTTCTAGCAGCATATAATGACTAAAATCATGCGACAAGTTAATGCTGCATTCTTAACAACATTTCCCTTTTAGGTTTCTATAAAATTAGATGGTGGCCTGGTGAGCTAGGTTGAATCTAATATAGTTTTAAATTGTTGAACATCGCATACTTATATTTAAGGTTTCGCGATGACCAATGATCCTCAGGTTGCGACCATCGCTACAACTGCGCGTGTTGGAACAGGCCGAGCTCAAATCCATTTGAGGACAGTTTGCGTACTTCTTGTTGTGTGAGGTCATAAAGCCAGATGGAGAGTTCCACAATGTAGAAGGAACTTGATTGGGAAAAGATTGAACTTAATGGTATATGTGTATATTTGTTCATGAGTAGTTAATTTTAGTTCATTTGAGTTAATTGATTTGTGAAATGAATGTGCTTGTTTTTGAAATGAATGCGGATCGGATGTATACATGTAATTTTGTGTTTCTGCTTGTTTCATAGAGCATGGCTAGCATTTCCTAAGGCTAGTCAAGAAAAAGAAATAGATTTAGCAATACAAAAGAATATCACAAATGGTTCCTTAGGACAAACCGTCTGTAATACATCAGCTATCACAGACGGTTTTATCTACAAACCGTCTGTGGTAGTCAACTATCACAGACCATTCTGCGTTAATAACAGTCTGTGATAGTTTGCATCACAGACGGTTCGAAAACCGTCTGTGATGACCTTATGTCATTACTAACTCATAAACTAAGATGACCCACAAAACCGTCTGTGATGACATTTTTGAACTGTTGGTGGTGACATTTTCTGTAGCAGTGAAACCAAGACGCGACACAAGTACAAATATACAAACGTGCTACTTTCTTTCATAAGAAAAATTCATGACATACCACCAAATAACTACATGATTCACTATATATATATATATATATATATATATATATAACACATGTTTCGTACTCATGGGAGTATGTACTCCTATTTTTAATATACCACTTAAACGCATATATTATACTTCTTTATCACTTTTAGTATACTTAAATACGAATTATAAGATACTCCAATGTGACTTGATTGAAAAAATTTCATTATAGCCCTTTGTTTTTTGCTACATACCCTTTTTTATATATAAAAGAAGTATATACATAAACTTTGCTATAAAAAGTGAACTTTGATGAATTTTTTTTTCATAGAACTCACTTTGAAGTATCTTATAATCATTATTGGAGTATACTCAAATAGATAAAGAGGTATCATATGATTTAAGTGGTATATAAGAAGTGGGAGTATGTACTCCCAAGAGTACCTATATATATGAATATGAAGTGTACCACCCCTAAAAAGGTATAAATACATATAAGTGGTCTTATATACTCGTATACTACACATACATACTCTCGGTTGCGCAAGATACTCTCTACGTTGTGAGATACGAAATAGGAAGTAACTACTCCCGGGAGTAGAAGGATTCACTCCTGGGAGTAGTTACTCCTACTTCTGATATACCACCTAAAAGAATATGACCATTTTTTAGACATACTCTTTTTTATATTCGAATATGAAGGTATTTACAAAATATGTTAAAAACTATGGTCTCTCTTGCAAATTTTTCATGTGGTTCGTATTGGAGTATCTTATAATTAGTATATGAGTATACCCAAAGTGATAAAGGAGTATGTCAAGTTCATTTTGGTGGTATATCAAAGGTGGGAGTAACTAGAAGGTGTGTCTTTCTTCTCTCATATAGCAATATCACCCTTATTGTTCATAACCTTTGGATTAAAATTGAATGTCATAGATGTTCCCTCATTTGCATTGCCTTATAATTTTTTTAATAAAAACTATATGTGAAGGGATAAAACTTATTCCCCACAACGTATTTTAAAAGGGATAATTCGAATCCCAGTTGGCTAGCCTACCACCCGTAGTGCTAACCAACTAACCCTTTGAGATTCCACTCTTCTAATTTTTTTAAGGCTCTACCAAATTTGACATTGAGTTGTTCAAACATTACGTTGATTTGCACGAATTCCCGTTGTAACGCCCCTTCTAGTACAACTAAATTAACCTAGCCATGCATCACGTGCGATGATCTTAATTAGCGTGATGGTTTGAGCACTAGTACTATAATCAAGGAGCGCCTTAAATTACGTAAGTGGTGTTCAACAATCCACCGCGTGCGTGCGTGCGCTGTAGACGAACGAGGAAAAAAAACGCATGATCTGTTCGCCTGTTCCCTACGCGGTGCAAGAAGAGGACCGCACGTACGTGTGAGGCGATCCGTGACTGGACCAAGTGGGTTAACGTACGGTACGACCTGGATGACAAGTCGTACCTCCTGATGTGCGCGACTACTAACTCGAAACAAATGAGCTCAGGAAAGAAAAGCGCCGATGCTAGGGCGAACAGTGCTTTTGCTACACTACCGCCAAAGGGAAAAAAAATAATGTTGGAACAGTGGAAAAGTAGTTCACCGGGTTTTCACCTGGGCAGAAACACTGTGGCACAATAGCTATTGATATCAGCTTTGTTTTTTTTATATTAAATAGTGGAGATCGTTTCTAATGCATATGGATCATAGACTCTCTACATTTAATCCTTCGGTGCAGAGGAACCCAATCCAAAACGCATGCGATTAAAGAGTGGCGACGATAGGGAAAAATACTTTGGTTTTCATTTTTTCCGTTTGGCAGCGAAATGGACGAAATAAATTAAACTTCAGTAATTTCGGATGAATTTTGTCCAAATGGTTTGATCAAATTTGAATTTTAAAATTTAAATATTTCCAAAAAATAAAAAGGCTAGAAGATGTGAGTTGGGGACTCAAACCCAGACCATCAGGACAAGAGGGATAGGGCATACCACTGGGCTATCTTCATCTTTGTGGTTTATTCACTTCTTTTACTATCTTTAACCCTCAAAATTCAAACAAAACGAAAAAATATGAACGAAACCATTTCCTTTCGAATGGGGACGAAATGAACGAAATTTCAGTGAAATTTCATCGAAATTGTGAACCCTAGACGAGAACGCATTTTATCAAGCGTTAAGGCACCTCTTGGTCTGGAGTAACTGTCACCAATTGTGCGCTATATAAAGGCAAGAGTCAGTGGACATTAGGGCATATCAGAAGAAGACATTTGACATTAGTTTTCTTTCTGATTGTAAAGAGCATAGTCAATACAACAACACAGAAGCTTGCAAAGCTGAGCACACATCGCTCCCACGGTGCTAAAAAGGTTGTATCTGTAGGGCAACGTGGCAAGGTTACGATAGCACAAATTTTTTTACCGCGCAACTAAGGAACCACCGCAAGTAATAGATCACGAGATTACCGCTAGACGCGCCGACTCGTAGCGGAAGTAGAGTCGTTGTAGCGAGTTGATGCAGTCGTAGTCGTACTCACGACGCGTCTCCTCCTTCGAGTGGTCGTATTCGTCGCACGTCTCCTCCTTCGTGTGGTCGTACTCGTCGCGTGACTTCTCCTCCGACTCCGATGAGCGTCACGAGTTGCGGATTATCCCAGTGCTAATGTTTCGCAACAACACCTCCGAGGTATCCACACGTATGGGGCAGGATCACCACGCGCTGGAGTGCTAGCATCGGCAGCGTGGCTGAGAAGGCGTGGCTATTAGAGTTTCGGGAGTTCTTCCAAAGATCATCATCTCTCTGCACCCAATGCCACCGCCCCTCTTTATATAGGCATCCATGATGGGTCTCGAACTTGATGCCCATTAGGAACTCGTGGCCTATACGAATTTGGATCACCATCCAAACCAGATCATTGCCCTTTAAGTGTGCGACCCCACAGGTTCATGTGTAATCGGTTATGACTCGGAAACTCTTTTCCGACCACTAGTCGTTAGCGGTACCTAGCAGCATATAACGATTCCCAAAGACACATAGAATATATCGAACGAACCTTGATGTAATATGATCTATGATCAGGTCCTCATCACTTACGATCGATTCAGATTCCATACGACCGGATCGTATAGGTCCCGATTCAGAACTCCTTACGACCAGGTCCTTACCATTCTGTGATTACGTTTGACCAATCTACGACCAGCTTGTATCTCCATACGACTAGTCTGTAACTGATCGAACTAAGCGACATACTCATGCATTCTCCCTTTGCCTCACGATGTCTGGTTGAACTCTAGGTGAGATGAAGTGTCATCCATGGACTGTTCAATACTTTCTCGATCGAGTGTCGGATAACTCATGTGGTCGACACTTCGACCACTAGTGGCATGGCCATGCACTTTCTTTATCCGATCACCACGAGGGGCCCAGAGACATCTCTCCTGTTATGCAAGGAGGGGTAAATCCCATCTCGACCAGTCACATCCCTCCGCATGTTTCATAGCATACCCGAAAGCTACTTTTATAATTACCCAGTTACGAGTAGCGTTTGGCAACCCCTAAGAGTGCTATTACACATGTAGGGAACCATACTGATCTCAAGTCTAAGGATTATACATCATCATTACTTGAGACCAACTAATGACACAAAGATTCATAATAATCTCAATAGTGTCTCAATGATGGGTCTATCCAACCCCATGTTCTCTAACATGTGCTTACATTACTGATTCGATATCATCATATCCATGACCGGTGAAACATAGTCATCAATCAATATATGTGCTGGTCGTAGAGTCACTGGTGTTCTGACCAGTAACATCCGACCAGGGATACATTTAGAATGACATCATATGAGTTAAAGAACTCCACCAATAAGTCACATACTTATTGATCTATAACTGATGATTCATTCAAGGAACATGATAACATATTATCAAAATCATGAACATAATGAAATATCATCATCTCTATGATTGCCTCTAGGGCATATTTCCAACAGTATCTCATGAACAAGGGGGCCTGGCTAGTATAATAATTAATTAGAGCTCCAAGGAGATGATCGTCTGATTCGAATCGGCAGTGATCATCTGATTCCAAAGATGAAAGTCGATTCCTGGTCGAAACGTCGATGTGAAGCAATATTGAATAGTAGCAACTCTTATATAGGCGTAAACTAATGTAGATCAACACTTTGCCAAGCAATTGAGGAATATATTGGATCTACCGGCTAAAAACAATTCCTAAGGTATGGCAAAAAGAGAAATACTAGCGTTTTCCAGCCAACCAACGATAAAACTCTTGCTTGTCCGATCTAAGCCATCCAATGCACCTGATCTACACCTACCTCTACCTTATCCCTTCGTTTTCCCCTTTCTCTCATTCTCGTAATCTTGATCCAGATCCTGATACAGGGTGGCCTATGGAGGCGAACGTTTGTATTGCAACAATTCAAGGAGGGACGCTAGCTAGTGCTCAAAAGTTTTATATGAGGGCGCAAGATTGCTCAAAATTATGGTATATGAATAGTAGCGGATACAAATATATAAAAATGCTCCAACAAAAGATATAATACTATGGCAGAAACTTTTGTCTTCCCTCTTTTTTTGTTCTTTGTTTTTGTGTTTTTTTTCGCTTCTCTCTCTCTCTCTCTTTTCTTGCGTTCACGACCAAGCACCTTGCTACTACGGCCAAGCACTTTGTTGTTTTTGCTTGTGGAACTCACGGCCAAGACTACTACGTACGGCCGAGCGCCTACTACTCACGCTCAGGGCCGAGCGTAACTACTCACGGCCGAACACTACAAATGGACGAATACAATCTTGTGGTGCACATTTTTTTGACCAGCCCCGTGAGCAAATAAAAACTAGTCTCGATAGGATTCAAAGTTTTCGCAATAGACAGATTGGTTTATGAAGAAGAAGAAAACATGCAATCCACTAGATAGAAAATATGAATTGGATAGGGAAACAACAAGTGACACGAATAAAAACACGACCAGCAACTAAACACAACGAACAAGTGGATTAAGATCTAACAAAAGGCACTAAAAATAATGAATTAAACTACAACGAAGACGGTTTTTAATGGTTTTTTCGGTGTATAGGACAGAAAAACAATCTACTAAAGTACAGGTAAAAAGAGATTCTACCGAGTGGCCCAGAATCTAAAACCACGATGATACGAGAGGCACGATCTTTTTGAGTAGAACCGTGGATAAATAGTACTTGACGACGAACAACACTCAGCTGTACACCACACACCAGTGCACGGACTTGCAGCTCTACTAATATTCGCCAACACGCACCGAGATGATCGCCGCTAGACCGCGAGCGCAGATTGCCAAACCCTCAATTTCCAGCGAAAAAGCAAACTTGACCTTGACTTGCAGAACAAACAACGGATCACCTAATTCTTTCTCAGAAATCCTTGCATGAATTCTAGAATGAAAGAACAAACAATAACTTTTTTTCAATTCTTATGTATAATGGTGGTCTGTCACAAAATATGTTGTTGCTAGCTAATTAAAGGTCTACGGTAGTGGTCTAGGAGTTGCTCAGCAGGGGCGTATGGTTTCCAAAACCTTGGCCAATTACTACCAAAAATAGAATTATTACCTACTTTTACAACCAACCACATTGATTTGGCAAGTGCATGCCGTGGAGACAATCTCTGTAGCATCTAAATTTCAGATGTTCTTGAAAGTTTTCAAAGATAAAAATAATCTATTGCTTTTATCGCTAAAGCTTAATTTGGAATTTTAGAAAAACAAAAACATTTTAATATGAATTAATCAAACTCAATTAATTAAATTTTGGTTTAATTAAGTTTTCTGGTATTTAAAGTCAAAATTATTATTTTATGTATTTTCTTGAATTTTCTGGAATTTAAAATGATTTTCCTATTTATCCAAAAATCAAAAGAATTTTATTTGCAAAATTTAAAGATCAATTAAAGTTGAAACTACTTTTATTAATTTCCAAATAATTCAAGGAATTTATGTGTATTTTTTTGGAATTTTTGAACTTTATTTGATATCTTCTAAAAAGCATTTTGATTTGTTGTATTTTTGGAAAATCAAAAACTTTTAAAAATCCCCGACACTGTTCATGGGCCTAATTAAATCCGGTCCGTTACTATGCTCCCCCTTCGGCCCGCTCCGCTCCCGCCTCTCTCCTGGTACTTCCGCCCCTCTCCACCGGAACTATCGCACCTCCCTCCCTTGAGCTACCACGCCGCCCCATGCCACCCCTACTCCATGCCGCTCCGCCCCATGCCGCCCTACTCCCTGCAGCACCCCCAGCCGCTCCCTTCTCCCTGTAGCGCCTCCCCTCGAGCCCCGTGCCCGTGCCCTCTCCTCCGCCTCCTCCCCCGGTCGCGCCGACCCCACTGCTCCCAGCCACACCTCCCTCCCGTGTTCTCTCTCTCCCTCCCTCCTCCCTCTATTTGAGCAAAGCCCGAGCTCCATTTGCTAGCTCCTCCCTCCTTCTTCCTCTCGCAGCTCCCCTCCAATCCTCCTCTCCCTCTACCGTCGACTGCCGAGCTCTTCCGTCCGGCACCGCCGTCGCCATTCGCCTCCTCCGGAGTGCCTCCGACCAATCGCCGCCCCTAGAGCTCCTCCCGGCCAACTCGAGCTCTCCCTCCTCCTCCCTCTCCTCCGGTGCAAGCCAGCAAGCTCTGTCGCGTTCTCCACGGCAACCGCGAGTTCCAACCGAAGCTTCTGGTGTTTTTGTTCTTCCCCGGTACTACCGCTTTTTCTACGTCGGTACTATCGTTTCCCTTCGCCGGTACTACCACTCTCCCTTCGCCGGTACTACCGCGCTCCACCTCTCCCGGTACTTCCGCCCTCCTTCTCCCCGGTACTACCGCGCTACCTGGTACTACCGCGAGTTGCACGCCGGAACTACCGCTCTCACTCCACTGGAACTGCCGTTGCAACACGTCAGAACTACCGCACGTGTCTGCATGGTAATCCACGTGGCTGCTGACGAATTTTTCTGAATTTCCTTATGAAAAATAATTCCAAAAAATCCAAAAATCTGATTTCTATCATTTTATGTGATTTCAAGCTTCTGGAGGTCATAACTTCTTCATCCAAACTCTGTTTTGGGTGATACAAATTTCTATATTCATATAAAATCAGTATCTTTCATTTAGTTCTGTTTTTGTAAATTTTTGGATTTTATTCGGTGCTGTTTTATTTATTTTGTTCTTTTTGCACGTATAGATTCCAGCGTTTCAGAAGAATTCTTCGACCCGTCAACCGACGCATCACAACTCTTCAACGAAGGTAAGTCGTAGACCTTTGACTATATCATACCCATTTTGCAAAAGTATATTATTTTATATCAACATGCATGGCTAGTTGTATAAAAATAGTTTTGGGAGTAGTTAATTACATAATTACCATTATACCTCCTTGATAAATTGAGAATGACATGTCCCTTTGAATGACATAAATCCTTGGACACCTTAGGATGGTTAATTATTAGTTGGACATATCTGTACTACCAACATAGGCGCGTATTATGCTTAGTCATGCTTTAGTTACCCGATGGGATTCACGATCACATGCTCAAAGAATGATTGAACTTGACTAAAGGAAATTTAGAATTATGGCGTGACCACTATTGTTGAAAGATGTGTACCATGGCAAGGGTTGCCATTTGGTCGTGTTGAACCAAAAATGATTTATACTCAGGCGAGTGATCGTGCAGTAAAGGGGGTGCGGGAGCACATTGGGATGTGGTAGCCTCGTCTGAGTAGCCAACGAAGGACTTAACTTTGCACGCCATTGATATGGGCCATACCGTGCAACCACAAGTCTATTATGGGGTGGACCTGGCCAACTAATTAGCAAAATTTTGAGTCGGTCTGTTTTGGTTGTTGAGCGGCGCAAGAGGGGCCGGGAAGGCGAATCCTTAGTAAAGGCCTTGTCACGTGCTCTAGACTACTTACCCAAGGTAGTGAGCGGTGGTATCGACGGATGCCAAACAAACTAGAGAAGTCGTGTTTTGTGGGGAAAACTGTACAACCTCTGCAGCGTGTCAAAAACTATTCGAATAGCCGTGTCCCCGGTTATGGACATGCCCGAATTCTTTCACGCAAAGGGTAGAGTTTTCAAAATGTGGATTGGATCGATGGAATGGTTGGGAAGTGAACGGCGTGTTCACTGGTTGTTTCAAAGAAACTTGATTACTTATGTATTAATCTTTTAAACAATGCTTTTCAATCTACTTACTGTATTTACTGTCAATATTGCTTTCTGCAAAATAACCATAAAGCTATCCTTGTTAAGCCTTGTATGAATACTATTTGCATACATTTTCCTACGACTTGATGAGTACTTTATGTACTCACGGCTATACGCCATTTGTTGATCAGTCCCCGAAGAAGAACCTGAGAACACTGAGTTTTACGAGGAAGGCTGCTATGAAGACTTTGCGAACTAGGTTGCGTCCTCCACTCGATTGCCTATGGGCATGTTGATTGGCCTCCACGATGTTTTGGACTTCCGCTGCAAGTTACTCTTTTGCTGTTAAGCCCTGCGTGGAAACTTTTGTAAGACTTGACCATAAGGTCCTCTTGCTGCTAATTAATATTACTTTGTCTGCTTCATTAGCTTCGTTGTTGTATAGATATGATGGACATCATTGTTGCAACTGTGCGAGCTAGCTACTGATCATGGGACTAGCTCGGAATGCACAGTGGGTCTCGGGGTTGCGTACCTCGGGGTCCCGACAATCTTCATGTTACGTGAGTGCATGTGGCCAACTAATATAAAGATAGAATGTGTCTTTCCTATTTTGTCTCTCACGGATGGCATGATTCCAGGAGCTGTGATCTCCACGTGATTTGGCGAAAAATCAATTCTTTCTTGACTTGCTCCCACTTAAATTCTTCTATCGTTCAATCTTCAAACCTGAGCACAATCAAAATAGTATTTTTAGATAGTATAAAATTCTCATTAAAATTAATGATATGTTCATTAAGGAGCAAGTTCACCTGATCTTGTAGTTTCTTGGCACATGCTCTTGTAATTGGCCCAGTCGGCAACTCAATACGTATATGTTGAACAATAGGTGGAGGAGAAAAAGGTGTCGAGGGATGCCTGCATCAGATCCCTACACCTTATCCCTTCCCCTCTGTCTCTCCCTCCCTCCTCCTGCTCGGATCCAAGGTGGACGTTGGCGCTCCTCCTCCATGTCGCTCCTCCTCCCCAACAGCTCCATCCCTAATGACCCTCATCCTGGACAGCTCCATCCCCACCGTCCCTCTCCCCAACCACCATGCGCAGGATTGGGTTTCCATGTTGGTCCACCCCAATGCCCCCTTTCCCAAGCTACTATAGGTTTATTCAGATGTGTTTCCTCCCAGACTTTTATTTACGTGCTTGATTGTTGATGCAAAAGATGGAGAATATTTGTTCATCTCAGAATTTTTTAATTCCCCAATTCACTTTGTTGTTCGACCAAAAGTCCAGATTAGCCTGTAGTTTGTTGTTTATTCTAGAATATCTGGAATATTTGTTTAGCGGAACATCCAGTTGCATGTGTTGCTGGATAAATATGTTCTACTTTTGGTTATAAACCAATGTTTTGAGCACTCCATAAGTAGAGCTGCAATGTGAAAAAAATCAAGTTTTGTGCCAGATTGATGATTTCTGTATTTTCTAACAATACATTCTTTTTGAACAGAGCGAGGCGAGTAGAAGCGACTACTAGAGGCGCACATGGAGACGCATGGGGAGGTGAGCGGCCACAGCAGTCCCAGTGAGCATAGAGCCACGGGCAGGCTCGGTGGTAGGTGGGAAGGCCAACGATCGCTACATTCTTTTTGCTCTTGTTTGATTTTTAATGAAACTTGTTGAAACTTCTCAAAATATGTTGAAATTTGCTGACATTTGAAACTTTTTGTTCAAACTTGTTGAAACTGGAGTTCCAAAATCTAAAACTTGTTAAAACTTGAAACTTTTTGAAACTTTTTTGTTTAAAACTTGTTGAAACTTGAGTTTCAAAATGCGAAACATGTTGAAACTTGTTGAAAGTTATTGAAACTCTTTTGTCTGAAACTTGTTGAAACTTGGGCTTGAAACTTTCTTAGAAACTTCTAGAAATACACGAAACTCACTAAAACCTGAATTTTTTTAAATGTTTTCACGACACTTCTTGAAACTTCATGAAACTCGCTTAAACTTCTTGAAACTCTTTTGTCTAAAACTCATTGAAACTTGAGCTCCAAAATATGAAACATGCTGAAACTTGGGCTCGAAAATTTATTAGAATTTTCTAAAAATTTGAAACATGTTGAAACCTAGTCAAAACTTCAAACTCAAAATTTAGAACTTGTAAGCAACTGAAACATCACAAAACATTAACATGAAACTACTATAACATTGAAAATACATTCCAACAGTATAGCATATGCTTGGTGGATAACCCTCTCTACAGGAACCTAGGTCCCTATTTATACCGGGGCATGGAAGATCGACAGCGTACGTCGCTAGCTCAGAAATCCTTTCCGATGTTCATGACATGCAGCACCTAGACGCCTTGCCTGTGGGTGTCAATTTCTTGACTTGAAAGTACTAATGCATAGGCATGCATACATGCATGCTTGTATGCATTGGCCAGCGAAGCAACGTCATTAACAAGCCATATGTACGTTGTAATAACTCAGTCTATTAGTGCAGTGGTCTATGCGAAGTTACACGGTGGATTAGTTCCATCTTGAGGTGCTACACATGTGTGGGTATACCCCATAGTGGACTGGGCTTTGAACGAATTTTGGGTCGTGGTGTTACGTATGGTATTAGAGCATCAACCTTCGCTGCAAGGCCACGTTTGAGACATAAACGTGGGCATATAATGCATGTCGTGTGTGGGCCCGGAGTGGATACACGGCATGACATATGTGCCAGCATTGTACGCATGAACGTGTACCGAGGGGTGGTTATGTGTATACTTGCCGCTTATGTGGACACGATATGGCATATGTGTCAGCACTGGATGCACAGACGTGTACCAAGTGGTGGTTCTAGGTATTTGTCGTGTAAGTGGTGTGTTGCTGAGGACATCATCCCTTATAATGGTGAATGTAATATCCCAACCCGTTTGTGTGGCGGCCTATGTGACATTGTGGTGGTGGGATTAGTCCAGTATTGCTTGTCTCGAGTGAGTTGTAGTACCATATAATGTCTGTTGGTTACAAATATAGCACCTTCGGATTAACCATTTTACACAAAGTGAGAATGGAAGTGTAAGTGGGTTAACTATTTTACACAAACTGAGAATAGAAGTGTAAGTGGAAGTCTCGAGTGAGTTGTAGTCCCATGTGGAAGCATGTAGTCGATTGAGAATTGGATGGGATTAGCACTCAGACGTACAATCCGAACGCTAGCATTGTACGCCACATCTTGTTGTTCGATCTCGCGTTTTGGGGTTCAGCTGTCCGATCTCGGTGTGTTTTTTACTTACTTCCAAAACAAGTGAAAGTAATCCTATGCAACATCACGCACCCCCAACGCAACAAAAAACATCAGGCGAGTTCGAACCGAAAAAAGATAGGAAAAAATAACGTATTCTCACCAAGATTGAACAGAAACAATCAGTATAGAACCTAGCTACACTTAAAACTAATTCAAATAACTCAATTATACAAATTTTGATGTTACAAAATTGCAACATTTTAAAATTAATAATAGTGGCAACATCTGAAAATAATTGTTGCAACATCAAGAAATTTACAACATTTAAAACTAACTTATGAAACATTTTAATTTCATATGTGCAACAATCAGCGACAATAGTTGCAACATTGAGAAAATATTGAGGAAAAAATCCATTTCAAGAAATTGTTGTGACATCTAAAATCACCCATTGCAACGAAAAAAAACCCTTATAGCTGCAACAAATACCAATGCGAGCCGTGAGAACCCAACGGAACCTCTCCAAAACACCTTGTGGTGGCTAGACTTGTGCCCATCGAGCGCCTGGTACAAGGTGGACACCTTCCCGCAGATCGAGCACCGGAAGCGGAGGTCCCGCGCTGACGCCGAGTGCGAGCACCACTTGCTGATGGCACACTCTTCCCCCTGCCGCCCTCGCTAGTGTCGACAAGCGTAGCGAGGCAAATGGTGAGGTAGTCCTCCTTCCTTCAATGTCAGCATGGGGAGAGAGGGAGAGGAAGAGCACGGTTGGGTCAATGAGAGACTCCAGGCGGTGACCATGGTAGTTAGCTAGCTCTCAAACACTGGTTTTCTTGGACTTTTGGTTTCTAATCATATCGTTATGAGCTGGGCAATCGATCAAACGATTTGGAGTTGGGGTACGGAGTTAGAAAGTATCGGAACGAGTGGTCGCGTACACAAAAAAAAAGCATCCGGATCTTTGTGCGTGCTGCATGCATGTGTATTGATCATGGCTACGTGTAGGACGTCGGCCTGTCCTTGTAGCATGTACGCGTACGGCAGATGGATTCTTCGCGTGCACGGCTCGACGGCAAGAAGTTTCGCGCGGTCTCCGTCGGCTTCGGATACGGATCACGTCTCGTACACCAATAATCCCTCCTCGTCGTTGGCTTTATCTCAGGGTCCCACCTGTCACCCTGAAATTTGCCTCTTTTTTTTTTGTGACAGCAGATACGACGCACTTGGTAAATCAGCGTAGTTGTGTCCTATGGATGAGTCGACAACTATCATATCTGAGTTCATTTATATGTGGATTGAAGTGCTCATAAAAAGAAAAGAATACGTAGAATTGTCTCAGATTTTGAACTCGACGTCTTTGATCATTATACTATATCTAGTTTCATACATCAATCAATTCACCCGGTAACCTAGATGTGTCGATGAAAGGTCAAGAATGCAACACAAGTAAGACACACAAACCCATGCATTCTAGAAGGGCAGGAAAGGAGCACACTCGCTAATGCAGTCAATAATTGGTAAGCGGAGAAGTTAATCTTTGATAGGGTGAGGGGTTGGTTTGCCATCTCTTTCCATGAAGAGCTCGAGTGTCGTACCAACGACGAAAAAACATACATGTAGTTACATACTATATACTACATAGAGGAAGTGTATATGTCATGTGTCTCTCTCAGTCTTAATTCTTGCTCTTTGTTTATCTATCTATACTGGAAGATGATAAACACTTTGGAAGGTGCAACCACAGCTTATGAACTGTACTCTTGTGGCTGATATTAACCTAGCTATACATTCTAGAGACTTCTTTAAGAAGAGGAAATATATGCATACATGTCTACACGCTCATACTATATATCTATTTGTAGCCCCATATTCTAAAGCAAATATATATATACCAGTCCAAATGTTCTTAAATTAGCCTACTTATATTCCCTTACGCCAGAAAATATTCTAAACTAGAGTTCTTCAAGATGCATGACAAATGGGGCAAAACAAAATGCAAGGAGATTATTGGTTATCCTTGTGGTTTGTTGGAACACACCAATCTCAGTGTTGTCATGTATGTCTGCCATTAGGTAATTATTAATGTATGGAGTATATATATGTATCCTAATTTGCCGGCTAGAAGCCAGCAATTAGATCTTTGTTGTGATTTAGTCAACCATCCGGTCACGCAAGCAAATGCTGAATTTTTCAGTAGCTATTAATCACAAGTTGATGTATATGAATGAATCCATGAGGAACATCATGTCTAGTCATGCATTACTCTTTTTTTTTTCTTTTGCCTTTAGACTAATCCTAAACCAATGACTTGCTGTTCAAGGTGCAAACATCCCTGTTTCCCTTGTATGACAATAGTGAAGGCTCTATCTTGTTCAGGTGGACAACAAATCAACACAACTAGCACTATGCAGGGATGCATAAGTCCTTGCAACTTTATCACCTTGGACTATATATAGCCAAAACTAATGACTTGTCCTTCAGGTTGTTGCAATCACCGTGTTACCTTTTGTGTCAAAGAGAATCGTCATCTGTATACTATCGTCTCAGGTCATTATATCATTAATGTGTACGTGTGTGTAGTCTTAGTCTTACAGATGGTCGACTTTGTGGTAGGTCGGTATAAAGAGGAAGAGGTCAAGGTCCAAACAAACTACTCACTGCAGTCAAGACAGTTAATGTTTAGCGGAGAAATTGCATTACTTATTCAGATTCCCATTATTTCACGCAGATTAGATAGCAAGATATGCGTAATATAAGTGTTTCACGACGTGGATTCAGGATGTATATAGTGTAACATCCCGTTTTTCAGTTGATAAATAGTAATTACCTCGATTTCTAATTTTCACTCGAATTTTCAAATTTTGGTTTAAATTTCAAAAACTCCTAGCTTCTTTTAAGCTCGGGTTTGTGTTTCAAACCTTTCTTTCAAACCCTGGATTCAAAATTTGATTTGAATTCTCCATTTTCAAATTCAAATTCCATTCTTTTCTTCTTGGGCCGGTTTTCTCCCGGCCCACTCTCTCCTCTCTCCCTCCCGGCCCAGTCGGCCCAGCCGGCCCGGCTCTTTTCTCCCCAGTCGGCCCGGCTCTTCTCTTTTCTCTCCCCCTCTCTCCTTTTTCTTCTCCCGTGCGCTCATGGACACAGGCCTTGCGCCGCCACTCGCCTCTCTCTCTCTCTCTCTCTTGCTCGCTTGAGCCTCTCGCTGCACTTGCCGCCCGTTGTCCCAGCGTCACCGTCGCCCGTCAAGTCCTGCCTCCTCCGGATCCGCGCCCCCTCTCGCTGCCAGCCAGCGCCATGCGTTTTCTCCTCCCCATCCCGCCGCCTCGCCCGGCCCCTCTCCCGGCTACAAGAGCGAGAGCCCCTCGGTCTTCATCGCCTCCTCGGTGCGGCTCGGTGCCGCCCCAACCGCGCGGCCGCCATCGTCGCCGTTCGACCTCGCGCCGACGATCGCCGGCGCTTGAGCGCGTGGTGGCGACGCCCTCGTCTTCCTCGGCCGTTGGCAAGCTCCAGGCGCCAGGACCTCTGCCGCCGAGCTCCTCTCTGCGCCGCCCTCGGCCGTCGTGCCGCCTCCGGCGCTCCCGCCCGCCGACCTCTCGGTGAGCCTCTCGCGCCGCCACGGTACCCGTGCGCTCCTCCTCCTCCCTCTCCTCCCCGGCCGCCATCGTCACCGTTCGACCTCTGTCGCGGCGCCCTTGCTTGCCGCCGTCCCTCTGGTGCTGTCCCGCCACGCCGCCGCCTCCTCGGCATCCCGCCCGACGCCCCTCCGGCCGCCGCCCGTGCCGGCGGCAGCCGCCGCTGCCGTCAACACCCCGTCGCGCCCCCCCTCTCTCTTTCTCTCCTCCCCGGTCCGACCGGCCTCCTTCACCGGTCCAACCGGCCAGGTCCCCCTCTCCCTGCTCTGGCCGATTCTCCCTCCCTCTATCTGTCTCTCTCTGGCAGTAACCCCCTGGGCGATTCAGCAGTGACAGTGAATGGAATGCGTGAAGATTTGTGTTTTGTCAATTGGATCTTAGTATAGTTTGGCATTCGAAAATCTGTGTATTGTCGATGTGTGTATTGATCTTGTATTGTTTTTGTTAATGTTGTGCGGGTAGTCGTGGAGCGATAATTTCGATTTGTGTACTAATGATTTGTGTATTGAAGTTTGAATGGCGATTGTGTATTGTATTGTTTTGTAATCCTCAGTCGTCAGTAGCTTCCCATTTTGGCAAAAATATTTCCAAAATCTTTGTTCTCGATGATTGTGCTACGACTTGCGTTGATTCGATTAACCCTTGTTAATGGTTAACTCGTCGATTGACAAGTACTAGTAGAATTATCCATTTCGCTTCTAGTTGAGAGCTATCGATTAAGAGCGTAATTTGCAAAATCTCGAGAAATCGAAGTTGTGCAAATGACCTTCGTAATCATCTCCGCAGTCATGTCTATTTTTGTTAAAACATATTTATTCAAATTTCCTGCGTTGTGTAAAAAGCTTTGAAATGAACTTGCATTTTCTCAAAATATTTTGGAAGGCTATTCGGGATTAACATGTTAATCTCGAGAGCGTACCTTGAAAACCTGTATATTAATCTTGTAATCCTATCCAGTATTCCTTGGACTAAATATTATTTATCCCCTTTTTATCCCCGTTCAAAAGTCGTCTTTGATAAAATATTTTACGGTCTTGTTAAAAGCCCGGCAATTATCGTGTATCCTATCTTGCCCGATCAGCGGTATCCAAAGTGGAGTATCCTGCAGAAGATTCTTTGACTTGTTCCCCCTCGTTTTCCCTCGGCAGAGTATCTCCGCCCTTGTCTCGTGTACTCAGCTGATCGGTTGACTTTGTCAATCATCCCCTCCTCGCTGAATCTTGTCTCTGCAGCTCGTTAATCGCAAAACTTATTTTTTTCAAGCATTTTGATTGTATCTGGTCTTTTGAAGTTCTTTGGACTTATTTGATTTTCTCGCTTGTTATCGCGTAATTAGGAGTCCAGTCCAGAAGAAGCACCGACTCGAGCAGGATCAAGATTCGGATAAAGACGCAGACCCAGAGTTCAATACCTCTGGCTGAGAAGGCCCTGAGTAAGATCGAGGCCGCAATAACCTAACCCAGGCGAGTCAATACTTTGATCATTCTGAGCCTACATTTTATGCAAACTATGTTTATTTAAAATATCAAAGTTGCATGCCTTAATTTTGTAATCAATGATATGTTAAAGCTTAAGGTAGTTAAATACCCGTTTGCTGATTAATTACTTATTAAGCCATCCTTTGATAAATTGAATACAATATTCTTTGTCACCCAATTAAATATATGGTAAATACTAGTATAGGTTGTACTTAAACGACATGCTATTCTTGCTTAAGTACCGGGACAATAAATGTCCCAATCATCATCCTTTAAACATGAAAAATGGTTTTGGGCAGTCATTGGATGTAGATGACTGGTGTGTTGCGTTAATTGGTTTTCCTTCCCAAAATCCTAAACAACTTGCTAGTACCACATCTGGGCGGATGGAAAGAGTGGTGGGTGCGGACGTAGCACGAGAATGGTTGGTATGTGGTATGAACCGTCCAGATGAATTAAGGACTTAATCTTGCCATGACCTCTTGTGTAAAACAAGTACAACCGCAAGTCTGCAAAGTGCAACTTGACTTAGTAAAATTATTGAACCCTGAATGTCATCCCACAACTGGTGTTTAGAAGTGTGCAAGCGGCAGGACGTATGCTAGCTTGAATGGGACACCGAAAATGGTGAAGTTATCAGCTGCGCTAGTCGTTGTGGCCGGGGCCAGCTGCGCTAGTCGTTGTGGTAAGCATCCCGCACAACTTATGGAATTGGCCATAGGGGTGAGATGACGGAAGGGGCAAGGTAGTTTGAAACGTTACTGTGACGATCGCTCAACTACATGACTAAGGAATCATGTGGAGTAACAAGTATGATTATCTCTTGTGGGTACAGTGTACAACCTCTGCAGAGTCTAAACTGTTTAAACAGTCGCGTCTATGGTCAAAGGCAGACATGAGAACTTAACCTGAGTTAGTTCTATTTCAAAAATCTTTGTGGGTGGAATGGAAATGTGTTGGACTCATCTAGCCCTTGTTTTGGATTTTTCCTGGGTAGCCTTACCCAGTGCTGATAATCAGTGGAAGTAACCGCTATCAAAATTTAGCATGAGGTGGAGGTAACCTCTACTGTTATTTAATATTGCACTTATTCTCTTCAATAAAAATGCAATCTGTTTAAAATGCTAAGTCATAGGACTTTGTAATTATGATAATTGAAAATGTTCCTTTAGCAAATAAAAGAACCTGAGCCATCCTTGTTAAACCTTGCATGTATACTATTGCATTATGTGTGTTGGCTCGCGAGCACGGTAGTTGTGCTCATTCTCGCTCTTTCCCCGAGACCCTCAGAAGCAGGAAATTTTGAAGATTACGACTACTACGAGGAACCAGATGTCTGAAGACCCAGGAGTTCTTGAAGCATAGTTTAGTCTATAGTTGTTCTAGTCTCGCCCCAGTCTAGCTGACTCCGCTGGTACCTAGGTGCATCCTATATTATCTGAGTTTTTGGGTAATATCGGATATACACAGGTTTCCCTAGTCACTTGCCTGTAGAGAGATGTGCCCTCACCCTTTTTGCTTCTGTTGTCGCTTCCGCTACTTTGTGATGTAATTGTTTGGCATGTTCGGCCCTTATTGTAAAACTTGACCTGATGCGGTCTATGTAAACTCTGATGTGTTAAATCAATGAATGGTATGGTTTTAAGCCATGTATGAAATGATCCAGTGATGTATCTATGAATGCTATCTACTGATCCAGGGAATAGCACAGTGTATTCGCAGATGATTCGGGATTAGAAAATCCGGGTCTGACATATAGCATCGCCAGTATTCGTGTTTGTCCCATGTATATGAACTTTTGTCAATGACAGGTAGTTGACAACCCCCTTCCCCACCACAAGAAGTCGAGTTGCATTTGACATAAAACCTGAAGCTTCCGGACACGATTTGTAAGTGAACAGAGAGAAAGAAATTAAAAGATGAAACATTTAGGCAACTTCCCACACACCAATGGATACATTTGGCATAATTGCTTTTGTGAATTTTGATGCGGATGCTTAATTGCTTATGCTATGCATCTAGTACAAGCACACAAATACTGCAACAGGGACACATCAGCATAAAGTGATATCTTTATCCGAAAGAGGTCGAGACAAATGTGAGAACATAGGATAGCAGAAAGGAGTTTGCATTTTCTAGGGAAAAGTCGTGACTTCGCCGACTAGAAAAACCACTCGACCTCGAGCTGGCCAGAAGTACAAGCAAAACCACAAAAAAAAAAAAACCAATCTGCACAACCAAAAATAAAACAAACATACACGTGGCTCTCACTGAATGATAAAAGTGAACAAAATATTTTCAGGCAACTTATTTTGCCATGCCTCTTGAGAAAGACTTGACTAGAAAATCGAAAACTTCCTCTCCTCCATTTCTCTTGAGAGGAAAAACTGCACGTGACATCACCGAGTTAGCTAGAATGGCACACGCCGAACCGAGAAGCCAGAGGAAAATGACACGGCGGCCGGCACACGCCTCAGGCCGGGAACTGCCTGAACTTTCCACATCTTTGTAACTTTGGAGAGAGGCGGATCCCCTGAGATGGCCGTTTTCGTGTCTTGCCCCCTAAAAGGGCAGGATCAGGTTCGGAGGTCGACTGAAAAAGGCAATACCAGCCGCACACACGGTGGAGATTTCTTTCAACTGTGTGAAACAGCACGACTTGTAGCTGCAGGCTAGAAAAGAGAGAGGGAGCACACGGTTCCCTCCGTCTCGCGTTAAACATCAGCATGACATGTTTATGTTGTCACCGGATTAGCCATCTTTTTTCTTTTTTTCTTTGACAGAAGATGATCTGTACACGTTATTATTAACTAATAGCATGGGAGGGCAATATTTACCTGACTTTTCACAAGTTTTTTGGGACAGGAACGAACAAGATCACATATCTCACACAACACCTGTTGTTCTCCTAATTGAACTATCTTTTTCTTCGAGGAATATCGAACGAGATACCTGATTTTTAAAAACCACCCTTCAGAATCCGAAGCCGATATTTCGGAACAGATGATCCAGGGTCAAGAAAGAAAACCTGGCAAAATTGATGGATTATAGAATCATGTGAAATGTCGAGGAAACTACATGAGCTGTCTCTTGCTGCATCTGGCATTTACACGCTTTGAGGACAACTGAACAAAAGAGACTTTGCACAGGCTGCTTGCTGAGCCAACAAACTGAATAAAAGTATTCCCGTACGGCTGTACCATACACTGATACACCTGCAAAATAGACAAATGTAGATTTGATAAGCTACACGTGGCCGAAGAAACTAATATGAGAAACAGGAAAAGAGAGGAACATCATGCTCTGGTTGATAGCTTGAGATAATGGGAGGAGGCTGAAGAATACCTATCTAATCTCACAAGTCAGGAGTAGTAGCTACGTGTACAGAGAACGAAACTGCCCGGCCCTGCCCTGCAAGGTAGACCAACATAAAGCAAACAAATTGGAGACCAGCTCAAGACGCCCAGAGAAGAAGTTATAAACGGAGCATGTAAATGAAACATTGTATATGTACCTATTCTGGATCACGCAGCTTGCTCACAAGAGTTGAGATCAATCGCTGGCAAGTCCTGAACCAACACAACAAGATGCTATCTGAAAACAGGATTCCGTTCTGCTGCTGTCTGGTGTTTTTAACAAGTGATTGGTACAACGATCTTGATGCCTCACTGCCACTTCCCTGCTGAAGAATGCAGTCTCTGTAACAACATTAAGATACTGCTAACTGGAGTACTAACCAAGCTTCGTTAATCTGCTGACTCTGCTAATGAGACCGACCCATTCCTCGTTGATCCGATTCCATCAACGAGGCTACAAGTAAGAGGAACACACCTGCAGCTTTGTGCTAATAGAAGTTAATACAAGTGTTGTAAACTAGGAATGTATACTTTGTGCCAAATATAATTTTTTTTTACTATCCATATCAAACCTGAGCAAACCAGAGGCTTGGTTCGTGTCTGGTCAGCCCAGTTCGCCACCGTGGCGCATTTTCCAAGACCCGTATTGGGTCCAAGCTGGGCCGAATTCGCTGAGGTCTAACTCAATCTTTACATACTAGTTGCGTTGCAACGGAACCAAATAATTATGTATAGTGTGAAGCCGTACCAAGCTAAAGCTTTATGAATATGCAAGTCTAGAGAATTCCCCGTCGGAAATTTTCAACTCAATTGTTTTTTGAAAAACTCTCAAACTTTTGTTCAAAACAAGCAAAAATGTCGGACCTCATGGTTCTTTCAACTGAAGGCATGCACACATTTGCAGCTAGAACCAATTATGTTTAAGGTAAACCAAAAGCCGAGGCTGAATAATGTTTTTTAGGTAAACCAAAAACCAAGTGCCCATGCAATGTTATATATAACATCCCAAGTTTTGAAGTTTATTTGAAGCATTTAAAAATAAAATCAACTATTTGAATTTTCTTGATTCAGTAAAAGCTTAATTTGAATTTTTTGAAATCAAAATAATTTAATGTGAATAATCTAAACTTAAATTAAATTAAAAGTTGTTTTATTTGGGTTCCTTGAGTTCCAGACAATTTTTTGGAATTTTCTAGGATTTTGTGGAGTTTATTTGCTATTTTCTTTGAGCTCGGTTTTATTTAATTCAATTTCCTAAATTCGGAAATCTTTTTTTTATTTTCCTTTTCGGGCTGATTTATTTTCCTTTCGGCCCATTTTATTTTCTTTTCTGCCAGCCCGTTTTTTGTTTTCTTTTTCTTCTTTCTTTTTCCCCCCACCGGCCCAGCGCTTCCTTCCTTCTTTCCCCCACGTGCCAGCGCCAGCCCACCTCCTCCCTTCCTCCTTCCTTCTTCCTCCCGCCTGCTTCACTATGTCCGAGCTAGATACGAGCCGTGCTAGCTTCCTCTCAAACACTCTCGCGCTGGCCTTTATAAGTGCACCACTTCGCGTCAAAACCCTTGCCTCGACCTCCTATCCCAAAACCCCAAGCCGTCAGCTCCAATTTTGTGTTCTTCGTGCCAAATTGTCGCCGAGATGTTGCCGGCCGCCATGGTGCTTCTTCACCCATTCCGAAGCCTTCAAAGCCTCTCCAGCAGTGCCTCCGCCACTGTTGATTTCGTGTGTTCGTGTTCTACATTGTGCTCCCATCCCCTTTGCCTGAGCGTCACCGAGTCGCCGCCACCCTCGTCTTCCTCAAAACTGGCCACCGGCACCGTTCCTGATCTCCTCGCCGGTGAGCTCTCTCACCCTCCCGTGCACGTCATGACCTGTCCCTGTGTGTCCTCCTCCGATCGCCACCTCTCTCTTGTTCTCTTCGTCACCGTGCCTTGCTGCCATCACCGTCCTCCTTCGTCACCGACCACCTCCATCTTGTTGCTGCTCTGACCACTCTTCGGCCTCTCCAATGCACCCTCTGTGTTCCTTGCGCCGCCCCCGTTCCCCTGCTCGCCTTCTTCCGCTTGGTCGTGCCTCCCTTTCGCCACTATCACCGCTGTCGTCACCTCCAATAGCATCTCTACCATCCTAGCAACCCATTTTGCCCCTTGGTCGCTACTCTCTCGCCGCGCGCCAGCGCCACCATTTTCCTCATGTGCTTCGGTTCCCTGTAGCTCTCTTCTCTCTCTCTCTCTCTCTCTTACATGTGGGTCCCACGTGTAAGCCTCTCTCTCTCTTTCTTTTTCTCTTACAGCCCAGTCCCGCATGTCAGTATTAAAATTTATTTTCCTTTAGAAATTTAATTCCAGCCGAAAATCTTTTTTCCGTGCTGACGCAATAATCTGGAATTTCCTTTTCAAAGACAATTCTAAACCCAGAATAGTGTTTTATCTCTCTCTCTCTCTCTCTCTCTCTCTTCCTTCCCAACAAATCCTTCGAGAGTTCGTTCTCTGATACAGTCAATTCAAATTTCTAAATTCATCTAAAATTGAGCTCTTTCTTTAGAGTTGGTTTTTCTATTTTTGGATTTTATTTGTTTTTCTTTTGGATTTATTTGTGCTTCGTGTGTTGTTTTCTCTCTCATTAGACGATATGTTTCAAGGAGCGGGAATAGAAGCAAGCTTCGAAGATCCAAGTGTGGTAACCGAGCAAAGCCAAGGCAAGTTGTAGTCCTTTGATCATATTGAATTTATGATTTCAAAATTATATTATTTTATGTCAAATTGCATGCTATCTTTATATCAAATGTTTTGGGAGTAGTTAATCACACATTTGTCACTACGCCTCTATTGATTATTTGAATACCATAAATCTTGTCACCTTAGGTTGGTTAATTTTAGTTGGACATATTTGTATCACAAACATGAGTTATCGTAGAGATGCTTAGTCATGCTTAGCTACGATGGGCTCATGATCACATATTCAAAAATGTTGAATTTGATTTAATGATATATGGAATTGTGGTGCGATGTCATTATTGTGCAATTGTGGTGTGATGTCACTATTGTGTCGATTGTGGTGTGATGTCGCTATTATAAAATTGTGTGTCATGACATAGATTGCCATTGATTTGGTTGAACAAAATGATTTACGCGCAGGCGAGATATCGTGTAGTAAAGGAGGTGCATAAGGCACATTGTTTTGAGATCAGGTAGTCTCACCTGAGTAACTTATCAAGGACTTAATCTTGTGTGCCATTGAACTGGGCCATATCGTGCAACTACATGTCTAGTATGGGATGGATCTGGCTAACTAACTAGCAATATTTCAATTCTAGTTCTATTTTTGGAAGCGTGAATTCTAGGATGGATATTCACAATGGCATAAGAGGGGGGCCCTGTTTGGTCGTGATGACATTCAGTGCTGAAAACTTAGTGGGTAGAACTGGGTTGGGAAGGAGCTTTGTTAAGGCTTTGTGATAATCACTTGGTAGTGCATCTTGGAAGTATGTGTACGTACATTGTAAGTCGATTTATCTCTTGTGAGTAAAGTTGTACAATCTTTGCAGAGTTAAAACTATTTAAACAACCATATCCGCGGTCATAGATATGCTTAGAGATTTCACACGAGTGGTAGAGTTTGTTTATAAAAATATGTTGGTTGGTGAATGGGAGATTCACTAGTGAATGTGATGTTCATGTGGTGGATGGGATATTCACTTGGTGGTTTGGTTGGGAAGTAAGCAGGATGTTCACTTATTACTTCAAAGTAAATTGTCTATTTATTTATTATTCTTTGAATTACGTATTTCAATTTATTTACTGTATTTACCATCAATACTGCTTTCTGCAAAAGAACCATACAACTAATCCTTTCTTCAAGCCCTACATGAATATTAATTGCATACTGTTCCCTACTACTTGTTGAGTATTTTATGTATCCATGGCTTTAAACTTTGCTACTTAGTTGAAGAATATCAAACTGCTCAAGAGTTCTACGAAGAAGAGTTTTGTGAAGACTTTGCGAATTAGGATGCGTTCTCCACTCGATTGCCTATGGGCATGTTGATTAGTCTTTTCAAGTTTTCTTGTTCCCGCTGCAAGAGTTTATTTGTTTCTTCTTGTTATTATTACTACTTGTTATTTCGAGATCTTTTTAGTTAAATCGATAAATGAATGGTATTTCATCGATGTTTCCTGTGTGAGTTAGCTACTAATCAAGGACTAGTTCAGAATACACAAAGGGTTCCGGATGTGTAAATTCGGGTCCCAACATTGTAGAATCCCAAACAAAGGGTGCAATCCGTAAATGCTATGTGTCAGTGCCATGTAAAATCATGCCAATGATATAAAGTTATATGTTTAGACCCTTTTCATATGTAAGAACTTTTATACTGTATGGCACAACATGATACATATCTTCTTTTGCTAAGCAAAATAATATGATAATCAAGGAATAGGCCATCATTGCTTAATATAAAATATGCTAACCAATTTTCCATCCTGACAAATTTTTTGCCTAGAGTTTCCTTCAGTATTATAAGAACAAATTGTGTCACCTCTCGCTAATAAAAAAAATTGCCAAACAAAATGTGCAAACTTAGTTCCATTATTTGGAAAGAACATTGCCCACATATGGACATTGTCTGACTTGGGAGTAACACGCTCAGATCCTCTGTGTATTCTACATCAGTCCCTAGAACAATAGCTAGTGTACACAGTAAACAAATATGGTAATATCTATAATTTGCACAACTATATTAATAAATATAAGAGTTTATTACAAAAAGGCTTACAAGCAAACAACAAACAAACACAGCAGAAGACGAAGAAGAAGTAGTATAACCCAGCTAATCTGCCACAGTCAATCGACTCGAATAACGGCCTAGTCGTCAAGATCCACACCGGTAGCGAAATTCTTTTGCTGAACAACATTTTATTAAGCAAGGGTGAGTACAAAAATGTACTCCGCGAGTTACACCCACAATAGAGTTAATGCATGCATGGATATTAGTAAATGAAGGCTTATAGAGTTGTTTGCGCAAAACCAATATTTATCGTTTTAAATACATTTACTAAGTTTCAAAGCAGTTATAGTATATTTAAAATTATTTAATTTTAAAACTATCAATTTAGTGCAAGATGCACTATTGGTGAAGGAATAATCCCTTTACACCAAGGCTTTTGCCCGAATTTCCCAATTGGATAAACTATCATAAATCATTTGATAAAATCTTTTGAAATCGAAACCAAAGTCTAACATTGAGTGGCTTTGCTCAGCATGTCCAGCACCGTGGACACGGCTATTCGAATAGTTTTACACTCTACAGAGGTTCTACAACTTTACACACAAGAGATAATCAACTTTAATTGTCGGCCAAGACATGCTTCCGAAGGCGTGCGACGAAGTGATAATCATAAGACTATTACAATGCTCCAATCCAATGTAGTTATGCCCGCTAAGGTGTCACTTCCATTGGACCACCAGCCCGTCGGAAATCACTCTCTTACGCCAAATGGGAATTTCTGTCTAACTGACACCCGCACAACCGAATGACACAACTAGCATAGTAATGTTGTAAATTATTTAGCCAGGTCTATCTTACTCCAGACTTGTGATAGTACCGTGGAGCTTAGCAAGATGCGGCTCAAAAATCGGTCCTTAACAAACTTTGGCAGCATTCTATAAACCCTGGACTCGATCATTGAAATGAATCGATCCTGTGCATTGACTTGCACCATCCTAACATCCATTTTGCCGATTAAAACCAATTTTGATTTTATTTTGCTTTTCAAAATCATTTGCAAAAATTTCGTAGCAAACCAATGCTATAGACTTATTCTCCAACCGAGTTGAATATTTGGCTAAATTCTCAAATTAAATATATTTTTGTCTAAACATGACTAGGCATATATTTTTTCCAATGTGTTGTAGTTCATACTATTGCTTAAACTAGATTTTCATCTAAGATGTCAAGGTAGGTTTAATTCAATGTCAAAGTTGGCTATACAATGGTAATGAGAATAACTATAAGTTTAAAATAGGAAATTAAATGAAATTGGATACAAATTAGCATGTAGTAATAATTTAAAACATAATTGAAATAATTAGATCAAATATGATAAAATGATGTAACTTACCTTGCTCAAATTAATGTTGGTCGGACTTGTCGAGAAATTCTAGCTCTCCGGAGTCGTCGAAGTCTATACGTGAAAATAAACTAAATTCAAATGAAGTCAAAATTAAATAATTTTGGTTTAGATAGCTAGATTATAATTTTATATGAATTTAGGAATTTAATCATTGGAATCATAGCTTGTATGAAAGAGAACAAGTCCTCAGAAGTTTGAATTCTAAACAATTAAACTAAATTCAATTTTCGGAATCAATGAATTATTTTTCTAAAGGAAAATCTATATATTACGCAAGCATGACATCAGCGGCTTATTTTCATTTTCGGCCGGAATTATTTTTGTAAACCCTAACTATAAGGTTTGCTGCTAATATTTAATAATACTTTGCTACCTTCTTAGTCATTCTCGTTGTAATGTTGATATTTTATATATGTTACCATTGTGTACACTAGTGTGATTGTAGACTAGTGCATAATACAAAAAAAAGTCTTGATTTGTTTATTCAGATCCCGATAGAGGGGATGGCAAAGTCGTGGGTAGTTGGGCTTTGGGATATGTAAGGAGGACATGGAGGGCAGTTGCAACAAACTTGGAGGGGAGGCGACAGGACACCGAGGCACTACGGAGCGAGTGATTCTCCTCTGCGAGGGAGGTTGCTAGCGATGGGGAGGAGGGGCTGACAAAGTGGGTCTACCTGTCAGCGTGTAAGGATGGAGAACGGACTACCACAAAGTCCTTTTTTTGGGTAAAAGTAGAGATTGTGAAGTTATTCTGACTATTACAATGTAGGAATGGACGATGGATAGTGCTTGCTATAATTCATACTATTACGGGGAAAAACCCGAAGTCCTTCAATATTCCTTCATCTATTTCGATCATTTAACATTTTCTCTTGTAGGTTCTAGCAAATCTAATTCGCTGTGGTTTTGGCTAAAATGTAACAGGAAATTATTATTTTTATAAGTATGGCGTATGATTTCCCAAGATACGTAGTGGCTGGCTAATTTTTTTAGAAAGATCATCTGGTTTTATGCTAATAACTCATAGTACATAAGTACCTAACTTATACAGTGAATCTAGATGAATGCTAATAACTCATAGTACATAAGTACCTAACTTATACAGTGAAGTTTCTAGATGAACATTATGTTGCTATCGAATCCTCAAGTGAATAAGGAACTCATCCTTGAGAGCCAAATCCATTGGTTTAAGCTTGGATGCCAAGTTGCTCATCCTTAGTATGTGTTCTCTTATTCCACCGCCACCGCAGAATACCTTTACGTCACAAGTCGCTTAATCAATTGTGTAGCATATGTCTTTGAAGAGCGATGGCCAGACTCTTTATTTTATCAAGGTATTCGTGGCAGTGTCACGATGCTGTCGATTGAGCCCACATTGCGAGGCTCAATCTCATTCTTTATCACGACCATACATTTCTTGTTGGTTGTGGTCCATTTCTTATACTCTAGGTCATAAGACATGCATGTAAGGGGCGTGATCCCTCGTCTTTTCTCGCCAGCGATATCATCCTCATCTTGATCCTCACTAGTGCCATAGGCTCGGTGGAGTCGTCTTTGTAGTGAGGACCAGTCCACCTCGGCCAAGATAAGCGCTAAGTCTATCTTTTTCTTCCACTCTCCATAATTATCTCCTTTGAGTGTGGTTGAGTCGATGAAAATGCTAATGTTCTTTATCATTCCCCACTAGAGACTCCTGATCTTGCAAAGGTGTCGTAATTGTCGATGATTTTCATTCGTGAGAAGAAAATTAGAGGAAGCGTATTTGTTCTAAACTTAGCCTAGTGTAACCACGTACATGAGGTACTATTTTTGAAAATTTAATAGAGGTGATGGAAAGTGTATGAACAACAATAGTAAATTGCTAAAGTTATTGGCCTTACAAAGTTTTGAAATACAGTGGGAAGATGCACTCTTTTATATTTATTTATTTAGAATAAAATGTACAAGTTACTAAAAGAATTGTATAAGTTATTCAGATCCTAATAAAACAACAAAGAAACAAGATCTCAACTTTTACAGCATTCAAACTACAAAGAGAAAAAAACACGAGGAAAAATTGTACAAGTTTTTCAAAACATAATAAACAACAAAGGAACAAGATCTCATCTTTTACAGCAATCAAACTAAAAACAGAAAGAAAAAAAGAGAGTGAGCTAGCAGTATTCGAACACCGACCAACCAGCCACAAAATAAAGCCCAGTACAAACGAGCCCAAAAGGCCAGACCACGACGAGACCCAAGCATCCAAAACACCCCAAAACCCTAAGTTCCTCGCATCAAACGGCTCCAACGCACCCCCACCTCCAATCCAACGGCCAGAAGCCCCTCACCGGAAGCGATAAAGCCCTCGCGCTCACACGCCTCCGTTCTCCTTTCCTCCCACCCACCCCGAAGCCCCAAGAAGGACCGCAAGTCCGGCCGCCGCCATGACGACACGCTTCAAGAAGAACCGCAAGAAGCGCGGCCACGTCTCCGCCGGGCACGGACGCGTCGGCAAGCACCGGAAGCACCCCGGCGGGCGTGGAAACGCCGGTGGCATGCACCACCACCGCATCCTCTTCGACAAGTACCACCCGGGCTACTTCGGCAAGGTCGGCATGCGCTACTTCCACAGGCTCCGCAACAAGTTCCACTGCCCCACCGTCAACGTCGAGCGCCTCTGGTCCATGGTGCCGGCCGACAAGGCCGCGGGGGCCGCCGGCAAGGCGCCCGTCCTGGACGTGACGCAGTTCGGCTACACCAAGGTGCTTGGCAAGGGGATGCTTCCACTCGAGAGGCCCATCGTCGTCAAGGCCAAGCTCATCTCCAAGGTCGCCGAGAAGAAGATCAAGGCCGCGGGCGGCGCCGTCCTGCTCACCGCCTAGGTACGTGCGACGGACGCAGGGAGAGGGAGGTAGGAGGGTTATTGGTTTGCCCCTCGGAATCTAAAGCACCAGTTTCTTGATCGTTGTGTTAAGACTTGATTTAGCTGTTACCCTGTTTTTTTATGGCTGTTACTGTATGGCATAGCTACATGGATCTGTGGTGGATTATCAGGAGTTTTTAATTGAATGATCATGCCGGTTCATAGCAGATATATATGTCTTGTGCTATGTCAAATATATTTCGCGTTTAGTAATTATTCGTTGCATCTGAAATTGCAATATGGAATCCGCTGTGTGCATTGCAAACTTGGCATGGCAGTTTCAGTTGAAATGTGTGACAACTGACTTGTGTGCCACACACCCAGATAGGCCTCGGTTGTCTTGTTTACTAGTACAGTTTCCACTTAGATGCAACAAAGATGGGTGCTATCACCTAGAGTTTCAGTGCTGCTTCAGGGTTTGCTTAGTGCATAGCTACGTTTGGTTGTTCTGGAGCATTGGCTTGTGTGACAGCTTAGGATCGCATGGACTTTGCAGGTTCTGGAGCGTATGTTGTTTCATTAGCATGTATCTTGTGTTGCTGGGTAATATGCACAAGAGTTTGCAATGTGACAACCTCGGACTGTTGGTTAGCTAGCGGGCTGGATCACCATTGCGGAGTTTGGCTGATGAGAATGTGATAGATGGTATTAAAGTTCGCAGCCTATTATATTATGATGTACTGAAATATGATTTTTTTTTTGGGTAATTTTTGTGATGAACTAGTTGTATCTGGTAAGCAGGCTGATTCATGGTATGAACTTCATAGATCCATGTTAGGCTGTGCACCTATGACTTGAAAGTGTCAGTTTACGGCAGATACGAGTGATGTACGTGTACCATACGGTATGCGTTACTTTTAGCCATGCATGGGCACATGGCAGTACATATTCCAGTTCTGCATCTGCTGTTTATATGTTTACCGGTCGTGTCGGCGTCCAGTATTTTGATATGCGGTAGGGTGTTGCTGCCGTTGCAGTAGCTTATTAGCGAAGCGATTGCTCGATTTTTTGCTTCCCAGTCCAGCTTCCCACCATGTTATTTTCCTGGCAGTTTATGATTTTCATTTTGATATGTATCGCTTGGCTGGACAGGTAGTACACAAGCATCTTCTGCATGCTGCGTTTGTGATGCAAATGCCAATGGCCTGGGTTTTGACACTTGACAGTGTGTATGTTTTATGCCACATGATTCACTCAAGTGTGATTTGTGGGTTACTTTGGAACGGGCCCACATTATGACGCGAACGTGAATGGTTGGGTCATACATACGCCAGTTTGCTCCTCAGCAGCTTTGTTGGTTGCGCACGCATGTTAATTACTGAGCTGAACACTGCATTAGCCCATGTATAGGAGTAGAGATGGTAATCGGGTGTGGTGGGCACGGTAGATACTCATGCCCGATACCGATTTTCTCTTACAGGCATACACATGAAAGACGACGCGGATTTTGGACTTCGGTGCTTGTGTTGGTGGCTGGCAGAGTGGGTCGAGTGGTGGCTGGGAAGTGACTAAACCAGTAACCATAGGGTTTCAGTGGTAGTGGACTAGTGGTGTTACCGTTGGCCCACCTGTCAGTATATGGCGTGGGTAAACGGGTGGGGTGGAGTTTATCCATGTCCATGCCAGTTTACCCGATGTGCAGAGAGTTTCCCCTATTTTTATGCCTGTGGGGAAAAAAAGCTCATACTCAGCTCCATTAGGAGGGATATGCATTAGGTCATTTTCTTCACCGTTTGATCTTCGATCCAAAACGAACGGTCTAAATTAAGCACTACAGTATCCAAGAAAAAAAATACTATAGTGTATTTCGTTGTTGTTGATATTTCACTGTTCCTACAATACTTGTTGTAACACTACTGTTGAGTACTGTTTATGCATATCGAAATCACTGTTCAAACAATGATTCTCTACGATACAGCAGAGGATCCGAGTCCGTGGTGGCACAACACACTAGGAAAGTTGAGTACTTGACAAACGCACCGTACTTCAGTTTTGTTGATTTCGAATAGACATTTGGGGATGATAAAATCGTGGGAGCAACTACGCTTGGACGTACGATGGGGAGCTTCCCATCATACCCACTAACACAACATCCGTAGACAATGTGTGCAACAAAATGCATAAATAACATTACAATGACAAGGAAAAAAAATTGGGGAAAATAATTCAAATATCTCAAACAAATAAATTTCGATGTTACAATATTGCAATATTTGAAAATAACAATGGAAACATCCGAAAATAATTGTTGCAATATTTTTAGAATAATGACACAACAATCAAATGGTGAAGGGGTTGTAACAAAAAATTTATTGTTGTGCAATAAATCGAAAACATCATTGCAACAAAAAAAAAATCTCTTGCCACAACATTTGATGCAACAACATCGCCAACAATAAACATGCAACATTTCGAATCAACTATTGCAACAAATTTAGCAAATGTCTGCAACAAAATATACCTGGTTGAGGCACCCGATGGCGACGAGTAGCAACAACACATCATGAAGGGTGTTGTTGCGGCACAGACATAGAACCCGCGACGGTGGAGCTCAGACGCTGCTCATGGAGGCCATCGCCGGCGGTGGAGCTTGAGATGTTGTAGGAGTTCACGGCGGACGAGATGGCCAAGCACACTGACTCCACCTTGCGCTTGGATCTACCGGATCTATGTCGACTCGGTGGCCTCCGGGCCTCCGGCTTCTTGCGAATGATGCTTGACAAGACATTTTGGGGAGAAGGAAGTATGAGAGGAGGTGTTGTGCAGTGCAGACATGCTAGAGCGTAATGGGGATGAGTTAAGAAGAAACTAGAAAGAATCGGTGGGAGTCAAAAAGTGAGCCACGTGGGCCATAGGGTGAGTCACGTGAGGAGTGAATGCTTTCGAACTTTTTTCTTTCCTTCGCGTGGGTCGTGGGTTTTTTCTTCCCTTCGTTTGGGGCGTGGGCCTGGGTTACTTCTAGAGTTCTCTTCATGCCTAAACATCATCGCATTTACAGTGATCACATGATTTTATCATCACCAGGCGGCAGTCATATAATGTTCCCAGTTTAGTTGACCATGCATGCGCAAAGCTTAAGTCTGAGTTCGCAAGTTCAAAATGTTGAATTGAATGCTCTTTTCACTCTTTTGCCTTCACTAACTCACTTATATTTGGGACTAGTAGGGTGCCGTGCACAGCGCGAAACCCCAAATCGTGCACTAAACAATATTTTCTTTAACACATGAAGCAAATTAACCAATTAAAAGATGGTGATGCATATATCTACGAGCATCACAATAGTGCAACATGATAGAATAAGCACTTTGTACGATAATTCTATAAATGAACAGTAGCAAACAACATTTTTCCATAATATACTTAGGACATACATAACTGACAAAACCATCAATTATTTGAAACCATGTATCATGTTTTTTAGATTCCTGTAGGGGTCGGAGGGAAGCAAGAAAAATACTAGCCTTTTCAGTTTTCAAAGCAAGAGCATCTCAAACCGTTGTTCAAAGAAAGCAAACAAGGGAAATTTATGTTGGAAAGTTTGGGCACACATTTGAAGTTAGACCCGACGGTTCTTTAATTGCACACGTTTGTAGTCAGAACCAACGAAAGTTCTAAGGTAAACCAACAACCAAGTGCCCATATGATGCTATGTAATCCCAAACAAAGTATGCAATCAATTATATGCTTCAATGCTATGTGCCCATGGCATGTAAATCATGCCAATGCTATAAAGTTATCTTCAACCTTCACACGTGCAAAAACTTTTGTATGGCATGACACAACATGATAAATATGTCCTTTTGCTTCAACTTGATAATATGATAATCAATAAATAGGACTTCATTGCTTAATAAGAAAACATGATAGCCAACAAAAAGGTTGTTGACATCAACCGTCTAGGATCTTGAACTCACCCCATCGATGCCATGAGCATCTTGCTACTTCTCAGCTGTAAGATTGATGATGCCGACTAAGGGGGGTGAATGTCTTTTCTAAAAACTCTAAAGCTAAAACTGATTTCTAATGCGGAAGCGGAAGTCAATTCAGTTTTGCATAATTAAAGCATAAAGATTCTAGTTTCCCTTAAGTGCACTAATATATTAAGTCTAAGTCAAAGTTCGCAATCCTAGTTTGATATGCAATCAATTTAATTCTAGGAATGTAAATTGCACAAAGTAAATCACAAGAGAGCAAACCACAATGACACAAGGATGTTTTACTGCGGTGTTCAGAGACTTACCGATCTCCCCTAATCCACGTTGAGGTAAGCCCAAATGAATTGGATTGACTCTACGAATTAAGCCAGCACCTCCGAGATAAGCCCAAACGAATTGGATCGGCTCACAACTTGAACCCACAGCTCGATCCACTCGAGGTTGCTCTTCCTCCACTCCGGAGATGGCGAGCACCAAACCACTCACAACCGGTGCCAGGCCTCTTCACAACCTTCTTGAAGAGACCACCACACAATCTTCCTCCAAGCCATCTAGGTGTCGGCAAATATAAAGAGTAACAAATCACAGCCCTTACTTGAAGGTTAACAAGTGTCAAAAGATCAACTAATGATGCATATGCACTTCAACTCTCATAACTACCTCAAAATGTGAAATAGGAGCAAAAGAGTAGAGGAGAATGTACCAAATACTTTTAAGGTATTCAATGAGGTCTAGGCTCACTGAGCTTAGTGTTGGTGATGGGGTATTTATAGCCCCCTATTGGTGATATACCCTAGAGGCAATCATAGAGATGATTATATCACGTCTATGTTTATGTGTTATTCCGTTCCTTGAATGAATCATCAGTTATAAAGATTAACGAGTATGTGACTTGTTGGTGAAGCTCTTTTAACTTGTGATGATATCGTTCTAAATGTATCCCTAGTCGGATGTCACTGGTCGGAACACTAGTGACTCTATCGACCAGCCCATGGATGACACAACATGTCACCTAGATGTTTCACCAGTCATGGATATAGGGATATCGAATCAATAATGTGAACACATGTTGGAGAACATGGTGTCGGATTGACCCACCTTGAGACACTGCTGAGATTATTATGCTTTCATGTATCATCAGTTGGTCTCAAGCAATGATGATATATAATCCTTAGACCTGAGATCAGCATGGTTTCCTACACGTGTAAGAGTATACTTTGGAGTTGCCAAACGCTACTCCGTGACTGGGTAGTCATAAAGGTAGCTTTCGAGTGTGCTATGAAACATACAAATGAATGTGATTGGTAGGATATGAGATTTGTCCCTCCTAACATAACAGGAGAGATATCTCTGTGCCCCTCGATGTGGTTGGATAAGGAAAGTGCATGGCCATGCCACTGGTGGTCGAAGAGTTCGACCACATGAAGTTATCCGACACTTGATCGAGAAAGTATTGAACAGTCCATAGATGGCACAACATCTCACGTGGAGCTCAACCAAATATCGTGAGACAAAGGGAGAATACATGAGCAGGTCTTTCAGTTCGATCAAATACAGATTAGTCTTATGGAGATATGAGCTGGTCGTAGGCTGGTCGAACATGATCACTATTAGGTCAAAATCTGGTTGTAAGGAGTTACAAACTGGTTGAGACCAAATATGACCTGGTCGTATAGAGATATGAGCTGGTCATAGTCTGGTCGAAACCTGATCGTAAGGTGTTACAAACTGGTCGAGACTATATACGATCTGGTCGTATAGAGATACGAGTTGGTTGTTAGTGATAAGGACCTAGTCATAGATCATATTGCATTAAGGTTCGTCTATTATAATTCGTGTGTATTCGGGAATCGTGATGTCCTGCTAGGTTCCGCTGACGACTCGTGATCGGAAAGGAGTTTCCTAGTCACAAACGACTGAACTTATAGGGTCACACACTTAACGGGTTGAAACAAACCAGTACGGATACGATTCATCAAATGTGTTCGGATATGATTTTTCACATGCACTATTTAAGGAGATGCTTGAGGCTGTTGGGTACATACAGAGGTAATAGAGTAGACACATGACAAGAGTTGACATGAGTTGCCCCAAACCCTAGCCGCCATCTTCTTGAGAGAGCCTTCCCGTGCGACTTGGTGCTAGCACACCGATGTACGGTGTTACTGCCCTGGACGTGTGGATACTGTAGAGGCGCTATTGCGGTTGTTGTTGTGCTCGAGGACGATCAACGATATTGCAAGGAAAGCAAGCGGTTGCTAGAGAAGACAATCGGCGACGGCTACGCTGGACAATCGACTGCGAGGATGATCAACTACGTTGTACGATTGACTACGACCACTACTTCGACACGCTCTTCGTTGGACCAGGTTGCTCCAACTCTTCTTCCGCTGCATTGCGTGTCTGGTGGTAATGATCTGTGATCTCTTACTTGCATGACATCCTGGTTTACATGGTAGAATTTTTGTTTTGTCAGCTAGTGTAGCCTACCTGTATCTCTTCAGTGGTATCAGAGCCATCCTGCATAGTTTTTGATCTAGATCGGTCGCATATACTAGATATGTGGTAGTAGTAGATTTGATCTATTACTGGTCGGATATGGTAACCTAGATCAGTTCATGTGGATGGAACGGTCTAGACATTGGTCAATGAGATCGATCAATATTCGGCGACAGTAGATGGGTTTACGAGGAGGTATGAGCTAAAAGGACTAGATGATTTACTTGACTTGTTTTCGATTGCCTTGCATGATACTCCTACCGGTCGGAATTCCGCCATCGGAGTATACCGCAGTGCGTGGTCGTATCAAGGCAGTGACCAGATTGGTTCGGAATAGGGTTAATATGATTAATCCGATGATTTTTTAGGCCCAATTACATGAATAAGATTCATGTCCCGGAAAAGGTTTTCGAGAGCGTTGCCCCTTTGAACCCCGCCTGCTAACCGGCTAGCTAGACCACCGTGGTTGTAGCTGCGTTATATGGTATTATGTGTTCATGTCACCTAATAGAATTGGATTCTATACATAACTCGTTTTTGCAGGGATTGATGTGAATAGTATAGCCCACTGTGTATGTGATACATGAATAGATTTCTCATGGCCTGCGTGTCATGCTGTGAGATTGCCATCGGGCTACATATTATTGTATAACGGTCTGCGTACCGACATGTGATGCTTGATATTCTCGTCTGTAATTCATTACTAGCTTTCAGGGGTAATTGCTTAGTAGATGAATGTGGTCGGAGACTTCAAGCATGATGGTCGAAGGACAGGAAACATGGTGATGGAGATCATCACGATAAGGGTCATACTATTTCATAGTTTAATTTGATTATTTATGAATGTTTATTCTTGTTATGCTATTTGATCGTGTTTTTCATTATATGTTTTAAATGGTAAAATAATATCCCTCAAGAAAAATTAAGTTAATTTGATGTCTTTCCAATTGCTGCGCCCGTCACGATTTTGATCGTTAATTAGTAGGTATGCCAAAGTAGAGTACCATTGACTATCTTAATAAGATGGAGTGGGTGTGAGACACGCATATGCATATTATTTGTTTAACTTGACAAGGCTATCAAAAGGGTTTTAGGCCTTGGGGTATAGTATTATTGGTTGCCGGGGCATAGAGATGCTGCCCAACAGACAAGAGTCATATGTGATATGATTGACAAGACGTTGCCTACCTAAAATCACTAGGTTTCTAGCAGTGATGCCAAAGCTCACTAGGACTTAATGATTTTTTGGATCTTGAACTCACTATATGATGCTTGAGAGAAACATGATATAGAACATATAGTGGGAGTATCTTTTATTAATTGTTGATGATTAAGTTTGACCAGGTATGGACTGGTCATATAGTGATACGATCATATCCAGACTAGTCGTATAGTGATACGACCAGATCTAGTCAAGTCCATACTAGTCGTATAGTGATACAACCGAGTTCAGACTAGCGTATGATGATACGACTGGATCTCGACTAGTCGTATGGAGATACGAGCTGGTCGTAAACTGGTCGAACATGACCACCAACATGAGTATCTAATAGAATATCTTACATAAATATAATGCTGAATCTTTGCATATATTTATATTGTAGATCATGCCACTTACTACTTCTTCTGCACCTACCTTTAACTTGCGATCTATTCTTGAGAAAGAAAAAGTGAATAGTACAAACTTCATTGACTAGTTTCGTAATTTGAGAATTGTTCTCAAACAAGAAAAAAAAGAAATATATTCTAGATGGTCCCTATCCCGAGGAGCTGAGTGTCCATGCTCCTCATGCTGATAAGAATGCTTACGAGAAGCATTGCAATGACGCAGTCGATGTGCACTGCCTAATGCTTGTGACCATGAACTCTGAGCTTCAGAAGCAATATGAGACCACAGACGCTTACAATATGATTGTAGGTCTGAAGAGTATATTTTAGGATCAAGCAAGGGCAAAGAGGTTTAACACCTCTAAGGCATTGTTTTCTTGTAGACTCTCAGAAGGTAACCCGGTCAGTCCTCATGAGATCAAAATGATTGGTTACATTGAGAGTTTGGAAAAGTTTGGTTTTCCCCTTACCCAAGAGTTGGTTACTGATATGATTCTCCAATCGCTCCCTGCGAGTTTTGAGCCTATTATATTGAATTTTCATATGAATGGCATGGAGAAATCAATGACTGAGTTGCATGGCATGCTTACGGGTGCTGAGGAGAGCATCAAGAAAAATTCTAATCATGTGATGATGGTTCAAAAGACTACAAGCTTCAAGAAGAAAGATATATCAAAGGGAAAGGGGAAAAGAAAGACTCAAAATAAGATCGAGAGTCTCAAGGCTAAGCTTAAGAAGCTCAAGCTGGGTGCTAAGACTGAATCATAATGTTACTATTGTCATGAGATTGGGTATTGGAAAAGAAACTGCAAGAAGTACTTAGCAGAGATGAAAAAGAACAAGGGAAGTAAAACTTCCAGTTCATGTATAAATGTTATAAAATTAATCTTGCCTCTTCTCTGACCAGTTCTTGGATATTTGATACCGGATCGATTGCTCATATATGCAATTCGATGCAGGGACAAATAAGGAGTAGAAGCTTGGCAAGAGGAGATGTTCATCTTCGCGTGGGCAATGAAGCAAGAGTTGCTGCATTAGCTATTGACACTTTACCATTAGCTCTACCCTCAGGATTAGTTATGGAACTAAATAATTGTTATTACGTTCTTGCCTTAAGCAAAAATATTATTTCTGCTCCATGTTTAGGAGCAGAAGGTTATGAATTTAGAATAAAGAACAATTGTAGTTCAATTTATTTTGAAGATATGTTTTATGGCAATGCCCCATTAGTGAATGGATTGTATGTTTTAAATATTGAGGATGAGCCCATCTATAATATAAATGCTAAGAGACTTCGACCTAATAATTTGAATCCCACTTTTATTTGGCATTATCGTCTAGGTCATATAAATGAGAAGCGCATGATGAAGATCGACAAAGATGGTCTTCTAAACTCATTTGATTTTGAATAATTTGAAATATGTGAATCTTGTTTACTTGGTAAGATGACAAAGGCACCTTTCACGACTAGAGGTGAGAGGGAAAGTGACTTATTGACCCTTCTACATACAGATGTATGTGGCCCAATGAGCACTTCGGCTAGAGGTGGTTTTCAGTACTTCATCATATTTACTGATGATTTCAGTAGATATGGCTATGTCTACTTGATAAGACATAAGTCGAAATCATTTGAGAAGTTCAAAGAATTTCGGAATGAAGTGCATAATCAACTTGGCAAGACAATCAAATGTCTATGATTTGATCGTGGATGTGAATATTTGAACCATGAGTTTGGTGATCATCTAAATAAATGTGGAATTGTTCTACAACTTACTCCGCCGGGGATACCTCAATGGAATGTGGTGTTTGAATGACGGAACCGAACATTGTTGGACATGGTTCGGTCAATGATGAGCCAATCTGATCTTCCACTTTAAATAGGGTTTCATCAAAAATTGTAGAGAAGACACTATATGAGATATGGAGCGGGAAGTGTCCTAGATTATCTTTTCTCACGGTATGGGGTTGTGAGGTATATGTCAAACGTTTGATATTTGATAAACTCACACCTAAGTCCGATAAGTGCTTCTTTGTGGGATATCATATGGAAACTAAAGGGTATTATTTTTATAATCAGGTTGATAACAAAGTGTTTGTTGCCCGAGATGGTGTATTCTTAGAGAAAGAGTTTCTTCTTAAAGGAGTCAGTGGGAGCAAGGTGCAACTTGAAGAAATTCAGGAACCATTTGAAAATATTTCAAGTCCTACTGAATCTCTACAGGATGAACAAGATGTTGTTGAACCCTTAGATGAGGCATCAACCCCACGTAGATATAAAAGGATATGCACATAATATTTTATTATTGAATAATGATGAGCCTAAGACTTATACGGAAGCGATGATGGACCTAGACTCCGAGTTATGGCTTGAACCCATGAGATCCGAAATAAAGTCCATGCATGACAATCAAGTTTGGAACTTTGTTGATGCACCTGATGGTATTACGACCATTGAGTGCAAATAGATTTTTAAGAAAAAGATAGATATGGATGAAAATATTCACATTCATAAGGCACAACTGGCCGCAAAGGGGTTCAAACAAATTTAAGGTGTTGATTATGATGAAACCTTCTCGCCTGTCGCGATGCTTAAGTCTATATGGATCATTCTAGCAATTGGTGCATATTTCAATTGTGAGATATGACAAATGGATGTTACAACGCCTTTCCTAAATAGAAACCTAAGTGGGGATGTGTACATGACATATCCTGAGGGTTTTGTCGATCCAAAGGAAGATAGAAAGGTATGCAAGCTTAATAAATCCATCTATGGATTGAAGCAAGTATCTCGGAGTTGGAATATTCGTTTTGATGAAGTGGTCAAAGGGTTTGACTTCATCAAGAACGAAGAAGAACCTTGTATTTACTAGAAAGTTTGTGGGAGCAAACTTGTGTTTCTGATCTTGAATGTGGATGACATATTACTGGTTGTAAATGATATTCATATGCTTGAATTTGATAAAACTTTATTAAGAAATAGTTTCTCAATGAAAGATTTAGAAGATGCAACATATATTCTTGGTATAAGGATCTATAGAGATAGATCTAAAAGGCTAATTGGATTAAGCCAGGATATGCACATATACAAGGTATTGAAACACTTCAGCATACAAAATTTTAAGAGAGGTTTCTTGCCCATGGCACATGTCATTAATCTTAGCAAGAATCAGTGTCCTACTACCACTGATGAGTGAGACAAAATAAGCTGAATTTCATATGCTTCGGCTATTGGATCTATCATATATGCTATGCTATGTACACGACCAGATGTGTCGTATGCTCTAAGTGTTACGAGCAGGTATCAGTCGGATCCAAGTGAAGGTCACTGGATAGCAGTCAAGAATATCCTTAAGTACTTGAGACGAGCTAAGAATTCATTACTTGTGTATGGTGCTGAAGAAGAGCTGGTCGTAAATGGTTAGCTTTCAAACCGACATGCATGATTTCAGATCACAATCAGGGTTTGTGTTTTGTTTGAATGGAGGAGTAGTAGGCTGGAAGAGATCCAAGCAGTGAACGGTTGTTGATTCTACAGCAGTGACCAAATACATTGTGGCTTCGGAAACTGCAAAAGAGGCCGTATGGATTAGATGAGCACTTAAAATCAATAAAACTCTGGATGGTTGGAAATCCATACTGGATTTATCATAATTAGAAAAAGACTTACTTAATCACATGATCAGATAAAAAATTACATTATTCTAAAATATATCTCTTCTATGGGCAAAGGAACTAAAAGAGCGAAAGTTCAATTAGAAACTGCAAGCTACAACAGTAGATAACCACTCAACATTATTTGGCACATCTAATTGCTCATATCTTAACTTTTAAGCCACTCATCTCCAACTTGTCAATTTTTACATTAACTGAAATGGAATTATCAAATGATCTCTGCTCGATACATAACTCCAAAAATATATTTGTTGGTGCTTAATGACAAGAGCAGGATCTTCAGGGAAACCACATACCATCTAGCAGTGCAAACATCCGAGCATCTAGAGGTGCTACAGCTAGTCCAGAACGTTGAAATCATTCAGAAAAAAAAACATAGGTGCTAGTTGGAACCAAAGTGTAAATTTTAGTAGGAATTCACATAGGGTGCTACCAGGTTGCTAATGAATAAGATCATGAGGTAAGAAGATTAGTTTAAAAACATAAAATTCTATGTCTTAAGCATTTTACCAAAACACATAGCTGGCAAATTAGTCGAACACACACCTGAAGCTCCAACCTGCGCCTGTCCCAATCTGGACTCCCAAGTTGCGCCCTTCCAAGCCACCCTACTCGCTTGCCTCTTCACATCGCCTCCCTAGTTCGCCTGCTACTGTGCCGCACGACGCGTGCCCTACTACCTCTGGACCACGCGCCTCGCTTGTTCGCCCCTGCAATGCGGTCGCATGCACGCAGTCGTTTGTAGCTGGAGTTGTGCCGAGGTAGCCAGTGCTCCCACCTTGGCTGCCCCCTGGTGGATTAGCAATGGCCCACCTCGAAGACGAGAATGTTGTCGCCGATGTGTGCTCATGGAGAATTCTGAAAGAGAGATTGAAAAGGAACATTTGCAAGAATTGAAAAAGAAAGGGAGCTAGGCATGAATCAAGGCATCAAGTTGGATGCAAATGCACGATTTTGAATAGAGCTTTGAGGGCATTGGTTGGATGCAATGTTCGATTTCAAATATAGCTTTGATACAAATAAATTCCCTACCCTGATGCCTGCCTATCCCTCATCTCTCTCCTTGTGAACTTGGTTGTCTTTGCCGCCCGATTCAGTCGGCTCACATGATACGTGCGGTAAAGACAACAACTGTGCACTATGAGTGCCCACCACCAATTCCTCCCTATCGCTGGCTGGTTCCAAGCTACCCACCTCTGGATCCTATCGAAAGGGACGGCTCTGATCGAGAGGTGAATGCATGGTGGGTGGTTGGATTTTGGGATATGCTGGGAGGAGGACATGAGGAAGGTAGTTGCAATCGAGGGGAGGGGACGGAACGTTGCGCGAGTGATTCGGGGAGGGAGGTTGCGAGCGAATTGGATGTGGGGATGATGACACAGGTCCACTTGTCAGCACACATTAGAAGGGACGATCCTCCCGCTGCGCAGGGGTAAACCTTTTTTTTGTTAGTTAAGATATTTATAAAAACTCACCCACAAGTCAAGAGTGGGTGGGTTTTTTAAAACAAAACATTCGTTTATCTTAACTCTTTCTCCAGCCTCCGCGACAAATATCTCTTTTATTCCCAAAATATTAACACTCATAATCATTCATTTCTGTCATTATGTTGATCTTATAACCTCCTTAATCGTTGTGCGTAATCAAAATACGCTTTAAAGAAAGAAAAGGAGGGAGTATCACGTAAAGCTCGTTACATTTAGAAAGGAAGGTGCAGTTCTAATACCACTATCCTTCTTGAGTCTGGTGATTCATGGGTAAGAGCCTAGGAAGAATCGATGTAGCATGGGCATGGCGAACATGTCCTGTCTGTGATTCATTAGCATCACCATTAGGATGGCAAAGGGCATCTCCAATGCTTAATACCCACCTTGGTTTAAGATGGGGTCTGTTGTGCTTGTTTCAGTTGCTGTGATGCTTGGGTTGGAAGTAGACCTTAACTGTTCCCAAGCCTTCTCTCTCTTCCCGTCTCCTTCCCCACTCAACTGTTCCCCTCTCTCTTCCCGTCTCCTTCCCCACTCAACTGTTCCCCTCTCTCTCTTCGACGCACTCCCATCCCTCTCGCAGCCCCTCTACAACCCCGCACCACGCCGCCACACCCTTTGATGAGGACATCCTTTCCATGCATACAACCAGGCCGACTCCACATCAAACTGAAACTATGATACAAGGACCAATGACTAGAGCGCGAGCACGTCAACTTAACCATCAAGTGAATGCGTTCCTAAGTTTGCATACAAATGTTTCAAAGAATGGAATACTACTTAATTCTTGTGATGATTTAATTGTCCTTAGGAACCATAGGGAAGAACCACATGAGCTCAAGTATAGAAGTGGAACCATCAAGCGCAAACCAAGTCCTGTTCACGACTTTGACTCGGATTCGGCCTTGTTGACAGCGTCTACTTCAAACGGCCATAACTTTTGATCCAGAAGGTTTCTCGGGGCCCGTGAGTACTCGTTGGAAAGATCTTGAAGTCTACTTTCATATGGATCCGGCCTCACCTCCAAATTACATCCGAGTCGGTCAGAAACTGCAAAACAAGTCACATCACTTTTCCAGTCCGAGTCAAAGTGGGCCTTGGGCCTTGTAATTCGAGTCCTATTCGGCTTCCTTGTGTTTGGCCGACCCTCCACCTTCCGTGTCCCTTAAATAGGCAGCCGCACCCTCTTCTAGGGTTTGGGTTTTGTTTAGACTAAGTTAGCTTTTGCTACTTTGCCTTGTACTCGCGCGTGTCGGCTAGACCGCCCGAATACTTGTCTTCGGAACCCCACTGTTTTCTGTTTTCGATTGAATCTTACATCGTTATTTGTAATTGAGTTGCTGTTCATCTTGTTCTTGCTTGTTCTTCGATTGCTTGCAGGAACAAGAACCCTCGTGGTTAGGTTGATCGCAGGCCGACAAGGTCACGAACAATCTCGGAGTTGGTGTATCGATCGCTAAGGCGCAGCGACCTTGGATGGTTGTAGTCGGGTCGTCAACGTCATCCCTTCCCCAATCGAATCTACCCTCTCATCGAAAGATCGGACCCTAGTCCTATCGGTTGGTATCAGAGCACAAGGTTGATCGGTGAGAGATCTTATCTAGTCTTTGCAATTTTTTTTACCTACAGTCCAGAAACCCAAAAAAATAGCGGATCGGATCTATTTCCCAAAATCCAAAACAATTTGAGCCTTACGCTATTCTTTGCATAGTCTTTGTTTGTTGAGTCTTGGTTGCATCGTCGCGTCCTTTGCTGGTCTTAGTGTCTAGTTCCTTTAGAGTTTCGAGTTCTGTTCATGTTTTGGACTCACCATTGCAGTTAGATCCAAACTGTCATAGAAAGGTAGAAAAGAAGGAGGACTCGGTTGCTACGGAGACTTTGCCCTAATTGGTCTTGGAGTAGGACACGAATTCGGATTCAACTGCATCGCGTGTGAAAAAAAAGAGAGAAAAAAGTGAGACAAGAAGGAACAGGCAGCCGCATCTAGAAGAGCCGCGGCATTAAAAAAAAAGAGAGAGAAAAACCTAACTTTTGCATACGACCTCCGATTGAGGCGATTTTTGATCCGTTGGAAAGGAAATCATATAATTCAGGAGATTTCAGATCCGCGTAAGCCACCAGGCACACACGCGGCAACTTCGACCCCAAAAAACGTCGTTTAGGGCCTCAAAACGGGCCCGCAAACCGAGGAAAAATCAAGTTTCTCGAATTTGCTCAAAATTGTGAGCCCATACGCACGTGATTCTAAGGTCCCCTGTGAAGACGACACCTTTTTTCGAGCTCCAGAACTCCGTGTGCAACGCCATCTAGTTTCTTTCTGCACGGTGTGTCTTCGTTGGTGTTCTAGGCTCGCGTCTCTAGTATGGTCTAGCCTAGGACCAGCACGGTGTCGTCGTTGAGCGATTATTCAACTTGCTTTGACTAATGTAGTTCTAGTTATCCTTTGTTCACTCTCAGCCCACCCATAGCTCCACAGATTTGGCTACCACCTCACAGGGACTAGCGACCGAGGCAGCGATACACCCAATTCCAGGAGATATTGTCTTGTCTTGTAATTTGCAATCACCTCCTGCTTGCCGTGGTAAGAACTTGTAAGAGCTTGACAGAACAGGTTGAGAGTGTGCGACTTGATTTAACCACATCTCAGTAGTTGTGAGGGCATAACCTGCAGTTATTATTATTATTATTATTATTTTCTTCTCTTGGTTTGTTCTTGTCGTCTAACAATGTCAGGAGAACTAGAGGACCTGCGGGCAGCGCCACATTCCCCTCGGACTAGGGGCATCATACAACACTTTGAGTGCCAAATAAAGCTGCACACTGAGGGACTTGATGAGGATGTAAGGGTCACCAACGAACGCCTTGGCCAATTGGAGGCGCGCAGGTCGACACCAACACTACGCTTGCAACATTGGAGGCTTAGTTGGCACCGTTAACGCTTCACTTGCCGAGATTACGAGGCGTCTTGATGCGAGGCGGTACATCTCCGTTGCACCAACTCAGCATACCGCGTTCAATATTGGTGTCTTAGGCGTGAGGTGGGCGCAAATGGTGGAGACGAATATGCGGCTAACACTGAGATTGATGATGATGAGGACGCTCACCGTCATCGTCAGGTACGTGAGAATGATGAATCGCTTGGTAAGATTAAGTTCACTATGCCACCTTTTGATGGAAAATATAACCCTGATGCTTATATCACTTGGGAATTGGCTGTTGATCAGAAATTTGCTAGTCATGCATTCCCTGAAAACAAAAGGGTTAGGGCTACTACTAGTGAGTTTACTGACTTTGCGTCTGTTTGGTGGAGTGAATATTGTAAGAAAAATCCTTTCACCATACCACAAACTTGGGATGCATTAAAAAGAATCATGAGAGCTAGATTTGTTCCCTCATATTATGCATGTGATTTGTTACATAAGTTGCAACAATTGAGGCAAGGTAGTAAAAGCGTAGAGGAATATTTTCAAGAATTACAAACAGGCATGCTGCGTTGTGACTTAGAGGAAACTGAGGAAGCCGCTATGGCTAGGTTTATGGGTGGTTTGAATCGGGAAATTTAGGATATCTTAGCTTACAAGGAATATAATTCTATCACTCGTTTATTTCATCTTGCTTGTAAAGCTGACAGAGAAGTACATGGACGACGCGCAAGCACTAGGACTAACGTTTCTGCAGGTCGTGGAAACATTTGGTCTCAACGTGCATCTGCTGCACCAACAAGCCAACCCCCTGCACCTTCTTCCTCCAACAGCAAGCCACGGTTTTCATCATCAAATTCGGCATCTCGGGCATCCGAAGCAACAAAGGGGACAACCCAAGCACATGCGAAGAGCTCTTCGTCTGTTGCATCTTCGGGACGAACGAGGGATATCCAATGTCATCAATGCAAGGGGTATGGCCATGTGAGGAGTGAGTGCCCAACCAAGCGTGTTCTGATTGTGAGAGATGATGGTGAGTATTCTTCTGATAGTGATTTGGATGAGGATACATATGCTATGCTTGCAGCTGACCATGCAGGTAGTGGGAAGGAGCAAGAAGAAGAGCACATTGGTGCTGAGGATGCAGAGCGCTATGAGAGCCTCATTGTGCATCGTGTGTTGAGTGCACAAATGGAGAGGGCGGAGCAAAATCAGCGGCACATCCTTTTGCAAACAAAGTGTGTCGTGAAGGAACGCTCATGCCGAGTGATAATTGATGGAGGGAGCTGCAACAACTTGGTGAGCTCCGATATGGTGGAGAAGCTTGCGTTGAACACCAAACCTCACCCACAACCTTACTACATTCAATGGTTCAATAACAGCGGTAAGGTGAAGGTAACACGAATGGTGAGAGTAAATTTTGCTATTGGTTCTTATCACGATGTTGTAGAATGCGATGTTGTACCTATGCAAGCATGCTCTATCTTTATTAGGTAGACCGTGGCAATATGATAAAGATTCACTGCATCATGGTAAGACAAACCAATATTCTTTTGTGCATCATGATAAGAAAATTGTGTTACATCCTATGTCTTCTGAAGCTATTTTCAAAGATGAGATTGCTAGAGCTAGTAGAGAGAAGAATCAGGAGCATAATAGGAGTGAAAATCAGATTGTTGCAAGCGAACTTGAGCAACATAAAAAGAAAAACTCTAAATCTGTTCATAAGATAAAAAATGAGATTAAATTGAAAGGCGCATGTTTTCTTGCTACTAAGTCTGATGTGAATGAGCTGGATGCTAGTACTTCTGTTTGCTATGCCTTACTTTGCAAACAAGCTTTATTTTCATTCGAGGAGGTACCTTCTTCTGTGCCTCCTGCTGTCACTAATCTTTTGCAGGAGTACATGGATGTCTTTCCAAAGGACGTGCCACCAGGGCTACCACCAGTGCGAGGGATTGAGCACCAGATTGATTTGATTCCCGGGGCATCTTTGCCCAATCGTGCGCCATACAGGACCAATCCGGAAGAAACTAAGGAGATTCAGCGTCAAGTTCAAGAATTGCTTGATAAAGGTTATGTGCGTGAGTCTCTTAGTCCTTGTCTTTATTCGGTAATTTTAGTGCCTAAGAAAGATGGATCATGGCGTATGTGTGTGGACTGTAGAGCGATCAATAACATTACCATTAGATATCGTCACCCTATTCCTAGGTTAGATGATATGCTTGATGAATTAAGTGACTCTATTGTCTTCTCTAAAGTTGATTTGCGTAGTGGGTACCACCAAATTCGCATGAAATTGGGAGATGAATGGAAAACAGCATTTAAAACTAAGTTCGGTTTGTATGAGTGGTTAGTGATGCCATTTGGGTTAACTAATGCACCTAGCAATTCATGAGATTAATGAACGAGGTTTTGCGTGCTTTCATTGGTAAATTTGTAGTGGTCTATTTTGATGATATATTGATATATAGCAGATCACTAGAGGAACACCTTTGCCATTTACGTGCTGTTTTTGATGCTTTACGTAATGCACGTTTATTTAGTAACGTTGATAAGTGCACATTTTGCACGAATTGAGTTTCTTTTCTAGGCTATGTTGTTACTCCACAGGGCATTGAAGTTGATCAAGCCAAGGTTGAGGCAATACAGAGTTGACCGACTCCTAAAACGGTCACGCAGGTGTGAAGTTTTCTAGGACTTGCTGGATTCTACCGTCGTTTTGTGAAGAATTTCAGCACCATCGCTGCACCATTGAACGAGCTCACTAAAAAGAGGGTGCCGTTTACTTGGGGGAATGCACAGGAAGACGCCTTCAACACATTGAAAGATAAGTTAACACATGCACCATTACTCCAACTTCCAGATTTTAGTAAGACTTTTGAGCTAGAATGTGATGCTAGTGGAATTGGATTGGGTGGTGTGCTGTTGCAAGAAGGTAAACCCGTGGCATACTTTAGTGAAAAGTTGAGTGGGCCTAGTTTGAACTATTCTACTTATGATAAGGAATTATATGCTCTAGTTCAAACTTTAGAGACATGGCAACATTATTTATGGCCCAAAGAATTTGTCATTCATTCTGATCATGAGTCATTAAAGCATATTAGAAGTCAAGCAAAATTGAACCGTAGGCATGCAAAGTGGGTTGAATTCATAGAGTCTTTTCCTTATGTCATAAAACACAAAAAGGGAAAGGAGAATGTTATTGCTGATGCATTGTCTAGGAGATATACCATGCTCTCACAACTTGACTTCCAAATTTTTGGATTGGCAACAATTAAGGAGCATTATATTCATGATGCTGATTTTAAAGACGTGTTGCTCCATTGCAAAGAGGGAAAAACGTGAAATAAATTTGTTCTAAATGATGGATTTGTGTTTAGAGCTAACAAACTATGCATTCCAGCTAGTTCCGTTCGTTTGTTGTTGTTACAGGAAGCGCATGGAGGTGGGCTGATGGGGCATTTTGGAGCGAAGAAGACGGAAGACATACTTGCTAGTCATTTCTTTTGGCCAAAGATGAGACGTGATGTAGAACGTTTTGTTGCTCGCTGTACTACGTGTCAAAAGGCTAAGTCACGACTTAATCCTCACGGTTTGTATATGCCTCTACCTGTTCCTAGTGTACCTTGGAAAGATATTTCTATGGACTTTATTTTAGGACTGCCTAGGACAAAGAAGGGGAGGGATAGCATATTTATTGTTGTGGATAGATTTTCTAAGATGGCACACTTCATACCATGTCATAAAAGTGATGATGCTACCAATATTGCTGACTTGTTCTTTCGTGAAGTTGTTCGTTTGCATGGTGTGCCAAATACAATAGTTTCCGATCGTGACACTAAATTCCTTAGCCATTTTTGGAGAACTTTATGGGCTAAATTGGGGACTAAGCTGTTATTTTCGACTACATGTCATCCCCAAACTAATGGGCAAACTGAAGTTGTGAATAGAACGTTATCTACCATGCTTAGGGCTGTTTTGACAAAGAACATTAAAATGTGGGAAGAATGCTTACCCTATATTGAATTTGCTTATAATCGTTCGCTGCATTCTACTACAAAGTAGTGCCCTTTTGAGATTGTCTATGGCTTTGTGCCTCGTGCTCCTATTGATTTGCTACCACTTCCATCTTCGGAGAAGTTAAATTTTGATGTTAAGCAGTCTTGACTTGATGTTGAAAATGCATGAGACAACCAAAGAAAATATTGAAGCATGAATGCTAAATATAAACTTCTTCGGTAGTAAAGGAAGGAGGCATTTAACTTTTCAACCAGGTGATTTAGTTTGGTTGCATTTGAGAAAAGAAAGATTTCCTGAATTGAGGCGGTCTAAATTGATGCCTAGAGCTGATGGTCCTTTCAAAGTGTTGGCAAATATTAATGACAACGAATATAAACTTGAGTTGCCGGTAGATTTTGGGGTTAGTCCCACCTTTAACATTGCAGATTTGAAGCCATATCTGGGAGAAGAAGATGAGCTTGAGTCGCGGACGACTCAAATGCAAGAAGGGGAGGATGATGAAGACATCCTTTCCATGCATACAACCAGGCCGACTCCACATCAAACTGAAACTATGATACAAGGACCAATGACTAGAGCGCGAGCACGTCAACTTAACCATCAGGTGAATGCGTTCCTAAGTTTGCATACAAATGTTTCAAAGAATGGAATACTACTTAATTCTTGTGATGATTTAATTGTCCTTAGGAACCATAGGGAAGAACCACATGAGCTCAAGTATAGAAGTGGAACCATCAAGCGCAAACCAAGTCCTGTTCACGACTTTGACTCGGATTCGGTCTTGTTGACAGCGTCTACTTCAAATGGTCATAACTTTTGATCCAGAAGGTTTCTCGGGGCCCGTGAGTACTCGTTGGAAAGCTCTTGAAGTCTAATTTCATATGGATCCGGTCTCACCTCCAAATTCCATCCGAGTCGGTCAGAAACTGCAAAACAAGTCATATTACTTTTCCAGTCCGAGTCAAAGTGGGCCTTGGGCCTTGTAATTCGAGTCCTATTCGGCTTCCTTGTGTTTGGCTGACCCTCCACCTTCCGTGTCCCTTAAATAGGCAGCCGCACCCTCTTCTAGGGTTTGGGTTTTGTTTAGACTAAGTTAGCTTTTGCTACTTTGCCTTGTACTCGCGCGTGTCGGCTAGACCGCCTAAATACTTGTCTTCGGAACCCCACTGTTTTCTGTTTTCGATTGAATCTTACATCGTTATTTGTAATTGAGTTGTTGTTCATCTTGTTCTTGCTTGTTCTTCGATTGCTTGCAGGAACAAGAACCCTCGTGGTTAGGTTGATCGCAGGCCGACAAGGTCACGAACAATCTCTGGAGTTGGTGTATCGATTGCTAAGGCGCAACGACCTTGGATGGTTGTAGTCGGGTCGTCAACGTCATCCCCTTCCCCAATCGAATCTACCCCTCTCATCGAAAGATCGGGACCCCTAGTCCTATCACCCTTGGGTCGGCTCGCCACCCCACTATCTATGGGATACATATAGGCTACACTATCACATAATTCAAAATTCTACCATGTAAACCAGGAAGTTATGCAAGTAAGAGATCGTAGATCGTTACCATTAGATGCTCAATGCAGCGGAAGAAAAGTTGGAGCATCATGATCTAATGTTGAGCGCGTCGATGTAGTGGTTGTAGTCGATCGTCCAACGCCCTTAGTACTGTTTGTCTTCTCCAACAACCTATCATGTTCCTTGTGTAGGTCGCAAATCGCCCTCGATCAGTGCAGCGGCAATTGCAGCGACGCCTCTACAGTATCCACACATCCAGGGGTCGAACGCCATACACCTGGTGTGCTAGCACTAGCGTGAACGATAGGGCCGTTAGGGAGGAGATGGCTAGGGTTTCGGTGGTGTAACTATTTTGTCGCAACAGCTCCATGCATCCCTATATAAAGAGCCCATAACGGATCCTATTCGAACTAGTTTGTTCTAACCTTTAAAGTGTGTGACCCTGTAGGTTCATGTGTAATCAGTTGTGACTCGAAAACTCCTTTCTGATAACAAGTTGGTAGCTATTTCTAGTAGGACATAACGACTCTCGAATACACGTAAAGATTATATTGGGTGAAGTTTATGCAATATGATCTGCGACCAGGTCCTTGTCACTTACGATCAACTCGTATCTCCATATGACTAGTTCACATCTAGTCACAACCAGTTTGTAACACCTTACGACCAGTTCGCTGACCAGTTAGTGCTCATGTACGACCAACTCACAACTAGTATGTATCTTTGGTCGGACTGAGCACCGCTTGCGTATTCTCCTTTTGCCTTATGATATCTGGTTGAACTCTAGGTGAGATATCTGTCATCCATTGATTGTTCAATAATTTCTCGATCTAGTGGCGGATAATTTTGTGTGGTCGATTGTCATTACCCAAATATGCAAATCTAGATCCTCTATGTACACTGCACTAATTCAGGATCACTCTAGTGCACACAGTGGCAACATCGATGAAGTACCATTCTATAAGCAAAGATAGCTAAGAAATAGGCAATTAACAATAATTATCATAGTAACGACCTTAAGGTCAAAGATTACAATTAATGCATCAGAAGACGAATATCTCAAATAAGCTGCAGCGGAAGGAAACAAAATAACTTCAGTGAAGCCTATCCATATACCCACAGGCAATCGACTGGGGCAGAGGGACCTAGTTCTCGACGATTCTTAAAATATACCTTGTTGTCCAACGCTGAACTGGTATAGTCTTCATCCACTGAACAACATTGTCTATAGCAAGAACGAGTACATAGAGTACTCAGCAGGTTGCACCACATAATGCAATTATAGATGATGGTTTATTCGAAAGGATATGACATCTATGGTTCTTTTGTATAAAAGCAACAGTTGTAGTTGAATATCAATATTAGATTGAAAACATGATTGAGAACAAATAGTAATAATAATTTAACAAGTATTTCACAAAGCTCACATAAACTAATCAAGTTCTTTTACACGACCATATGAGTTAAATCACCCAACTGTCCCTTCCAACTGTTTTATAAAAAATCTACCCCTCATGTGAAATCCCCGAGCATGTCCATGATCGAAGATGTGGCTATTCATATAGACTATTAACACTCTATAAAGGTTGTACACTGTGGATATCGTGAGGATATGTGCACGATCTCAGGATGATGAGTCAATTGGCAATGGTGTTGTTGGTTTGCAAAATCTCGCGTTTTCGGGTTTGCTCCAAAATTTGTCGGACCACAGTGATCGGCCGATCGGGTGTGTCGGCGGTCGGACCGCCTGCGTGGAGGTCCGGCCGGCCATGGTGGCGGTCCGATCGCTCATATTAAAAGTGGTTTTTGAGTGAGCCAAAAATAGGTTGTGTAGGCAAGTGAGGGAGTCTCTGGATGTGGTCCCATCATTTTAGAGCTCCAGTCAAAGTTCTATTGAGTTGAAAATTCCGAAGGTTTGGATTTTCTGCTGGAAATTTAGCTAAGTCCTTTCAGGCGATCCGACCGCCGTTATGGGATCGGTCCGGCCGGCTGGAATCGGTCGGGCCGGCCTTGTGGGGCGGTCGGACCAATGACTTGGAGGTTAGCCAAGTTTGCATTGAGTTGATTTGAATGTGTTTTATATATGGAGTTCAATGCTTTATTGTTGCATATTGCATTGCGGAGCTAACGTGGGTCAAGTTGTGAAGAACTTGTTCCCGGAAACGGTTTGTTTGTCTATTGCTGTGCAGGTGGCTTGCAGGTCTACGACGTCAACGGTGAGGTGGATCGGGACTACACTTGGAGAGCTGAGGTCCAGGACGATCATGGATACCGGGTGAGGTCGTGTGACTCGAGCATGGTGCAGAATGGGCAAGACGGATCGAGCGGGTAGTTGATGCATTTGGTTGGATCGGTGGTGCGGATATCGGTGCGAGTCTCTGGGAGGTTCCGATGGGATTCGGACAAGAGAGGCTTGGCAACGTGATGAGAACCGCTGATCAACCTACACGTGGTGAAGCAGACGATTGCTTCAATAGTTATGTGTGTGTGGGTCCCATGTGTAATTGGGTCCCAAAAGTGAAACCCTAAGTCTCTAGTATAAATAGAAAGAGGGGAGATGGAAAACCCTCTTAAGCATTCATTTGGCCCCTTCTTCCTTTTTCTAGGGTTTGGAGGAGAGGAGAGGAGAACTAGGGTTTGGAGAGATTGTGAGTGTGCTCCTTGTGTGAGCTCTTGCCCTCCTTGTTGGAGAGGCTTTGTAAGCATCTAGTGTGATCAAACAATCTTGTGATGCTTAATTGAAAGATCAATTGTTCCCTTTGTGTTCTTCTCTCTTTTGGATGATTTTGGTGCTTCCTTGATTCAAAGGTTTATGCTTGGTTTCTTGGCCTATGTTATCTTGCTTTGATGTGTGGGAATACTCCTAGAGTCATCTAGATCATCAACCCCCCACAAGCAAGTCTTGAATCAAGTTTTTTATATTTCTAGGGTTTGTGCACTTCTTTTGTAAAACCTTGAGAGATCGATTCTGCGGAGTGGATCTGAAGGATCGTCGCTAGAAATAGGTCTCTAATACCATTAGGGAGGTGTGCTCGAAATTTGGTCAAGTTTCATTGGTTGAATCAAAAGTTGGATCAAATTTCGTTTTGGAGTTGGACTTGATTTTGATCTTGGGTGAACCGGTCGACCGGTTATGTAACGGCGGTCCGACCGCCGCGTTCGAACCGCTAATCTTCTGCGGGTCGAACCGATATCCACCGGTCCGACCGCGACTAGTAGCCGGTCCGGCCGATTGATTGTCGGTCGACCGCGCGTGGTAGCCGGTCGACCCGCGATGCCGATTGAAACAGTGAGTTCTTTTCTCTATTTGTGTCGTGTGGTTGAGGGGTTTATCAAATCCAACACAAGGCTTTCAATGTGCTCTTACTGATCTTCTTAGCTTTCATAGCTAAAGGAGTAAAGTTCGTGTTGTATTTGATTTAGGCGAGAAAGTTGAGAAAGCGCCTATTCACCCCCCCTAGTCGCCTTTACGGTCCTACATACACTTTACCCATAAGATACAATTAACTCATCATGTCTGCCATGACTTGCCATACGAGAGTATGCGATCGAGTAATCATAACAAAGCCTTTCAGAAAACTTTATATCAACCATGACCTTCCAGGTGTGCATACGATAGGCACCAAACCCCACAGAAGGCTGTTGGCCCGAATGCATATAGCCGACACCAAACCCCACACAGGTCGTTGGGCCAACACATACACCGTTGGACCTGGAGACGGCTAACCACTCATAAATGCGACCCTACTAAGTAGTCCGCACCTCCACCCTGTCACAGGGCTAACCTACTACCTGAGGTAGCCAATGCTGAGATTCCATAACTTAATGAACTAGGCCTGTCTCATGCCAAACATGTGGTCGTACAGTAAGGCTTCGTTCAATACCGCATAAAGTTAAGTTCTTAATTGACCAAGGCGAGACTGCTAATTTCTAACTAAGTCACCACAATTCACATTTCCCAATCACAGAGATACCATATCAAAAATCCTTCCCACTCGCCTCAGTCTAAATCTTTTCCCCACCCTATTGATTAAGCGCATCACATGCCATCAACAGTGACAACATACAACACACAACCTTTTCACAACATATTCCATAATCACTTAGTCAAGTATGATATTAATATTTCAAAATGATATCAATGATCCGTTGTAAGGCTAAGCATACTAATCGTGTCTAACCAACCCACGTTAGTGCATGATAATACAAACTAGTAATTAACCAAGCTAGGTGATGTGACAATGGGTGTCCTGATCTTTCGATGAGAAAGATGATTCGATTTGAGGAGACAACTCTCACAATTCAGCTACCAATCGTACATGACCAATATGCCTGCCAATTGCTGAACCAACTCCGTGATTGTTATCAACCTTGCTAGAAACACAATTGACCTGACCACAAAGGTCTATTCCTACATGCAATCGAAGAATAAGCAAGAACAAGATAATAAGCAATCTGAAATTGTGAATAGGAATTAAGATTGTATTGATAAGTGAGGTTCCGAAGGACAATATCGATGTTGTACTCGTCGAACAAGAGGACAATGTATAAATTAGTAAAGCTAAACTTTAATATAACAAAACCCATCAAACCCTAAGGGTGGTGGCCACTATATAAAGAAAGAAGAGGAGACAGGTGGGGTAGCTGTATTGTTCATGTGTGAATAGTAACCACGTGAACATCACATGCCTAGGGTGGCTGGCCACCATATGTGCCAAGTCGGTCAATACATTACATAGCCCATGGGCCAACAATAGGTGACGCAACATCATGGTATGTAGACATAGTACGACCCGGTGAAGTAGAAGTAGCTCGGCTCGTAGGAGTAGAAGTAGCTCGGCTGAGGGGAAATATGTAACTGAAGTAGCCGACAGTTCAATTGGAGAAGACGTGGTTGAAGTAGAGAATGCAGTGCAGCGGGACAAAGTAGTGGTTGCATCCTTAGGGTTGATGTCCTCATCACTAGGGGGATAAATGATCAGGGTAATACAATTATTGAGGAGGAGGAGGCCATCGCGATGACACGACTACGAAGGCTAGGGCAGCTTCAAAGATGGAGGAGCGGCGATGAAGGTACAACGATAGAGAGTGGTAGCGCATGATGAAGTTCCGAGCGACGACGGAACGAGACGAATCTAGGGCGCATAGGGCAGCAACTTTATAGAATTGGGAGGCGTGCTTCATAAGGACTCCAATGGAGGCGTGGAGGAGGAGTCCATGGCATGTGTGCACGTGCTGGCGGGTGGGCGCAGCGTCTGCGATGGCGTGGGCGCGTGCTGGCGGGCGAAGATGGGCCTGAAAAGGAAATGTGCTGAGCCAAATTCGGCAGCGGCGGGAAAAGTGTAAATTCAAATGAGAAAAATTCAAGCTGAGCGAGGAAGGAGGCGGGTTGAGCGAGGAGATGGCTCATTTGAAAATCCAAATTTTGTGACGTTACATCGACTCTTCGACCACTAGTGTGACAGCTATGCACTTTCTTTATCCGACCACATCGAGAGGCCCAGAGATATATCTGATGTTATGTTAGGAGGGACAAATCCCATATTCGACAAGTCACATCCCTTTGCATGATATATAGCATACCCGAAAGCTATCTTTATAACTATCCAGTTATGAAGTAGCATTTGATAACCCCTAATTATACCATTACACATGTAAGAAACCATGATGATCTCAGGTCTAAGGATTATACATCATCATTGCTTGAGACCAACCGATGACACATAAAATCATAACAATTTCAATAGTGTGTCAAGGTGGGTCAATCAAACACCATGTTCTCTAATATGTGCTCACATTATTAATTCGATATCCTCATATCTATGACCGGTGAAACATCATCATCAATCAATACATATGCTGATCGATAAGTAAATAGAGTCCCTATCATTGATATCCGGCCAAAGATACTTTTAGAATGACATTATACAACTATTAAAGAGCTTCATCAACAAGTCACATACTTGTTAATCTTTATAAATGATAATTCATCTAAGGAACACAATGATATTTATTATGTAACTCATAAATATAGATATGATACAATCATCTCCATGATTGCCTCTCGGTATATCACCAACACTATCTCCACCACGATGTGCCCCTCTCTCTGTAGTACCAAGCCGCCACACCTTCTCGTCGCCCTCTCTGTCCACCATGGTGCTGCCCCTCGTTCTCCAGCACAACATTGCCTACCCTCTCGCTGCCGCCAGATTTGGTCCTGACGGTCGTCGAGGACGCCTTTCCTACCACCCTAGCGGTCGGATCTAGCGGCGGAGCGCCTCCGCTGAGCTCCTGGTGGTCAGAACTGGCGGTGGAGCACCTCCATTGAGGTATAGGAAACTGGATCCGAAGGTGGCAGTCGTCGAGGGTGAAGAGAGTGGACAGCCTCTTGACGGTGCAGTGGATCCCAGCTGCCAAATTCGGAGGATGTGGCAGCGTGGATAGCCTATCAGCGGCATGGCAAGTCCCGACCGCCCGATCCGGAGGATGTGGTGGCGAGGACGGTCTCCCCTTGGCCGGATTTGTCTCCGTCGCCCCGTGTCAAGAGCAACGGTTATTTGGAGAGAGGAGAGAGATGCAATTTTTTTATTGCTTATGACCGGGCCATAAGGTTTTTCTCCCTAGTGCGAACCCACATTGCTCAGTGTCGACCTCAAGAATATCATGCAAGCCATGGCATTTAAGCCTTATGTCCTACTTTTTTTGCAACATTGTGGGTGCCTAAGAGATACTGGCGAGTTGGTCAAGCAAAATGTTTTGCCGAAGCATAAAGAAAAAAAATCAACATCAGAAGAAAAAAAGAATTGCGACGCCTGAGAGATTCGAACTCTCGCGGGGAAACCCCATGTACTTAGCAGGCACACGCCTTAACCACTCGGCCAAAGCGTCGCATCGTGAACACTGTGACTCATGTGTATAAGCTAGCCCTTTCCTTCGCCCACCTAGGAGGCTAGCACCGAACGAAACAAATGCCCCTCTGCCCCTGAAACCCCACCATCCACAACACACAACAAACCATGGACGCCGGCGGCGTGCGGCCATCGCCTCCGTCAGCTGCCGCAGCGGCGGCGGCAGGCGCATCCGGCGCGGAAGAGCCCCGAGACGCGCGGGTGGTGAGGGAGCTCCTCCGGTCGATGGGCCTCGGCGAGGGCGAGTACGAGCCGCGCGTCGTGCACCAGTTCCTGGACCTAGCCTACCGCTACGTCGGCGACGTGCTCGGTGACGCGCAGGTCTACGCTGACCATGCAGGCAAGACTCAGCTCGACGCCGACGACGTCCGCCTCGCCATCCAGGCCAAGGTCAACTTCTCATTCTCCCAGCCGCCGCCCCGCGAGGTACCTACCAATCCCACCTAAAACCCTAGCAGATCTTCTTTAAATTCGGCGAATTACTCGGCTTCTTAGTTTCCTTCTGGATTGCCCGCGCCAAAATCGTAGCTTTCGCCATGGATTGGTGTCCCCATGTCGTGCCAAGAACCCTAGTTGGTTTAATTGCTGTAGCTTTTTCTGGATAGTGGGCGATAACCCAAGATTGTGCTAGTGCTATGCATTTGTGGGCAATACTGATGAATTCTGTTTTGGCAAATCGATTTTTTATGAAGTTCGTGCTCATTGAGATCGCCTTTTTTAGTACATGGTTGCACCTGCTTCAATCGTAACTGCAGAATTTTGGATGGATCGCTAAGTAACGTGGTTGTTCTGTATCATGTGGTCTAACAAATTCTTTGGCGGTGTGATTAAGCTTTCTAAAGTTGAAGCCTACTGCCCCAAAATTCATTGGCTCCATTCCAAGATAACTATCCTTAGATTGCTGTTGCCTGTTGATGTATTGACCCAGCAGTGCCCTGTAGTTCAACTCTAGTTATCTCAGTGGAAGAATAACTGCTACTCACGTGCTGCAGAGTACAGTATGCTATTTTTTCTCCGAATCCAGCCATTCCCGTTGAGGAATTTAATTGGTTAACATATTATAATATCTAATAAATATTTAGTTGAATAATAGATATTCTGTTATGAATTTGAAGAATCAAGATACGTAATAAATCCTTGCCTTGTTTGTATGATTAGGTCTAACTTTAAGAAATAACTTACGGATATTTGAAGTGAATTGTCTTCGAATCAACTTTGGTTGGGATTTTTTTTTTAAATAAAGGAAAACAGTAGGGGAGGCCCCTACTGCGTATAATTATATAAACAAATAAGGGAAGTAATGTTCAATTGTTATGGGCGTAGGTCCTGTTGGTATCGGCCGCGTGGCAAGGCAGCAGCAGCTTCAGCAGCAAGGAGGGATCAGTAGCCTTGCCATTCAAGTTTAGTCAATTTGGTTGTTATCATCTCTTCCATTAGTGCATCTATTTGTTAGCAGGATACCTTTAAGTTGCTGCATTAAGTTATCATGTAGCCTTATCTTGTTAAGGGGGCTGGTTAAATACTAAGCCCCATGCCATCCTATTGTGGCAAGCAAAGAAATAAGCAAAGGTTTTCTAGTCTCCCTCTCTTCTTCAACCAGGCCTTAGAGCCTTGACGGACGGCATGGGAGAAGAGGTCCCAGCCTGCTGATCAAGGGTGAGCTCCGTATCCTCGGTTCTTGGATCCTTACCCAACCATATGCTCATAACAACAAGAAAGCAGAGAAACGATATACAAAGCCCAAAGGATAAAAATGCCTAAGATAGCCAGGATTGCATGTCAGGTTTAAGAGCCTCCTTTGCTTGATGGATAACTAGAGCAAACTCCTAAAGAAGTACATGCTTTCAATTCATAATGGAGTTTGGAATATTTTCAAAGATCTACTTGTTAGCGTGCACCGGATGGCCCAGCATCCTAGGACTATGATATGTCAGGTTTAAGAGCCTCCTTTGCTTGATGGATAACTAGAGCAAACTCCTAAAGAAGTACATGCTTCCAATTCAGAATGGAGTTTGGAATATTGTCAGGACCCCAGATCACTGAATCCGAGCCCTCTGTGTATTCTGAACTAGTCCCATGATCAGTAGTTAGCTCACACAGTTGCAACATCGATGAAATCATATCCATACAATAAAATATCTAAGAAGCAGACAAATTAATATTACTTAGTAGCAAAAGGACCTTATGGTCAAGGTTTACAGATTGTGCTTCGCATGGCTTAAGACAACATAGTAAACTTGCAGTGGAATGAAACAACTCTTGGTAGCCATCCAACATGCCCACAAACAATCGAGTGGAGAACGCATCTTAGTTCGCATAGTCTTCGAAGTACTCATCCTTAAAGAGCTCTGTATTCTCTGGTTCTTCCTCGGTGACTGATCAACAAATGGCGCAAAGCCGTGAATGCTTAAATTACTCAGCAAGTCGTAGGGAAATGTATGCAAATAGTATTCATACAAGGCTTGAACAAGGATAGCTTTATGACTATTTTGCAGAAAGTAGTATTGACAGTAAATACAGTAAATAGATTGAAAAGCATAATTTAAAAGATTAACTATATAAGTAAACAAATTCTTTGAATCAACTAGTGAACACCATGTTCACTTCCCAACCAACAACCAAAACTAACCACTTCAAACCCAACCAAACCATTCAATATTTTTGAGAAAATCTACCTCGTGTGAAATCACAAGGCATTGTCCATAACTAGCGACACGGCTATTCGAATAATTTTATACTATGCAGAGGTTGTACAGCTTGACCCATAAAATATAATCAACTTATAATGTCCGTTTAATACACTTCCGAGGTGTCCGACTAAGTGATTATCACAAGGCTTTTACAAAGTTCTATTCTGACCCAGTTCTGCATGCTAAGGATTCACCATTCTGGGCCTCCTCTTGCGCCACTTATCAACCCAAATAGAACCAAGTCGAAACATTGCTAATTAGTCGGCTAGGTCCACCCCACCCTGGTATGGCCCAGATCAATAGCGCACAAAGTTAAGTTCTTAGTGACTACTCAGGCGAGGCAACCATATCCCAAAATTCTCCTCTTTACTGCACGATCATTCGCCTGAGTAAGAAATCATTTTTGGTTCAACCCGATCAAATGACAATCTTTGCCATGGCACAACAAATTTTAATAACAGTGGTCCCGCCACAATTCCATATATCATTAAGTCAAGATTAATCATTATGAATATGTGATCATAAATCCCACGCGACTAAGCATGATTAAGTATATTACGCACCCATGTTGGTAATTAAATATGTCCAACTAAGATTATCCAACCTATGGTGTTCAAGGGTACATGTTATTCCCAATTTATTCAAGGAGGCGTAATATCGAATATGACTTTAACTATTCCCGAAAGCAGTTATTATAAAACTAGGCATGCATGTTGATATAAAACATTATAATTTTATCAAATGGGTATGACATGATCAAAGGTCTACGACCTGCCTTCGTTGAAGGTTTGAATTGCTTCGGTCGACGGGTCCAAGAATTCTTCGGAAACGCCGGAATCTATACGTACTAAAAGAGAAAAATAAATACAACATTTCCAAATAAAATCCAAAAATTACCAAATTAGAACCAAAAGAAAGGGGCTAAATTTAGATGAATTTAGAAGGTTGAATCACTGAAATCAGAGCTCGAACAAAGGAGAACGGGCTCTCGGAAGTTTGAATATCACATGAAATGATGAAATCAGGATTTTCGGAATTTATGGATTTATTTTTCTGAAGGAAAATAGTTACTGCGCCATGCTGATGTCAGCACCCAATTAAAGGATTTTGGTCGGAATTATTTTTCTGAAGAAAAAGAAAGAAATGCCATGTGGCGCTGACTGGGCAGCCACGCGGGCAAGAGGGAGAGGTGGTGCTGAGGTGGCATGACAAGTGGCGGCCACATCGGCACAACTGACGTGCGTGGCTCGGGAACCGAGCGTTCTGATGAACGACGGTGCGGCGGCGGTGAGGACACCAACGGAGAGAGGGAGCGAGGTCAACCAAAGGCTCACGGTTGCAGCGGCGAGAGGAAGAGGAGCGGCGTCGTTCGGTCGGAGGCGGCACACGGGTTTCGGTGGAGCTCCAGCGAGGAAGGAGGAGCACGGGGTAGAACGTGGTCTTCCGAAGCCAACGGCGAAGACAACGTCGCCGGAGACCCACAGACGGTGGCGCTAGAGGCGGCAGTGCACGCTTCAGCCGGCGACAGCAAAAGAGAAATGCGGTGAGGATAGGGCGAGAGGGAGAGAAACAGGGGGAAAGCAAGAGGAGCACAAGGGGCGCACAGGGTGTCTTTATAGAAGGAGGATGACCAGGCGAGGAGATCGCGAGGCGGGATTCGTGGCGGCTTGAGCGCGTTCCGACGATTCTGCACGAGATTCGCGGACGCCAACGGCCGGGACAGGGTGGCGGAGATCAAGGGCTTTAAATGCGCATGATTTTGGGAAGAAAAGCGAAGGGAATCACAGAGAAAACGGAGCTCGCAACCGGCGGAAATGGCGGCGTACTGTGCGCGCTTGGGGAGGAAGAAGGTTACGAGGAGGCCTGACGGGCGCGTCCCACGTGTTGGCGAGAGAGGGAGAGGGGGCTGGGTAGGCTGAGTTGGGCCGGTGCGGAGCGGGCTGAGCGGAGGGAGGAAAGATGAGAGAAGCGAATGGGTCGGGAAGATTTGGCCCGAAGCAATTCTGGATTTTAAATGACTTTTGATTTACAAAAATACAAGAAAACAAAAAAGGCTTTTTAGAAAATAGTAAATAAAGCCCAAAAATCTAGAAAATACACATAAATACCTTGAATCATTTTGGACTTATAAAATTATTTACAAGCTTTTAATTTTGCACATAATTTATTTTTAATTTTTGGAAAATAGGAAAAATCTTTATAAAATCCAGAAAATTTCAAGAAATTAATTATTTTTTTGACTTTAAATACCAGAAAACCCAAATAAACCAAATTTTGAATTAATAGAAGTTTGATTTATTCATATTAAATTGTTTTTAGTTTATGAAATTTGAAATTAAGCTTTTAACAAATCAAGAAAAATCAAATGGTGATTTTTATTTTTAAAAATTTAAAAAATACGTGAAAATTGGGATGTTACAAATATTTTCAAAGATCTACTTGTTAGCTTGTACCGGATGGCCCAGTATCCTAGGACTATGATCTCCATACAGAACGCTTTTCACATGTTCACCTTAACTTGCTAGAGCTTGTTAGTCCGAGACAGATTAGAGTTATTAAAGATAACAAGCTTTGACCAATAGATGTGGCTAGAAGGGCAATCCCAGAATAGATGACAGGAAGATCCATAGCATAGTTACCAGAAACGCGGTTTATCCGAGTCGCGGTATGAAATTTCTGGTTCGTAGTTCGCCACTTTTTCTTTCAATTTCTACTGCGAACACGAACCCCGAACCCTAAACCGGTTCGGGTTCGATGAATCTGGTTCGCGATTCGCGAGTTTTATAGCGAATACGATAACTATGATCCATAGTATAGTATTCTGATTTGTCTGTATCCATATTTGGAATATTCTTAAATAAATGTTTGACTTTACAAGGGGAGCATATCGGGTAGGAACTTTACAAGGGAGCATATGGGGTGGGAACTACCCATAAATTAGGAGAATGAGAATGAAAAATCAGCCACTAGATCAACTTTGAACGGTGTAGATTAAACAGGATTGTTTATATCACTAGGTGGTAGGGCATTCTACTAAAGTGAATAACTCAGGGACTCTTTTTAAAAGTAGGTGTATTTTGGTGTTTGATGGCAGCTTTCTATATTCAATGTAATAGCTCAGATTACAGTTCTCATCGTCCTATTTTAAGACTAGTTCTCATTTGATATGTTCTCGAACCTGTTGCATACCCATTTAGTTGCATTCTGAATTTTTGATAGATGTTGATTACACCTGTACTGATGCTAGAAACATTGAATCTTCATGATAAATATACCCATGCTTCAATGTTCTGCCCCATTATATGCTGTGGGCCAGGGTTCGGTTGAGTAGTATATAAGTGGGAAGTGGGAGGACAAACAGTGAGCAGCTGCCAGCGAGGCGGCGCCGTCGTTCAGGGTAGCTGAGCCCGTGGTGTGAGAGAAGAGAGGTAGGGGAAGGAGTTCTGTCAAATCTTACTTGCCAATCACGATACGCCAATCCTCCATAAGTAGGATGGTCTCATAACAAATTGAATCTGAACTGATTAACTTCCTAACAAACCTTGACTAGATAAGGTAATCAAAGATCTTAACTTGAGATGATAACAAAAGGAAAAGGGAAATTGTAGAAGTCCTCGCGCCAACTCAGGTCACACCCGAGTTGGATGCTGGTGTGTCCTCCGTGCGCTTGGGCTTGTTCCTCCAGTGATGCTGTATTCCAACCATAACATCTCTCCCCTCCTGCGGAAACAGCTCGTCCTTGAGCTGAAAGGTCGGGTACAAGCGCTTAATTTCAGTGACTGATTCCCACGTTGCCTCCGACTTTGACAATCCCAGCCATGTGATGAGAACATGCCAATTACCACCGTGGCGAGCTGCGCAGTGTGTCTTTCCTGCGTCTTGTTGATAAGAGCGAGTTGGGTGAGGATCTCATCAAGCATGGCTTTAGTGTCCTTTGGATTGGAACCATCACCGATGGACATGGTGACTGCAGCAACGGGCTCTAATACCAAGTTGTTGTGGGCTAGGGTTCGGCTGCGTAGTCTATTTGAGTGGAAAGTGGAAACGGCGAGGCGGCGTTCAGGGTAGCTGCGCCCGTGGCACGAGAGAAGAGAGGTAGGGGAAGGACTTGTGTTTATTCTTACTTGCCAACCATGATACACCAATCCCCCTTAAGTAGGATGGTCTCCTAACAAACTGAATCTAAACTTATTAACTTCCTAACAATCCATGAATAGATAAGGTAACCAAAGGTCCTAACTTGATACGATAATAAAAGGAAAAGGGTAACTGCAAACATCCCGACGCCAACTCAGGCCGCACCCGAGTTGGATGCTGGCGCGTCCTCCGTGTTCATCTGGTGATACTGTTTGCAACCATAACATGCTAGTTGCTGATTTTTTTGTATCCCATCTTTCCGACTTTTATTAATCAGCACTGGATTTTTACTGGTGCATATCCACTTTGCTTATTGAGTTGCATAATGATAGGCACGATGCCGTTGTACTATGATGCTGTTGCATTTGGTAACCTGTATTTTGCATTCTTTACCTGTGCCCGCTAGTTATTTCTTGTGTTTTAATTTCTGAACTTACTAAAAAGCTTTCACTACATGCTTCTTCCTGTGACAAGACATTGGTCAGTTTTTCTTCTGATTCTTTGAAGAAAACATGTAGACTGACCATGATTTCTAGAATCTGCTAATTGACCAATTTATTTTTCCTGGCCAAGAGTGTTCTTTACTGTAATATAACCTGTTGAGGAACTTCTATGTCCCATCCTCGAGAAGCACAACCACGACATAAAACACTCCGTCTGTCCATCATCTATTCATTGATACACTAGTGTTATCTCGCTGCCATTTTATCTGTTAAGCGCAACTAACAAAGTTTCTCTGTGGTTTATGCTATGAATGATATTGTGGAACTCATGGTTTGGTCATTGGTGCTTTTCTTATAGTTATGATTAGAAGGGCTACTTTAATATTCTGACTGTTGTGGTTATGATTTGAAGTGCCTGTTTAATGTTTTGTCAGATCCCTGAAAATTCAAGTTGACTTAAAGTTATCTGTATAGTACATATGCATAGATGTTCTGCTTTAGGCTGACAAGTCATCTTCTCTTTTGACAGGTTCTCCTTGAGTTGGCACGCAGCCGAAACAAAATGCCGCTGCCGAAGTCTATTGCTCCACCTGGCTCGATTCCTCTGCCGCCTGAGCAGGACACGCTGTTGAGCCAAAACTATCAACTCCTACCCCCGTTGAAGCCACTGCCTCAAGATGAGGAAACAGAAGATGACAACGAGGGAGCCAACGCGAACCCTGCCAATCCTAATCCAAACTACTCACAGGATCAGAGGAGTAACGAGCAGCAGCAGCTTCCGCAGCATACTCAGGGCCAGAGGGTTTCTTTCCAACTCAATGCCGTGGCTGCCGCAGCTGCGAAACGTCCTCGAATGACCATGGAGCAATTGAACATGGGGTAACTGTTGATCGTTAGCCGGTTCGTAGTACTTCTTGTTTCTGGTAAGGAACAGGTGTGCAAGAAGTGTATGTTGTACCTGTTCACTGCTGGCTAATTAATTTGTTGCTACCAGTGGTTTACCTATTGAACCTGAACCTTATATCGCGTTATAGACTTGAGCCAGTACATCATTTCAAATGTTGTGATTATAGTAGAAGTTGGTCAAATCCCTAAAATGTCATTGATACATTTTAGATATACTGCTCCTCTCTCTGTTGTATCGGATCTTAACTTTTCGTTCCTTTTTTGTCACTTTCATTAGTGACCCTTGACTTGGCCGTTAACCGGTGCTCGAAAAGATAAGTTTGCCCCTAAGTTCCCATCTACTCTGAATGCGGACAGGGAAATTTTGGCGCCAATGCATAAGTAGGGCTCAATGCCATCCTCTTCCTGGACTCTTTCTCATATCATCTCGTCTCCTGTTGAGTGAAGGACATGTTTGAGGCGTGAGCTCACTGAATCAAAGGGCACTTGCTACGGCTAGATGGGTGGATTGCCCTAGCTACTGTGTGGAGGCAAATATGTTCTATGTCAACACCGAGGGAAATAATAGCTAAGTGTTTTTACAAATATCCTTATTTCTCAGTAAGTTAAATTGAATTTGATTTCTTGCGGTTTAGATGGTTTCGAGTTGCTTCTTTCTGTTGTTTGTTGCAATGTCTGTTTCTATGGTTTTGTAGGCCGGAGATTGTCAATATTTTCAACAGGTAGACACCAAATAAAATGTTCAAATTTTTTCAAGTGTTTTGCAGATCCAACTGAAAGTTTTCCAAATTTGAATGTTTTTTGCAAACCCAGGTGAAAGTTTCTGAAAATACAATTAAAAGTTTTTTTAAAAAAATTGGTTGAAAGTTTCCAAAATATAGTTGAAACTTTTTGGGGTTGTTAGGCTCCCGTGAGTTACCCTCTCACTATTATCTTTGATAAATATCATATTCGAGTATATAAAAAGCGGCAATTGAACTCGGAACCACCCGCTGTGATAAATATCATATGTGGAGGCTGTGATAAAAATTTGAGAAGGTTTCGTGCACGTTGTCAAATACGATGCTTTCAAACTAGGACATCTCCATCTGGGATATAAGTATCACATGTGGAGATGTCTGGTTTGTAAGCATCAGATGCGTGACAACGTAATGAAACCTTCTCAAATTTTCTTCACAGCCTCCACATATGATATCATGACATCTCCACAAGTTTCATAATTTTTGGACTTTGTTTGCTTTTTATAGAATTTAAAAACAATTACTTCACGGTTCACGGTCATGTTTAAATCAACAAGATGTTGAAATTTGGGCCCGTTCTGGATCTGACCTCACACTACACTCAATAACATGACTATCATTTTTTGAATCATTAAATTCCATTATTCGATGCACGTGCAGTTCAAATTTGCATTTTCCAAAATAATTATAGTAAATAAAATAAATTAACTAAATATAACAAAAAGCCACAAAAATATACCAAATTCTAACATAGAGTACACAATGCTTGTAGGAGGGTGCACAAAAATTTGGAGGCCAAAATAAAAAATAAAAAAGCGTTTAGAGTGCGAGGGCACGGCACTCGGCAAAGGTGTCTTTGCCGAAGCCTGGATGCACGGCACTCGGCGGCGCTCGGCAAAACAGCGTCGGCGGGAGCTGTTACCTCGAGCCGCCTTTGCGAGTGCCCTCCTTTGCAGTGCACGGCACTCGGCAAAGCGCGTCGTTCTCGAGTGTTATCCTTTGCCGAGTGCATGGCACTCGGCATGCATGGCACTCGGCAAATATGAATTTGCCGAGTGCAGTTCTTTGCCGAGTGCGGCACTCGGTAAAATAGCTATTTGCCGAGTGCCTGATATTTGGCACTCGGCAAAGAGTTTTGCACTCGGCAAAGAAGCTGAGTCCGGTAGTGATTGCTTCGGCATTGGCCTAGATTTGTTTCTCTGATGATTGATCCACAGAGTGCGCGTCGGTCGGCGGGGACGAGGAGGATGACCTGGAGGGGGAGTTCTGGTTGCAGACCGATGACCGGGAGGACGACCCGCAGTACGTCGCCGAGTCCATGTCGCGAATGCACATGAACTACGTCCGCCGCAGCGGCGGCGACACCACACATTCGGCCCATCCACGGATATCGCTCCTCCTGACCGGGCGGATGGTACTCTCTGGAGCTCAATCGCGGTGGGTGGCGGAGTCGATCGTCATGGCATAGGTCGAGGTGGCACGGTACTCCTGTGAAGAATGTACGAAGGTTTGTGCATCGGTACGGTCTTTAATATTTAATTTTAACTATTACATTTTATATTATTATATTAGTAAAAAATTTAAAAAATATTATATTATAAAAATATTTATTATGGCAAATATAACTATACTATTATCTTATGATCAATCTAAATAGTTTTTCATATTATTAATTAAAGTTGAAGAAGTTCAACCTCGTATATTCTAAAACATCATACATTTCTGAACTAAATGTATGGAGCGAATAATATAATATTTTTATCGGTTGCAACACATGAGCACTTGACTATTGGTAAATAAGGATGCTCGGTTGCAACGCACGAGCACTTGACTAGTGATAAATAAGGACGCAATCGCTGTTGATTTTTAAACTTTCAAATTCACAAAAGTGATGGTAGGTAACTTCTAAAATTTATGCCGATGATCTGTTGAAATCTCAATGGTAACTTAAGTGCAACTAATGAGAATTCTTGAAATTTTATAATTCAAAAAAGTGATTCTAGGTAATTTTAAAACTCAAGGATTGGTAATTTGCTGAAACTGCAGATGATACGTTAAGGTCCGACTGATAATAAGTTTTTAATTTTTTTAACACTCATAAAACTGATGGTAACCTTTGAACTTTAGACTAGTAATTTGTTAAAATTGGAGACGGTGACTGCGGGTACAATCACAGAATGAAAATAGAGAGGGTGCTAGTGAGACAAAGTTATCATGTGGTGAGCTAGTAAATACACATTTAAATGTCGTGTGTAATCCAAATTGATACATAAATTATGAGGAACAAAATTAAAATGAGAAATACATTCAAGTAGTACCTTAATAATGGATAGTACATTTTGAAAACCCAGAAATATGCTCAAGTTGCAATAATAAGAACAAGATTAACTAAATTTATGATTCAAATAATGTCAAAGGTGTAGCGAGCGGAGCCGATGCTCCAGCCCCCTCGCGCCCCTATAGTGCGTATGCCACTGGGTACAACTGATAGTAATTTTTGAATTCATTCTAAAATTCACAAAAACGGTGTAATGTGTTAAAACTGTAGTTGGTAAATTAGCGTGCAACTAATGGTAAGTTTTGGACATTTTTTGTAAACTCACAAACTGATGGTAATTTTGAACTGATGGTAATTTTGAACTTAGGATGGTAATTTATTAAAATTGTATGTGGTAACTTACGTAATTTTGGGTGCTAATTTGATAAAATCTAGATGGTAACTTTTATTTTTATAGTTGCATTTTCAGGATTTCTTGAATTACACGAAATAATTAAGTTACTAATGCTGCAGATGTAAGAAAAAAAAACATAAACTTACTCTATAAAACAAAATAAAAAGTGGGCGCTCTATAATACTAAAGAGCACCTAGGTGCTCTATAGTTGCTTCCAATATATAATTATGCTTTTACTCGTATTGAAAACATGCATAATTGCATATGCTCTATATAGCCATATAGTCGATGCTCCATAGCTTGCAAGTTGCAAGCATATACAATCAAAGAGCATTAGTTACGTAATACTTTAATGACATATAATTGAGCAACAGTAGACCTGAGCCAATGCATCATTTCAAATGTTGATTGACAAGGATGTTAAATGTGTGTTTGGCATGGCATGTAGCATTTGATTGGTTGGTATATATATGACTTGTAGGAAGTTTCCTTTTCCTTTTTCTGTTGTACTAGTAGTAGATCCAAACCGGATGGTTCACACCAGTCAAATTGGGAAATTTGGACACTATTAACCCTGTTAGACTATCAAAATTCTTAAAGTAGCCTCTGTAGTCTTAAAATTCTAATTTTAGCCCCCATAATACTGCCTGCTGCCGTGAAGCACAGCAGGAACTGAGCTGCTGCCATCGGTGATGGTAGCACGTAGTTACTGCCATCGCCGATGGCAGCAACTGCCGTCGTTAGCTTTTTAAAAGGAAAAAAAAGAAAACAAAAAAAATTGAATTTAATTGAAGATTATTTTATTCATTTAAATTTATCACTTTCTAAAATTTCCAATTAAGCTCTAATTAATCCAATAAAATACAAATGATTTATTATATTTTTTTGAAGCTTTCAAAAACTCTGAAAAATGGAAAAACTGAAGAAAAAAAAATATTGGTTGCTACGGTTCTTGATCACATTACTTCTGTATGGTGGAGTTAAAGCAAACTACTTTATGAAGCTTGTACATAATGCAATTGAAGGGGCTGAGAACACTCGTTGTGATTACGAAAATGCCCTAAAACATGGAGGAATCGCTATTGGTGCGAATCGTTTTTTTGGGATTCCACTAGAAGAGGCATACTTGCAATGTAGGCTTGCTTTGATGGCTCAGTGGAGGCACAAAATGGGAACTTCATTAGAGTTCGCGGACAGAAGCACGTTACACGTGGTTACATGGCATGATGGTTCGGCTAATTGCTTTAGTCATCCTCGCTACTACTATAGTACATTGCGACAGAAGCATCCGGACCATGTAAGTATGCATGCCTTTAGGGGGATAGTAAAAAACATAGCGGGTAGGACGGGAGACTACTACGAAATGGCCGAACCTACTGCGTGGACTGGGGCCATTTGCCCTTCCTTCCAAGCTCAGCGTACCTTGGCCGCCATTTTCCTCTTTTTCTCGCGCTCCCTCTCGCGAGCCTCGCGCTCCCTGCACCTGCACGCCTCGAGATGGGCCCACATCTCCCGCTGGATACGCTGGTTGTGCTCTTCAGTGCGGCGCTCCTCTTCCTGAATCTCGCGTGCTCTTTTGGCATCCCACTTGTCGTAGTTGATTTGCCACTGGTCGTATGTGTGCATCTCTAGGTCGATCCACTTGCGGTAGCCACATAGCGGATCTGGGGACTACGGGTAGACGGGAGAGGTTGTTAGTGCGTACTTTGAAAGAGAATTGGTAGGAGAACTTAGTGTAACAAGTCCTTACCGGCTGCCGACAGCTGCTCGTATCCCAACGACGGTCGGGATAGTCACAGGAGTAGTCCAGACAACCCCAGTAACGCATGCCCAGGCTAAGCCGCTGCTTAGATTTAAAGAACTTGCATGTGTCCCTGCACCAACAGAGGAGCGACGTCTCCTCGTCTGGCTGGTGTTGCGGTGAAGGCTCGGTTGGAACATTCTGGTAGGGGTTGCTCCTACAGGGGGCATCATTGCGGAGAGCTGCCATCCTGGCAAGCTCCTCTTGCTGGACCCGTGCTGCAGCAACCCTTGCTTGTTCATCCTGTGCCCCAGCAGTCCTTGCTAGTTCGCGGATCTCGTCCCATCGCCTCTTCATCTTGTCCATCCCAGCGTGGTGAAGCAAGCTCTGGTGTAGCGTTGGGTTTGGTTGTGTAGTGTTCTCTTCCACCCCTTTTATAAGCCACATGGTTGGCATAGTGTGGTTAAATTCATGTGAGTAGCCGCGAGGTAGAGTGTTGCCTTGTCTTTTTGCAAACTTGCTGGTGGCCCCTAAGAGGAATTGTCGGGTCACGTCGCTGCATAAAGCTGCCTCGTCAGGCCATGTCCTGCTTTGCAGAAAGAAGTCATGTCCTGTTTTGTAGTGTTGTTTTTTCGGTCTTAAAAGCTAGCGAGGCAGAGTATTGTCACGTCTTACTTTGCATAAGGTTGTCACATCCTGCTTTGCGGAGAGAATTTGTGTGGTCTTATCGTTGTGAAAACTAAGTATTCTGAAATTGTCTCCAACATTACAGATTTAGGTCTCCAAAATTTGGATTAGAGGTTTCAAAAATTAGGGTTTCATGAATTCCCACAGAAAGTATTGTCGTAGCAAAAACAGGCTATACAGTAAGAGAGGGGGGAACCTCGGAGAGACCCAGGAGGGCTCCCGGGGATCCTCGTGAGAGGACTAATAGCGACAATAACAGCTATTATTCTTTGAAGAATTCGTACTTGTTTTTCTTCTATTTCCCCCCTCCCAGAGGGGGGGGTGACCCCCTATTTATAGTCCCATGTGAGGGTTTTGTACATTACCCTTCTGACCCTACAATGGTACTGTATTCGTAGAGGTTGCAGGGGCATTTCCCGCCCCTATGCTTAGGCCTTGGTCCATGGTAGGCGCTCTTGGACCCGGTCCACCACAGCAGTGCCTCGGTCAGGATCGGTGCGAGGGCCGGGTTCGCCACAGGGTCTCTTTGCTCCGGGACTCGCGGGGCTTCGGAGCCCTTCGGGTATGCTTCGGGCCAGGCCCGGGGTGGCCCAGAGGTCTTGCTGCTCTGGGCCTCGCGGGGCTTTGGGGCCCTCCGGGTATGCTTCGGCCCCGCCCCGGGGGTTGCCCAGAGGTCTTGCTGCTCCGGGCCTCGCGGGGCTTTGGGGCCCTCTGGGTATGCTTCGGCCCACCCCGGGTGTGGCCCGGAGGTCTTGCTGCTCCGAGCCTCGCGGGGCTTCGGGGCCCTCCGGGTTCTGACGGTTGCTTCGCCTGGGCGTTGTGGCCGGTGGGGCCACCCCTACGACAAGCCCCTCGCGGTCGAGGTCTGCCGCCATGGTGGCCCTTGCCGTTTTCCCAGAAGGGTTCAGGCACACCATCCCTTGGCTGGCGAAGCTATTTGTCGCACGATCTATCCTTGTAGTCATTTGCTTGTCCCGTCTGGACTGGCGATAGTTGGTTTCTTCTTTAATGCGATGTGATTAGTCGTTAATGGGGCGCACCGCTTCCTTGATGGTTGTGACGATTCATTAATGGGTCGCATTGCCGTTATTGGTCTTGTGACCGTTGGCTTTTAGAACACAGTGTCACTTCTTTGGACGATCGCGTCTCTTCGATTTCCGGGCCCCATCGTTTCGTGCCCCTGGCGCGGGTATAAATATGGGGGTGGTTGCGGCCCCCTGGCTCAGTTGCATCTCTCCAGTTTTTGTCGCCCTTTATTTCTTGCGCTTTCTCGCCCCATCCCGCTGCTAGATGACGAAGCGCCTGCGAGACGAGGGGGCTCCGGCGATACTTACGAACGAGTTGGGACGATCTTTGGTGACGCCGGCGGTCCTCCGAGTGCTTACGAAGGATGGAAGGGTTGCGGACCTTTCCCTCGCTCGGGCCCCGGGGGAGAGCGGTTCCGCGCCCGGGAGAAGCGAGGTCATTCTCTTCTGCTCTTTCCTCGACGTGGGCCTCCGGCTTCCCTGCGTGGGGTTGGTGAGCTGCGTGTTGCAGCTCTACCGGGTGGAGCTTGCCCAGTTGACGCCGAATTCCCTTGTAAAACTCGGGGTCTTGGTGGAGTCTGCGCTCGCCGGGAATACCGGAGAAGGTAGGCTCTTCGCCTATCTTCACGGCGCCCATTGTCGGTGAAGAAGAAGAAAGAGACCGCGAGGCAGCTCAACCGGGGCGTCAACTTCCAACCGGCGCGCGCTTCCTTGGTACACATCTGCCTCCGCAGCCATTTGGGAGGTAGCTGGACACAGAGATGGTTCTAACACACGTCCCCGGTTGAGGATCGGTTGCGGTCGTTCGGGGGGCCTATTCGGCTCAACCCATCCCGAGATCGGTGAGCTCGAGGAGAATCGCTCGCCGACTTCTTACGGCGGTGCGGCGGTTCTCCACCCGCGACCTAGTGGAAGAATTCTGTGCGCTTCGGGTGTGGCCGCTGGCGCGAGGTTGGGACGTCCGCCTCGGCGCGGAAGCACATGGCGTTCGTGCGCTTGGTTTGCCGGAGGGCCGTAGCGGTAAGTGTTGTCATGCTATCCTGCGGTATGGCTGTTTTCCCTTTTTGACCTTTTGATTTTGCAGTTCTTCCTATTGACGACGCGGCCTGTGCTGCGGAGCAGCTTCTCGGCCCATACATCGGCGAGGAGCACTCAAAACGGGGGCTGGTCGTGCGCAAGGCGCGATTGAATCGCTCGTACTTGGACCCGGCCACCGTCCTTGAGGAGCGGCCGGAACCCGACGATGGAAAGCGGTGCAAGGGGCGCTTGCCCGAAGAGCTGAATGCTCCCGGACCTATCGACGTTGTGCCCTTGCAGTGCGGTGGGCCAACGTAGCCCGTAGTTCCACCATTAGCCACCGCGTCGACTGTTTGCCTTTCGGAGGCAGCCCGTGCTCCCTCTGGTCGTGCCGAGCGGGTGGCCTCTAGCGGGTCGCCTTGTTGGCTCGTCTGACCAGGTTCCTTCTTCGTTGCGAGCACGGCCCTCGGGGTTCCTCGGCGGGACCCCTCCGGGTGTCTGGTGTGCCGCAGGGACATGGTAGTTGACGTGGTTGGAGATGCTCCGCCGACCCCTGGTATGTAATATATATATATATATATTTTAAATAACCGCTGGAAACCCCGTATGTGAGGGATCGAAGGAGCCCTCAACGACTCTTTGGAGGGCGGGGGTTCTCATGCGACGTCTTGATCTAGCGGCCGGGGGCATGACGTCGTTGGTGCTTCTAGGGCCGCTCCCGCGGCCGATCTTGGGCCGTTGTGCACCAACGACTTTAAGATCAGCCCTAGTGCGGCCACCGTGTGCGAGGAGGTGTCTGGCTTTGCCGCCCCGCCCGTCGTGTCTCGGTTATTCGAGAAAATGCCGATGAGCGAGATGCTTCGGCTAATTGAAGCCAACTCCGCTAGGGTGAGTAACCTAACTTTTTGCCTGACGAGGTTCTACGTGCTTGACCGTATGCTTTTGTAGACAATGATGCTTTCCCGCGCTCTTGGTGGGGACATTACGCGGGAGTACACGGAGATCCAAGGTCAGGTGGACTCGTCCGCCAGCGTAGCAGGCGCTCTGCGGGCGCGACGAGTCGCGAAAAGCGAAGGCTCTGGAGGTGTGGGTTTCGCTAGAGGCGGAGCGGCGGGGCCGCCGTGATGAGTCGGGCGGCCGGCCGGGCTAAAGCGGGCGTGGGCGTCGAGATTACCTCGGGCAGGGGTGTTGAGTTGGGGTCCGCGTCTTTGTCGGCAAGCGATGGAAGTGGTGGAGGCCAGCGTTCTGCGCAGGGCCGTCGCGCCGCCGAGAACTGCCGTGTCTCGGAGGTTGATCGGACGCTGGACCACCTCCGTCGAGGTGGCGAGATTTTCCTGCCGCCGCCCAAGCCTACGGTGATCATTGCGCGAAGGTCGCTTAGACTGCGGCCTTTCTGTCGCTGCAGATGGGCGGTTGTGGGCATGTTGATGCCCTCGGGGCGCGCTCCTTGCCGTGGCTTCGGGGTCCGACGTCGCCGCCGATGAGCGTTTGGTGCGGACGGCGGCGAGCCTTTGCTCGAGCCTTGGGCACCACAGGGCCGAGGTATGATGGCCCATTGCGGCAGGTGTTGGAGCGGAAGACAAAGGGCAAAGCGGTGAGGCTCGGCCGTCGATGGTCGAGGCCGCTCTGGCGATAAGGTGTGACCCTCGGCCTCACTTTGATAGTAGCTTAGGCTAGGGTTTTATTTCTAATTGTCACTTGCTTCCGGCTTGTCTTTGCCGGGTAGGGAGTGTTTTGTAATCATCCATCTCTTTGTTGAATGAAAATGGTTGGTTTTGAATTTGGTTTGTACGATCACTTTGGTTTCTCTTAGGACGGACCGATGGTGGTTCGGTGGACCGCCGAGCGAGGCCCGATCCGCCGTAAGGTGGAACATGAAAGTGGTAATACCGCCTCGCATGATGTGAAGGCCGAGCACTCTCTCATCTCGGCGGCGCGCGCCGAATGCCCATTGTACTGAGCCCCAGCGCCCAGGTGGCCCTGCAACTTTGTTACTGTAGGGTCGTGTACCATGGTGCCTGGTGGCAGCACTGGAAACGCCGTAACTCGGAGGGGTCCATGGAGCGCTTTTGACGCTTCCGCGAGCGCAAGGCCGTCCAAGGTCGTGCTGAGATCTGTGCATGTTGGGCGGGGCGAGGCGTTGGTTTTGCCCTACTGGTTGGGCGTGGCGATCTTGGGCGGGAAGCGAATCAAGCGTCTGGCGTCTTGTGCGTCTTGGTGTCCCCGACGGGGAGCTGTTTGCGTGGGTGATGGAGCGGTACAACCGTCTCGTTGCCTCCGATTCTTCCAAAGCGGAACTGGCTGCGTGGGCTGCCCAAGTGGAAAAGTGGGACCTTGCGATGTAATGATGTATGTTTTTCGGAGTTGTACCTTCGTGATGTAACAATGTATGTTTTCCGGAGTTGTACCTTTGCGATGTAACAATGTATGCTTTTCGGAGTTGTACTTTGCGATGTAACAATGTATGTTTTTCAGAGTTGTACCTCAGCGATGTAACAATGTATGTTTTTCAGAGTTGTACCTCAGCGATGTAACAATGTATATTTTTTTGGAGTTGTACCTTTGCGATGTAACAATGTATGTTTTTTGGAGTTTCACCTTTGCGGTGTTGCGATTGGGGTGAGGGGGAGGCGAAGCCTGCGCCGTCCCCTATTTTTTTAGGTTGGGTTCTGGGGGAGCCCCTTGCGATTGGACCGAGGGGGAGGCGAAGCCTGCGCCGTCCCCCATTCTTTTTAGGTTGGGCTCCGGGGGAGCCCTTTGCGATGGAGGCGAGGGGAGGCGGCTGCGCGTCCCCATTCTTTTAGGTTGGGCTCGGGGGCCCTTGCGATGGGCGAGGGAGGCGAAGCTGCGCCGTCCCCATTCTTTAGGTTGGGCTCGGGAGCCCTTGTGATGGGCGAGGGGAGGCGAAGCTGCGCGTCCCCATTATTTTTAGGTTGGGCTCCGGGGGAGCCCCTTGCGATTGGAGCGAGGGGGAGGCGAAGCCTGCGTCAGTTTATATACTTCACACCTCATGGGTGAGTTAGTGTGCGCCGAGGTTCGGGGCCCCGTATGGCGTCTGCGAGTTATCGCGTTTACTACCGGGGCCGTGGGCCATGCGCGGTGTCAGTTTATACACTTCACACCTCAGGGGTGAGTTTGTGTGCGCCGGGGATCGGGGCCCCGTATGGCGTCTGCGAGTTATCGTGTTTACTACCGGGGCCGTGGGCCATGCGCGGTGTCAGTTTATACATTTCACACCTCAGTGGTGAGTTAGTGTGCGCCGGGGCTCGGGGCTCCGTATGGCGTCTTTGCGAGTTATCGCGTTTACTACCGGGGCCGTGGGCCATGCATGGTGTCAGTTTATACACTTCACACCTCAGGGGTGAGTTAGTGTGCACTGGGGCTCGGGGCCCCGTATGGCGTCTGCGAGTTATCGCGTTTACTACCTGGGCCGTGGGCCATGCGCGGTGTCAGTTTATACATTTCACACCTTAGGGGTGAGTTAGTGTGCGCCGGGACTCGGAGCCCTGTATGGCGTCTTTGTGAGTTATCGCGTTTACTACCGGGGCCGTGGGCCATGCGCGGTGTCAGTTTATACACTTCACGCCTCAGGGGTGAGTTAGTGTGCGCCGGGGCTCGGGGCCCCGTATGGCGTCTTTCATACTGCTCGTGGTTGTATATTGCTTTATCAAAATGTGCTTTACATGGGGATAAGGGCGTCACGTACCCCGAGCGCTATCGGCGTAGCCGGTGTTTTCTAGGGGTAATACTTCCGGAGGCTCTTGGCATTCCATGTGTGATCCAGCTGTTGTCCTTCTGGCGTCGCTATGTAGTAGGACCTTGCCCTTGTTCTTCGTGTGATGATGTAGGTTTCTTCCCATTTTGATTCGAACTTCCCCAGTGCTGCTGTGTTTGGCACCCTTTTGAGTACCATGTCGCCTGGTGCGAGTGTGCGGATTCTGGCCTTCCGGTTGTATGCCCTAGCGATCCCTTCAGTATACTTGGCCATTGTTGAGATTGCTTCGATGCGGTGCTCTTCTAGGAGATTTACTGAGACCCCGCGATCCTCTGCGCTTCCTCCTTCGGTTGCCCGGAGAGACCTTCCTGTGATTTCGGCTGGGGTCACCGCCTTGTCCCCGAAGAGAAGCTTAAAGGGGGAGAAGCCTGTGGCCCTTGTCGGGGACGTGCAGATCGCCCATAAGGCCTTCTGGAGTTCTTCTAGTCATAACCCCTTTGGGAGCCCTACGAAGCGTTTGGAGAGCCCGGCCAGTAAATTGCCATTGGCACGCTCTACGGCCCCGTTCGACTCGGGGTGGCCGACAGATGCGAAGCATATATTGGTACCGATGCTCTGGCAGAAAGCTCTGAAGGTCGCGGAATCAAACTAGGTGCCGTTGTCAGTGACTATGTCCCGGGGCACCCCATATCGACACACAATGTTCCTCCAAGCGAGCCAGATTCTTGCGCCGAGGCCGTTATTTTGGCCTTGGTTGACCTCCACCCATCGGAGAAGTACTCGATGGCGGCGAATCGGCCTTGGTGCCCTTGGCGGTGGGGTAGGGGCCGATGATATCGAGGCCCCATCGCGCGAAGGGCCATATTGGAGCAAGTGACTGCAACCGTGTAGGTGGGGCCTTGGACTGATGGCTGGCCCATTGGCACCCCTGGCAGTGCTGCACCAAGTTATGTGCGTCCCTGAGCACCGTAGGCCAGTAAAAACCTTGGCGAAAAGTTTTCCCCACGAGGCTCCGTGGTGCTTGCTGTGATCCGCAGAGTCCCTCGTGTACTTCTGAGAGACCATGTGAGAAGTGTCCCCAAGCGAGTGATGAGTATTTGACACCTTTGTTGACAAGTTTGTGATTTGGTTCCCTTCTTTGTTGTCTTTCTTTGTTTTGATTACATCTTGGCGGAACTTCCGCAGGAATGTGGAAGTATCGATCATCGGAACTTCCGCCCTGGGAAAGCGGAACTTCCAATTGACCTGAGTAGTGTGTTTTGATTTGGTACTGAGCGGAGCTTCTGCCCTGGGAATGCGGAAGTACCTATAATCGAAACTTCCGCCTTGGAGAAACCGGAACTTCCGATTGTGTGCAGAACTGAGCAGTGAGCGCATAGTTTTTGATTTTGAGTTGTGTGGTTCATGAATGGTTTTGAGTCTAATGTAAATGTTGATTCTAGTATCTAGAGCAATGCTATGTTATGTGTTTCTTATCTGTGCTGGTTGCAGGACGTCGAGGCAGAGTCGTGGCGAGACACGTGGAGACCGGACTAGACGCAGGTGGCGTTGAGGTCAGAACGGTCAAGGTGTGTCGAAGACGGTGTGCACTCGAGGTGATTGCGAGTCGTGGACAACAAGCAATGCGGGACCTTCCAGAAGGTGCACGAGGGGCGAAAGGGTAATTTTGCAAGGCGGCACAAGTGGAGGCGGGATCCGTTCGGGTTTAGCCGGCGTAATGGGTTGGAGACCCGTTAGCCAAGGGCTATAAATAGAGGTGAATGCCTGGTTGTAATGGGACTTTTGAGAGAGTATTAGGGTTTGCTAGAGTCAAAAGTGGCTTTGAGAGTTTGTTTTGGCTTTAGGCTTTAGTTGTTGGGAGAGAGCAGAGATGTCTTCTTGAAGCCTCTCCCTGTCTTTCTCTTCTTGTTCTTGGTGGTCTCTCTTCTTCATGTTGTTCTTGTGTGTTCTTGAGTTGGAGAGGGAGAGGATGGATTGAATCTCTTGTAATCATTTCTCTGTGTGTGTCTCTGTAATCCATTGGTGCAAGGAATGAAAAATTTCTTGTTTACTTTCCTGTTCATGCCTCTGTTCTTATTCTCTCGTAAGGCTTGATTCTTGAGATTTTGTTTTTGGCTTGATTCTTGTTTGGAAGTGCCAAAATGGGTTGCTTTTTGTTGGGATGATGCCACAAGATCATTTGATCGACTTTTTCCAAGAGCAAATCAACCGTAATCTCAGTTCTTGATTTTTGGCTTTCTCTGTTCTTCCTTCCCGTGCCTATGTCTTGGATGAAAATCTTGTTTCCCTTCTTGAGATGTCATGAAACTTGGCATGTTGAATCTATAGGCTATTAAGTAGCTACCCTCAAAGTTTCATCACTCAAAAATCCAAGAATCATGCGAATTTCAGTTTTTGGTCTTTCTTGCCAAATATTCAAGAAATCCAATTTTGCTTTGATTAATGGATCTTTGTCTGCGATTCCTTCTCAATGAGGTCAAGATGTTGTTTAGGATGATGTCCTGTGAGACTTGACCCGAGAAGAGCAGCAATTTGTGAGTTTTTTGGATTTTTGGAAATTTCGATGCGTTACATTCTTACATGCAGGACAATCGGAACTTCCGCATTTTATACGGCGGAACTACCGCAGTCCGGAACTTCCGCTCTGGGAGGCGGGAACTTCCGATTGTTGTCAGGACAACCCAGAGACTTGCGGAACTTCCACCTGACTAAGCGGAACTACCGATTATCGGAACTTCCGCACTGGAAGACCGGAACTTTCGATTTCCGACAGAACAGTCCAGATTTTATTTCCCTTTTCTGATTTTGGTTCGTTCCTTTTCTCTTGATTATCAGAGGGTATTGTTTATCAGTATGGATACTTAGAAGGGGAGAATCTTAATTTTTAAGGCACCATTCACCCCCCTCTGTTGTCATTTCGGTCCTTCAACTTCTCTTAAGAAAGATTGCCCCTCGGCCTGGGAGATGCACCGCAGCAATGGGGCGCAGACACCTCCCTTGTATAGCTAGCCGTCGATGATACGGTAGTTGCGAGTTCGGTGCTTTAGGTGGGTTGCCTCGGCTGCTTCGTCGGGCTCTTTTCCTTCAAGGTAGCTTCGGATAGGGTCCCACCAGTCCGTTGCATTGATCTGCAGAACCGGCCACGACTCTCGGGCCAGTGACTTCCCCGGTGCCCCGTCCACTACTTCGGGTTCAGCCCCTGGTGCTTCCGGGGTGGTTGATGGTTCCTGCAGCCTAGAGTATAATACATCTGGTGGGGGGTTTTCGTTGGTACTTGCTATCTTGGCTAGCCTGTCGGCCACGTCATTGGAGTTGCACAGGATGCTTTGGACGGTGATGCCGTGGAAATTTTTTCCTTCGGCCCGGACCGCCGTCAGGTACCTGGACATCTCCGGGCCCCTCGCTATGAATGATTTGTCGAAGTGTCCTGCGATGAGACGGGAATCGCTTTTGATTATTATGCGCCTCGCACCCAATGTTTTGGCCTTCTGTAAACCGAGCAGTATGGCCTCGTACTCGGAGGCGTTGTTTGTTGTTGGGAAGTCTAGGCGCGCGGCGTACGAGATTGTGCGGCCGTCCGGCGCGGTTAAGATGGCGGCGGTGCCGGCCCCCGCAGCGCACCACGACCCATCAGTGGTAATTACCCAAGGTGCCTCAACCTGGCCTGACGCTTGGTCTGCTTGTTGCGGGGTCCACTCGGCGACGAAGTCTGCGAGCGCCTGCGATTTTATTGCTGTATGTGCGATGAAGGTAACGTCGAACGAAGCCAACTCGGCTGCCCACTTGCCTATGTGACCGGATGCGTCCTTGTTCCTCAACATCAAGGCTAGTGGGTAGGATGTGGGAATGACAATGGCGTGGGAAGAAAGTAATGCTGGAGATTGCGGGAGGCCATGAAGAGGGCGTAGGCTAGCTTTTCCAGCTCTGTGTACCGGGTTCTGGCGCCCTACAAAGCCTCGAACACATAGTACCTTTGGTATTGAGTTCCTTCATCTTGAGCGAGGACGTGGCAGCGGCAGAAGAGGCTGCGAGGTAAAGCAAGAGGGTTGCCCCTCCGGCCGGGCTCGCCAGGCTAGGGAGCTTGGCGTGGTATCATTTGAGCTGTTGGAACGCTTCTTGGCAATCTTGGGTCCAACTGAAGGGCCCCGCTCCGCGGAGCGTTTTGAAGAACGACAATGCCCGCTCCGCCGAGTTGGACAAGAATCTGCTAAGTGCCGCGAGGCGGCCCGTGAGTTTCTGTACCTCGCGGGCCGTGCGGGGGTGCCATCTCCTGGATAGCTTTGATCTTCTCCGGGTTTGCCTCGATGCCCCTTTGCGACACCAGGAAGCCAAGTAGTTTTCCGTCTCGGACACCGAAGGCGCACTTTTTTGGGTTGAGCATTATCCCCTTCGCCCTGAGGTTGGCGAATGTTTCTTGGAGGTCGGACATGTTGGAATCATGAAGCTTGCTCTTGACTACCACATCGTCAAGATAGGCCTCAACATTCTGGTGGTGGTCGACCGGGACTTTGTTGTGAGTCGACTAAGCGTGGCTCCAGCGTTCTTGGTAGAAGGGCATGCGAGTGTAACAGTATGTGCCGATGGGGGTGATGAATGCTGTCTTGAGTTCATCCTCCTTTGCCATGAATACTTGGTGGTAACCGGAGTAGGCGTCGAGGAAGCTCATTAATTCGCAGCCTGAGGTGGTGTCCACTAGTTGATCGATGCGGGGTAGGGGGGAATCATCTTTGGGCGTAGCCTTGTTGAGGTCGGTGAAGTCGACGCACATACGCCAGTCCCCTTCCTCCTTCCGCACGAGGACCGGGTTGGCTAGCCATTCTGAGTGTTTAATCTCCCTGATTACCCCGGCCTTCAAGAGCCTAGCGACCTCCTTTTTTGCGGCTTCCAGGCGCACCACTAACATGCGGCGCAACTTCTGTTTCTTGGGCACGGCGTTGCTTCGTAATATCAATCGGTGCTCAGTAACTTCCCGTGGGACCCCTGGGATATCCTTGATGCCCCAAGTGAAGATATCCTTGTTACGGCGGAGCACCGTAAGTATGTCTTCGCAGGCCTCGGTTGATAGTTCGGCGCCGAGGGCCACCGTCTTGTCTAGTTCATCTTCGGCGATGGGGACCCGTAGGAGCTGGCCTTCGGGCTTGGCCTTCGGCGCCCATCTTGCCAGGGTGCCACTTGGCTGCGCGGCGCCTGTTCCCACTGTGTGGACATGGCAGGCGGGGGATAATGCTTCAAGCTCCGTCTGCCTTGCTAGATTGTTGGACCGAAAAGGCGACTAGAGGGGGGGTGGTGAATAGGAGCACACTCACTTTTTGCATAAATAACTGATTCAATAATATTTCACTCCAGTAGCTATGGAAGCTATGAAGATAAGTATATCAGTACAGCGGAAGACTAATATTGAATCCAATTCAAACCCCTTAGCGAAACGACAAAATCAAAAAAGATTGAAACAAATCATTGCACTACCGGTAAGACCACTGTGTTGCTGGCGGTCGGACCGATTACTGCCCGGTCGGCCAGGTGACTCTGGTCGGTCGACCGTGGCCTCGAAGCAGATCAAAGCGGCCAGATGTGAAGTTGCAAATAGATGAAACTTTTGATCTACAACTCCAAACTTGATGAAACTTGGAACACACCTTCTCTATGATATCAGGGAGCTATTCCAATTGAAAATTGTGATAATTCTAGGAGAAATAAAGATCATTTTCAGTTTGATTGAAGAAGGGTTCAAAATAGGGTCAAAACGAAAACTTGATCCAAGATCTTGCTCGTGGGTGATTGATGATGAAGATGATCCTAGATAGGTTCTCACACGTCACATCAAGCTAGATCACGTGAAGAATTCAATCAAAAACTCGCTGATCAAAAAAAGACTCAAAATCATCAAATATAGAGAAAGAACACAATGAGACAAAACATTGATCAAACTTTCCTTTGATTGATTGATATGATATGGGCTTACAGCCTCTCCATCAATGGAAGACGATGCTCAATCCAATAGCACGAAAATCACAACAAACTATCAAGAACCCTAGCCTCCACAAAAGCTCTCCCTAAGAAAATTAGGGTTTACAAAAAGTAGCAAAAGAGACGAAGAGGAGGTGCAGCCACCTCCCTCTCCTATTTATAGTGGAGGCTTAGACCTTCTAGAAGTTTGACTCAATTGGGCTCCCGTTAAGGCCCAAAACAAACGGGGCACTTACGCACGTATTTTAATGCGCCGTCTTTAACTCCCCTCGACCTAACTAGCAACACCTTGCGTCATCTTGCGCCTCGGATTAGCCAATAGGTCACCCTTGTCGATCTTGCACCACGCTTGAGTACATTGATCTCACCCGGCATCGTCGATCATTCTGGACCTCAGCTCTCCAAGCCTAGTCCCGATCATCCTCGCCGTTGACCGTCGTTGACCACCAAGCAACCTGCACAACAATAGACAAGTAAACCGAATTTGAGAACAAGTTCTTCACAACTTGACCCATGTTAGTCAAAACATGCATCATGCAACATATTGAAGGGTTAAGGGTAGGCTGCATTAGCGCAAATTAATAAAAATTATACCCGTAAACCAAGATCACTGCAGTTATAGATCACGGTCTTACCACTAGGCAGCGGTCACGGAAGCGTCACGACACGTCAAAGGCGAGTAGTCGTACTAAGTTGATGCGACGACGTCGGGCGAGTAGTCGTACTACTTCCTCGTCCTCGTCGCGGCGTCCATGTACAACTCCCTCTTGCGGTTCGTCCAAGCGCTACTGGATCGGCGCCTCAAAGGTATCCACGTCACGGGAGAAAGCGGCGCCGCGCCGGTGCTAGATCGTCGCGGCGACTAGAGGCGTGGGAGAGGTGGCGGCGAGGTTTGAGGTCGGCGCTCCTCAACTGGCGCCTTGCCCTCCTTTATAGGCGTCCTTACAATGGGCTTCTACCAATAGAGGCCCATTAGGACTCAATGCCCACTCTAATTCGGATCTAATCCGAATTAAGCTTGAACCCTTAAGTGTGTGACCCTCTAGGTTCGCGTATGTTTAGACATGACACAGTATACATACTTGGTCAATAGTTGGTAGCGACCTCTAGCAAGGCGTCCCAACTCCTAAGCGTAAATAAAGATCATATCGGACGAACCAACACAGCGTTATGTACATGCCAATCCCTTTGCCTCACGATATTTGGTGAGCTCCAAGTGACCACTCTTTCTCGATCTTGTGATCGGAATCCCTTACTAGGTTAACCCTTAACCTTAAGTAGCATGGCCATGCATTTACGGATCCGATCACTCGAGGGCCAGAGATATCTCTCTCGGTAGAGAGGGCAAATCCATCTTATTGACCATGCCTCATGACATGCTTCATGACAAACCGAAAACTACCTTTATAACTACCCGATTCACGGAGTAGCGTTTGATAGCCCCTAAGTAGGTCGATTCACATCTCAAGTACATGCGACAATCTTAGGTCTAAGGACTAGGCGTATACATTGTGTAGAGAGAACCATAAGTATAATTGTTATGTCTCATGTTGGGTCGGTCCAACCCCATGTTCTAAACATGTGTCCACATTATTGGTTTGACATCTCCATGTCTATGACCTGTGAAACATAGTCATCAACCGATATATGTGCTAATCCACCATTCACGTGTGTCCTCACATGAACTCCGATTAGGGACAACTTTAGAATAACCATACAAGTAAAGAGTTTCACAAACAAGTCACATACTTTTTAATCAACACAAAGACAATATTCAAGGAACATTTATTAAATCATGGATACAATAAAATATCATCATCTCTATGATTGCCTCTAGGGCATATTTCCAACACATATATGCCCTGAAACTCATGACTTTGACCTAACAACCGAATATCACCGAACCGGTCAGACCGCCCCTAGGGCCAGTCTGACTGCCCACCCTGGCCGGTCTGACCACCACCTATGGGCCGATCAGACCGCCAGCTGGGACTTAGCCACATTTCTTCTCTCGAAAACCGAAACCTACTGGAATTTTCAACCCAATAGAACTTTTGACTGGAGACTCCAAAAATTATGGGACCAAGTGCAATAGAATCTCCTCTCTTACCTACACCCTCTATTTTTGGCCCAGCTCAATTCACCACTTTCTGACATTACCGGTCCGACCGCCGCTAGGGCCAGTGACACCAATCTTGGACCAGTTTAACTGCTGCTCTGGCCGGTTAGACCGGCTGAGACCTGACAGTCCTGAAACTTTACCAATTGTCACATCATCCTAAGATCTGGAGCATATCCCCATGATATCCACATAGATCTTGACCCCCCTCACCGTGACTACCCCTTCATGAGCGGGGATCTTCATGCAGAGGAAGTTGTGGTGCGCTATGACACCGGATGCATTTAACGTGGCCCGTCCCAGAATAGCGTTGTATTGATACGATATTTGGACCACATCAAACGTGATGACTTCCGTGCGTGTGGCGTAGCCGTCACCGAAGGTGACAGCTAAATCGATCTGCACGGTCTTTATTCTTGGCCTTCCGCAAAAGCCTACGAGGGGATGCACAGTGGCGGCAATGCGGTCCCTCGGGATCATCATCTTGTCGAAGGCTTCCGCGAACAATAGGTCCGCAGAGCTTCCTCCATCCACTAGGACGTGGCGCACCTCGAAGTCTACGATGTTTGCAGAGATGACCAGGGGGTCTTGGTGAGGGAAGTACACGCCCTTGGTGTCTTCAGGGCCGAAGGTGATGGGTACTTCGGCGTAGTGTGGCGGGCTAGAAGTTGCGCACGTCGCCACATGGTGTATTTGGCGTGTGTAGGCCCGCCGCTGCCTTTTTGACGAGAGGCCTGATGATGAACCGCCCGCGATCATGTTGATGATCCTCTGCCTCTGCTCTGCCTGTGTTCCTTCGATGGGAGGCCTCGGGGGCGGGGCGGGCAACTGGGTCCGTGGCCTCCCCCCGTCATTTGGCCCTGTTGGGCAATCGCGGCCCATGTATTCTTGCATGGCAGCGATCGTGCAATAACGCTGGGTGGTGTGGGAGGCTTCGCCGTGCAGATCGCAAAACAAGATTCTCCTGGCCGTCCCGAGGGGTTCGGCATTGTAGTGTTGTGTGGGACCCTTCGCCATGAAGGTCGGAGAATAGCTGTGCTTCGGTGTGCCTTCCGTCTTGTCTGCCGCGACCGTGTCTGGGCGTGCCACGCGAGTCTGGCTGCTCGCCGTCCTTCAACGTTGTACCGTTACGCCGTCTTGGCGGTATCGTTGCTTTCTGCGGCGGCCGCTGCTGCTGCGGCCGTCGGTCCTGGCTCCTTCGGGGCTGGCACGGCCACCGGCGGCCGAGGCACCTCCCGCCGTGTCTTTGTCTTCCTCCGCCCTGGTGTACTCTTCCATTTTGTTGAAGAGCGCTGCCACCGAGCGGACGGGTTTGCGGGCGAGACGCTCTGCCAGGGTCCCCTTCTGGAGTCCGCAAGTTGCGGCGTTGATCACGGTTGTCTCGTTGACCCCCTTCACTTGGCATTTGACCTCGGCAAACCTTCTGAAGAAGCTGCGGAGGGGCTCGCCCGGGGTCTGTTTCATGGCGAATAAGTCCCCTGCGTCCTTTGGTTCGGCGTAGTTTCCTTGAAAGCTGTTGCGTACCATGTCCCGTAGCTGTTCCCACGCATACACGGAGCGCGGGGGGATGGTAAAGAACCATGTTAATGCTATCCCCCTCAGAGCTAGGGTCAAGCTTTTTTGCTTTCGTGGTGTCACCCCCCTGGCGGCCTCGATGGTGGTTTTGTAGACGCGGAGGAACTCTGAGGGGTCCGTCGATCCTTGAGGCGGATCTCGGCATCTTGAAGCCGGGGCGATGGGCGCCTCGGCTCAGCGCTCAAGGGAGCTAGGATCTCCCCAAAGTATCGGCTCAGGAGTGGCGGCAGAGGACCCCGGTGCGACAGGCTCTCCGGCTCCAAGCGGCGCGGCGCCCCGTGGGCGATGGCGGGGCCGCCCCGCTGTCGGAGGTCGAGTATTTCCCGGCGGAGATCTGCCAGCTCTTGGCGGAGTAGATCATGAGCTCGCTGCGCTGCCCCAGGCGGGGCCGGAGCAAGCGGTTGGCCGATCGCCCGAGTCTCGGTAGCCGCGCGACCACGGTGTCTGCGTGGAGTGCTCGATTTCCTCTTGAGGCGGCGGCGAGCTCCGTGGCACAGGAGGTTCTACTCGCTTGGTCCTCGGGGCGTTGGGTGGCTCGGGCACTACCGCTGCTCCGGACGTGCGTGTGCGAGGGGCGGCTCTTCGAGGTGCCATTCTTGTACTTGGGTATGCGCTCGGCTTGTCGGTCCCCACAGACGGCACCAACTGTCGTAGCAAAACCGAGCTATACAGTAAGAGATAGGGGAACCTCGGAGAGACCGAGGAGGGCTCCCGGGGATCCTCGTGAGAGGGGACTAGCCAACGACAAGAATGAGAAACTATTATTGCTGAAGAATTCGTACTTGTTTTTCCCCCTCCCAGAGGGGGGGCGGTGACCCCCTATTTATAGTCCCCTGTGAGGGTTTTGTACATTACCCTTCTGACCCTACATTGGTACCGTATTCGTAGGGGTTGCAGGGACATTTGTCGCCCCTACGCCTAGGCCTTGGTCCATGGTAGGCGCTCCTGGACCCGGTCCACCCTGACAGTGCCTCTGGTACAGGATCGGTAGTAGGGGTTTCGGGTTCGCCCTAGGGGTCTCTCTTCTCCTGGACCGTGGGGCTTCGGAGCCCTCCGTGTATGCTTCGGGCCCGCCCCAGGGGTGGCCCGGAGGTCTTGCTGCAATGGGCCTCGCGGGGCTTCGGGGCCCTCCGGGTATGCTTCAGCCCCGCCCCGGGTGTGGCCCGGAGGTCTTGCTACTCCTAGCCTCACGGGGCTTCGGGGCCCTCCGGGCTCTGACGGTTGCTTGCCGGGGTGTTGTGGCCGGTGGGGTCACCCCTACGACAAGTATTAGTAACGAAATTAATCAGAGGTATAGATGATACAAAGTAGTACAACAACGTCGCAAAGGCATACAACATGTAATGCAGGATACACGACAGTTGATCCATGCGTACATAAGGTTATTGGTTTATTCACATTCATGACGGACTGCGATGCATAGATAAAGAGTGGACATTACAATCTCATTACAACTAAACTTCTACTTGGGAAGAACAAGAAATAATAGAAGAAAGACCGCAAAACTAAGTATCTTAATTAATTTCTTAAATATTTTCTCAACTCTTTCCATCCTTTCATCCAATATTTGAAGTATATTCTCTTCATTTTGCGTTAGTGGATCAGAGGGTCGAGCCACTGGACGAAATACAGCAACACCACGAGAGTCATCTTGCAAGGCAGCAATTTGCATTGCAATATCTCGAACCACTGGGTCAACTTCATCAACCCACTGTCAAAATTGACATGTTGTGCTCTGAAAAAGAATTACAGCTTCAACTGAAAAAAACATGTTGTTTGGAATGAAATTCATTCAGGATGATTAGCCACAAGTTACCGTAAGATTTGAACACTTCATGAATACGCGGGATGTATTCGTTGTCGTATGCGAGGTGAATACATTCACCCGATCCCTGTAACGAGGGCAAACCAGGTGCTGCCGTAGTGATTCTAATTGTTTGCTCACTAGGAAGTTAGATGAGGCCGAAGACATCCCGTTTAAGACTGTAATAAAGGAGAAGAGGAAATGAAGAGTGAGGTGAATGGCAACCAAAGTATCCATATATAGCATGCAGCTAAATTGCAATTGGGTTGAAGGAAATTCGCGTCCGCGAGGTAGCGGGCCCGAGGAGGAATCACGTGGCAGCATTGCGTTGCGTCAGGTGTTTTAGCTTTAGTACATAAAAATCGGGAGGTAGAATTGTCATTTGTACTGACTATTTTGAAGAACATTTTGTGTCGATTAATCACAATGTCTTAATGCACACTGACACTACATAAATTACAATGGCACAATGCACAATGATATTACATAACATGCATTATACGACCATGACATTACTTATGGTACATCGTCCCGCCGCTTGCCTGGACGGCGTGGCTGATCCTCAGGGAAGGTGAACCTATTAGGGGAGCGGCGTACGCCTCGGAAGCCGTAGGAGGGGTGTTGCGTGGGAGGTGTCGCTGCGGTGATCTCAATGTAGGTGTCTGGTTCAGACCAAAACATATCGTCAACCTGCTGGTGCTCATCCTGCTTTAAGGGTACTTTGTGAGCTAGTCCTTGGTTTCGTGCAACAGGAAAATTATTGTAACTATGTTAAAGCGTACCTGAGTAGGTTGTTGCGTGGACAAGGATCATCCTGGCCAATCTGTGCTGTAATGCTGAACGTTGTACCCTTGGTACGTCTCGGTGAACCACTGGTCGCGCTCCCGCTCGTGCGATAGAATGCCATGCGCCAATGTTCCCAACCCGTCATCCTGGGGTTGCGGCGAGTCGGTCATTGTCTCTGATGGAGCAGTCGCCGGCGGAGAAGTCTATCATCGCCTTCCGCCGTGATGACGATGGCTGAAGCAGAGTGCTGCCCTCTGGCAAGTGTTGCAAGAACATACAATAATGTCAGATATGTTCGAAAGGAGTGCAGGGACAAGTATTGATGACAACAACCGACAGACAGATGACATACATGTGGCCCGAGGCGTGTCGATGCTGAGCGACCGTAGCTCCAACGACTCCCAGAGTGCGACGGACGTGCGGAGGGCGGTGCCGAGGGAGGTGCGGAGGGAGGTGCCAAGGGCAGAGGTGGTGGAGGGTGCCCTCGGTGTCCGCGATGTTGTACGTAAACGTCGATATGGCGACCACAAGTTATGGTCCTAATTGTAGCCCTCGCGTCCTCGATCATGGCGTGCACCGTGCCTAGGAGGCGATCAAATGTGCTATTGTTTTCACGGCGTAGAGTGTAACATCCAAAAAAGTTGGTTTGTTCTGAAGTTTTTTTTAATAACCATTTGAATTTTTTTTGTTAAAGTTAAAGCTTAATTGGAATTTTCAGAGATAAAAAATAATTTAATATGAGTAGGCTCAACATCAACTATTGTCAAAATTATTTTATTTGGGTTCCATGTGCTTGGATATATTTTCTATATTTTTCTAGAATTTTTCCGAGTTCATTTGCTATTTTCTAATTACTATTTGGATGTTCAGTATTTTCTAAAAAAAGAAAAACCTATTTAAAATCCTAGAATAGTAACGGACCAAAACCCACTACTGTTCCAGTCTGGCCCAACCCTGGCAGCCCAATTCTCCCGTCCGCTCCTACGCCGCAGCCCAACTTCCGCTCTCATGCTTGCCACTCCTTCTCTCGCTGCCTGGTGGACCCGCCACTTGCCACGTCCTCATCATCAACCTCCAGGACTTCTGCGCCCGTATCCGAGTGGAACTCAACAACGCCGCCATGCCCTCTGCAAACTCCCATCTCCCAAACCCTATTTAATGAGCTCCCATGCGTCAAAAGCTTTGCCCGGCTTTTGTCTCCCAAAACCCTAAGATCTCCGCACCGGTTTCGTCTTCTTTGCGCCGCAATCTGTTAAGAACCGCCAGCCACCGAAGCTCCTCTGCTGCTAAAATTCACCATCGTCAGTCCACCTCTGCCCGTGATTCCACCGCCATTGGGTGCGCATTAACAAGAGCTACGCCGTGCTTCAATCATCTCCTCCTGAGGACCCCGGTGTCGCCGTTTTTGTTCTCGTCCAACAACCAGCCACCGCCTCCTTTTACCGATCTACGCTTTCGGTGAGTCTTTGGCCAAATCTCGCGCGTCACCAGGTGCTCCACCCTATTCTCGTCCGAACCCCTCTCCTCTCGTTGCTTCTCCTCTACCGAAGCGCCGCCGCCGCTTGTCTTCTCCACTTCCGGCCACCGTCGTCTTGTCGTCGGTAAGGTCGAGCTCTAGTCGTTCTGAGCCCCTCTATGTGATCCTCAGGACATCGCCAACCCGGCGCTCCCTTCACTTTTCCTCGGGCTTTAGTCCTTCACCGATGTCACCATAGCCGTGGAGCTCGCCACCGCCAAAGTAGCCGCTGCCGACGAACCACCTCCGCCCGGACCAAGACACCGCCTCCCAGAGCTTCGCCGTCTCCTCGGAATTCCATTTTGCTACCTCACCGGAGTTCCCTCGCCGCCATTCGCCATCGCCGCCGCCAGAATTCACTGCCGGCCAGTGCTTCCTCTGCTTCTCTGCGTTTGCTCGCTCGGCTGATATGGTTGTCCACGTGTGTCGCCATGTCAGCATCCTTGCCCTCGTGTCACCTACGTGGCGTTCCAGTCAGCACCGCGTGGCTCAGCCCACCAAAACTCAGATCCAAAAACTAGGTAAACTTAGTTCACGTGAGCCGAGCCACTTTCAAGTGGGACCCACATGTTAGGTGGATTTTGTTTTCCTTTCTTTTTATTTTTTGGCTGAAATTTGATGCTGACGTCATTGATCGATTTTTCAGTAGAAAATAATTCCAGTAAATCCATAAATTCTAATTTTTAGTATTTCATGTGATTTCAATCTTCCGAAGCCCATATCTTTTGCATCTGAACTCCGATTGAGCCCATCCAAACTTGTAAATTCATCTAAATTCGAGATCTATTTATCTAAGATTTTTATTTGATTTTTGGAGTTGGTTTTACCTCTGTTTTGTATTTATTTGCTTTGTTTGCGAGTAGATGTTGATTCTTCGGGCAATTTTGAGCAAGGAGGAGTACACCAATTTCAAGACCAATACCAGGATCTATTCCAAGGTAAGCCATAGTCCTTTGATCATTATTGAACCTATGATTTCAAAAGTATATTGTTTTATACAAATGCATGATATCTTTATATCAACTGTTTTGAAATTAGCTATCACCTATTATCATTATGCCTCCTTTGATTATTCGAATGCAATGAATCATTTGTCACCTTAGCATGTTTAATTTTAGTTGGACATATTTGTATCACTAACATGGGTATCGTATTGATGCTTAGTTCAGCTTAGTTACGATGGGTTCATCATCACATGTATTATGATGACTAATCTTGACTTAATGATATATGGAATTATGGTGGTTAGCCACTGTTGTTAAAATTTGAGTACCATGACAGGGGATATCATTTGTTAAACAAAATTGTTTTTGCACAGGCAAGTGGATGGTGGATTGAGGGTGTGGTTAGCACGTTGTGGGTTGTGGTAAGATCGTTCGAGTAACTTGTCAAGGACTTAATCTTGTGCACCATTGAACTGGGCCTTAACCATACAACCACATGTCATGTGTGGGTGGAAACTAGCTGATTAATTAGCAATGTATTAATTTCGATTCTGTCTTGGAAGTGTGAGTTACAGGGGACGTACTCACAATGGCGCAAGCGGGGGGCCCTGTCTGGTCAGTTAGACAATCAATGTTGAAACCTTAGTAGGCAAAACTGGATTAAGAAGGAGCTTTGTAAATGATTTGTCACATGCTATAGATTGCTTACCTAAGATAGTAAGCAGTGGTATCGACGGATGCCAAACAAACTAGAGAAGTCGTGTCTTGTGGGTCAAATTTGTACAACCTCTGTAGGATCAAGGATAACCGGATGGTGTAGGACTAGACTAGAGGGGGTGAATAGGAGGTTTTAGAGTTTTAACAAATTAACAATTTATCAATTCAATTAATGACTTAGTCTAAACAAGTTATGCTCCTAGCTAGGCAATTTAATCACAATAAGCAAGCTAGAAATATAAGTGCGGAATTGTAAAGACAAGAAATAACCACAAGACACAATGATGTTTTTCCGTGGTATCGAAGACTTGCGGTCTTCACTAGTCCACGTTGAGGAAGCTTGACCACCCAAGCGGCTCCACAATTAAGCCTTCCCTCGATCACTTGGGTTGTTCTTCCTCCGCTCAGGAGATGGTGAACACCAACCACTCACAATCTTGCTCGGGTCTTCTCACAAGCTTCACTTGAGAAGATCACCGTGCTTCACCGCCAAGCCGTCTAGGAGTGCGGCAACACCCCAAGAGAATAGATCAACGATCCTCGCTTGACTTTACTCAAGTGCCAATGAATCAACTAAAGATGAATGCACTTGATCTCCTCTCAATGAATGCAAGAGTAAATTGGGAGTAGAATTGAATGCACAATGCTCACAAGGGTTGAGATATCTTCAATGCAGCGTGTAACATCTCCCTTGTGCGATTGGGGAGGTATTTATAGCCTCCACCAAACAATTCTAGCCGTTGGGAAGAAGTTCGAAAGTTCGGCACATATCGGAACAACGGCGTGTTAGCATCGGTACAACCGCGCTATGCTCAATGCGATACGGCTATGTTACGCATTAAATGCTGCGATATAGCCGTTGGATTTAGTTGCGGTTCATCGCGAGCAAACACCGGATCGTCCGATTTGGGTTTCTAAACGGAGATTTTGCATACGTTGCGGAATTTTACAACCGCCAAATACATTTGAACATCCGTATTGCGGTTCATCCGATTATCGTGCGATGCGGCCGATTCTCAAAGAGGTTTTCAAAGGAGATTACACTCGTCTTATTATTTTGCAACGCGTAATATCATCGGAACAAGCGGGATGCGATCGTGCCGTTCAAGCCATCGGTACAACGCGACCGCAATCGAGATCTGCGAGATCATGACACGTGGAAGGCCACGATGGACTCTTGTCTGAGTGGTCGGTCGGCACACACAAGATCGAGCCGTTTGATTTTAATCAACGATCCACATGCGTTGCCACTTGGACGGTCGAGCGGCCCATAATCCTAGCCGTTAGATTAAGATCGGCGATCGACGATTTTCAATTTAAAAGGCTAACGGTTGAACCGCTCACATGCGCGGAACAACGGCGCGGTACAACCATTGCTAAGCCTTGGTTCATCCGATTCGAATTAAAGCTTGAATTCATTCTAACTTAAATTCAAGTCAATTTTAAATGCATGCATGATCCTAAGTTGATCCATATGGCACAAGAATAAGCTATCAAGCTACTAGTCGTGATCCCCTTAATAGTGCGGCATTTATCCTATAATCCGGTCTACCAACCAATTCTCCTTAGGCCAGGTAAAATAGAAAAGGATCCTAGACTATTTGTACCTTGACTTTAAGCCTTGTTGATCTTCACATTTTCCTTTAGCATGCATCCTTGCTTCATCATGTTCATCAAATGGAATTAACCTTGCACATTCTTAGTAAACTTGTTAATCCCATATTCACATATTATCATTAATTACCAAAACCATTTTTAGGGGCCTAGATGCTTTCAATCTCCCCTTTTGGTAATTGATGACAACACATAATATGTGAGAAAAGTTGTTTTGAATATACTAAGAGTGTATATTCTTTTGAAGTCTTTTGTGAGTAAAATAATCTTTGCAATGAGCATAAGTAAATTTTGAGAATTATTTTTCTTGTCAAATCCAATTAAAAAGACTCCCCTAAACAAATGCATATGGATAGTAAATAATTTGCAAGCATATGTAAAGAATTGAAAATTTTGGCGGAGTTTCTTTTGCATTTATGAACTTGAGGAAGCAATACGATTATAAGATATGTCAAATAATTGATTGCATTGCATAAAAGATAATAAGACATAACCACATTCCACAAGTTCAACAAAAGTTACCAACTATTACAGGCACAAAATAGATCAACAATCAACAGTTTTACAAAACACATATAAATCACATAAGCCCATAGCTCCCCTAAAACTAAGTCTTCACATCTTCACAATTTCTCCCCTTTGGCATCAAAGTACCAAAAGCATCAAGCAGGGGTCTGAGAGGAAAGCGGGTCTGGTGGGCGGGGGCGGGAGAAGCGGCGGCGGGCTGGCCAGTGCGAGGATCGGAGAAGGCGACCTGAGGCGCGGGATCTGAGATCTTGAGAGGGTGGTAGGAGTGGAGGAGCTGTAGAGGTGGTGGAGCACTGAAACTCGATGTAGGTCTGGTGAGGAGGTGAGGTAGGTCTGTTGTCCAAGAAGAAGGACCCTTAGGCGTGAGGAGGTCGTGAACATATATTGAGGGTCTTGAGAAAATGTTCTAAGTCATTTAGGCCCTCGGACAAAGGCGATGTCTGTTATGAGTCTCATCAAAGAAGTCATTTTGGATAGCTGCCATCTCGGTAAGCCTATGGCGAGTCTCATCTGAAAGGCAACTTGTTCGACCTTCATTTCTGCAAAGTCTTGATAATAGGCTGCGATTTTGAAGTACTTGCGCTAGAGCACTTGCATCGGGCATAGCGGCGGCGGAGGAGCATCAACCTCGGCGAGGGCATCCTCGGAGACTTGTTGAGGAGGAATGGCATCTCGTGGTTTATATGGCTTGTGAGGAGATCCCAAGCCACCACGGTACTCGATCTTTCTAACAATCAATGCCATGATGTAAGGAGCATAATAAATCCTTTTAACTCTGTCATTCTTGGAGGAGGCTATGCCTTGAAGAATAACATCCACTACATCAAATTTAACTCCCTCCACAATATGATCTATCATGTTCCAAACATGCCCCGTCTTGCATCGAAATTCCCACTCTTAGGGTAGAAAGTATGATTAATTATCACATTAATCATGCTCATACAGCTTCAATCGATGGTGTCCCTAACTTGCATTTGGTGAAGAGTCATAATGCAGCCCAGCGAGGAACAAGTAAATTTGGACTCTCAAAGATTTTGTCCCAAAAGTTGGTGAATTCTCAACACTCTATAAATTCCTCTTTGGTGCTTTCCACATTTACGGCACCGATCGACCATCTAAAGTCTTCAAGTCATGGGACATATGCGATGTGGCATAAAGCGTCGAATGATCTTGTCATCATAATTCATTTTATGCCCACAAGATCATGAAGACCCACATTGTAGAAAAGGCGATAGACTCCTTGTATTTGTCAAGGTATTAATATTAGACCAATTAATCCATTTATGATCGGCAAATTTCTTGTGCCTACCATATATTTGCTCATACACTTGCTCTTGAAAGATTGTGTGGAATCTTGGATTTAATGTGTCATTCTTGAAGATATTGATTGACATGGCGCTTGATGGCATAGTCATCTGGCGCGAAGATGTAGGTCAATAGGAGTCCCGGAGGATCAATCAAATCATCATCTTCTGCTTTGTCCTTGGAGGAACTTCCTCTTCTTCTTCTTCTTCTTGATTGATTCCTCAATTGATTTACTTCTGAGCTATTTTACGATTCGGTTTACGGGTGGTCTCTTTCCTTTCCTTTTCCTGCGGGGTCTTACGCCGAACGGCCGAGTTTGTGAGCAGGAATGTCGGGTTGAACTCTTTCAATTTGCGGTGGAGGTTGAGGTGCGAAGACCCTTGTCTTGGCGATCCACGAGACTTCTTGGATGTTCCTCGCATTCTAGGCATCTATCTGAGAGATTGGAGTGATTATAAGATGTCAAGGAACAGATTTGAATTGAATTGAATTGAAAGAAATGACAATTTACGGTTACTGTCGGGATAATCGGATCATCGCCGTTATGTGGCGGAGCGTCCGAGCTGCGATCGTTCGCCCTCAAAGCCGAACGTCAGATTGTCTGACCGAAAACTAGGGTTGAAGAATTTCGAGATTTTGATGGAATCTAAGAGAGTGAGTGCTAGAGGCTGGATGCGCAAGGGTCATAGGACACCGGTGAAGCACTTTTGCCCAATTAGATTGCTAGTTATCAACGGCATTATCAAAAACCCTAAAAGCGCCCGAGTGCTCCAAATGCGGTAAAACACGAATCAATAGATGTTTTACCTTGAGATTTGAGGAAGGAAACCTTTGGAAATGCAAGGATCGCGAGGACTTGGAGATCCACGAGAGAACCACTCGATTTGAGAGAGGGTTTTGAGAGGCGCTCATTGGAGAGAGAGGAACCGGCGGTGAGATGAAAAGGAAAGCAGACGAGCATTTGGGTGATAAGGTCAAAAGGAAAGCGGACGTTCGCTATTATAACGCGGATGATCCGCCTTGCTGCAGACGTCTGGTTCGCATAACTCGGATGTCTGGATTGTCACAGGATTTTGATAAAGCTCTGGATTTCTTTGGAATTTTGAATAATTGCAAATGATCCTTAGATTTACACTCAATAAAACATCATTTAGGGATCATTATGCATATAATATCTTGAAGATTATATATAAACATAGTTTTATAATTATAGTGAATTTAATATGAGATTTGAGAAATTCTTTTACAAAATATTTAAATAACACCAAATAAAAAGCCTTTGTAATAACAAAAATTTAAACAATGTTTGAATAATCTATGACATTTAATTCATTCCTCAATTTGCAAAAGCGGCCTTCATCTAATGGCTTGGTGAAAATATCAGCTAATTGGTCTTGGTTCTTATGTGGCTAATTTCAATGTCTCCCTTGATCACATGATCTCTCAAGAAATGGTGGCGAATATCTATATGCTTGGTTCTTGAGTGTTGAGCAGGATTATTAGCAATTTTCACGGCACTATCATTGTCACACAAAGAGGCATTTTATCGGTTTAATTCCATAATCCATCAATGTTTGCCTCATCCATAGCAATTGAGCACAACAACTTCCCATGAAACATATTCGGCCGGCGGTGGATAGAACTCTGAATTTTGTTTCTTGGATGACCATGATACTAAAGATCTTCCTAAAATTGACAACTACAGAGGTGCTTTTTCTATCCACTTTGCATCCGCATAATCGGTCAGAATATCCAATTAAGTCAAATTTAGCACCTTTAGGAACCAAGGCCAATGCTAGAGGAATGCTTTAAATATCTTAGAATTCTTTTATGACCATTAAATGACATTCTTTTGGATTTGCTTGAAAGCGAGCACACATACAAACACTAAACATGATATCGGGCCTAGATGCGGTAAGATAAAGCAAACTACCAATCATAGATCTATAAAGCTTTAAATCTACCGATTTACCTCCCTCATTTAAGTCAAGATGACCATTTGTTGCCATGGGAGTCTTGATGGGTTTCATCCTCCATACCAAACTTCTTGATCAATTCTTTTGCATACTTGGTTTGGCTCACGAAGGTCCCATCTTTGAGTTGCTTGATTTGGAATCCAAGGAAGTAGCTTAATTCTCCAATCATCGACATTTCAAATTCCCTAGACATCATATCACCAAACTCTTTGCAAAAATCTTGATTAGTAGACCCAAAATAATATCATCAACATAAATTTGACATACAAAGAAATCATCATCTATAACTTTAGTAAATAAGGTTGAATCAATCTTCCCAATTTTGAATCCTTTTGAGACTAGAAAATCTCTAAGTCGTTCATACCATGCTCTAGGAGCTTGTTTAAGGCCATAGGCGCTTTAGAGTTTATAGACATTATTTGGATTTTAGGATCTTCAAAACCGGAGGTTGTTCAACAAATACAAGTTCGGAAATTTTACCATTTAAGAAAGCACTTTTAACATCCATTTGAAATAATTTAATATCAAAGCATGATGCAAAAGCAAGTAATATCGAATTGATTCTAATCTAGCTACGGAGCAAAAGTTTCACCAAAATCCAAACCTTCAACTTGTGAATACCCTTGAGCTACCAATCTTGCTTTGTTTGAACAACCAAACCATTTTCATCTTGCTTGTTCCTAAAGACCCATTTTGTACCAATGGCGTTGTGTTCCTTGGGTCGATCCACCAATGTCAAACTTCATTAGGGTGAAGTTGTTGAGTTCTTCATGCATAGCATTCACCCAATCCGGATCTTCAAGTGCTTCTTCTACATGCTTTGGCTCAATACAAGAGACAAAGAGTAATATTCACAAAAGAAGCAACACGAGATCGAGTTTGAACACCCTTACTTACATCACCCAATATTTGGTCTATTGGATGATCCTTAGCAATTGCATTGTGGATTCTTGGTGGTAAGTTAGATGGTTGATCATCTTCCTTATTGTCAAATTGAACTTGGTTTGTAGAAGATGTTGGTGGTTCAACTTGTGTGGAGGATGATGAATCATCTTGGGCTTTATGTCACCAATTTGCATATGCTCCATTGCCCTTCTCAAAGCTTCATTGCCTACATCATCCAAATTCTCATGCTCTTCTTGAGAGCCGTTAGTTTCATCAAATTGAACATCATGTTTTCTTCAACTAAACGGAGTTTTTGTTGAAGACACGATAAACTTTACTATTTGATGAATAACCTAGCAAGAAACCAACATCACATCTACTTTCAAATTTTGATAGCGAACACCCTTCTTTAAAATATAGCATTTACAACCAAAGACACGAAAATAGGAGATGTTCGGTTTCTTCCTACAAGAAGCTCATAGGAAGTCTTTTTCAAAAGGCGATGTAAATAAAAACGATTTATGGCATGACAAGCGGTGTTAATTGCTTCGCCCAAAAACTATCGGAGTATTATATTCATCAAGCATTGTCCTAGCCATTTCAATTAATGTCACGATTTTCCTTTCTACAACTCCATTTTGTTAGGGGTGTAGGTTGTGGAAAGTTAGTGCTTTATTCAAGTTCATCACAAAAGTCTTCAACTTTAGTATTTTGAACTCGGAACCATTATCACTCTGATTTTCTTTATTTTGAAATCAAATTCATTTTGGGCCCTTTTGTAAAGTTTTTGAAAATTAGGAGGTTTCACTTTTATCATCTAGGAAGAATACCCATGTATATCTAGAGTAATCATCCACAATAACCAAACAATAGCTATTTCCCCGATACTCTTATAGGTTGTTGGCCCAAACAAATCCATATGTAAGAGTTCCAATGGTCTAGAAGTTGACATGATACTTTTGGAAGGGTGAGAATTAGCGACTTGTTCTGAAACTTGACATGCACTACAAAGTCGGTTTTCTCAAACTTCACATCTTTCAAGCCAACAACTAAATCATGTTTGAAAAGCTTTTTGAGTTGAATCATTCCTACATGAGCTAGCCTTCTATGCCAAAGCCAACCCAAGGAGGTTTTGCCATCAAACAAGTTTTAAGCATGAATCATTTGAAGTGAAATCTACCAAATAAAGGTTTCCAAATCTAAATCCTTTAAAAATTAAAGAGTTATCATTTTCATTTGAAATTGTAACACCTTCTTTAGAGAAGGAACAAATTAGTCCTAGATCACATATTTGAGCTACGGATAACAAGTTAAAGTTTAGTGATTCTACTAGAGATACATTTGAAATGGAAAGGTCATTTGAGATAGCAATTTTACCCAATCCAATTACCTTTCCTTTGCTATTGTCACCAAATGTGATTTTGTCCATTCCTTTCCCATTCTCGAATGTGGTGAACATTTTCTATCACGGTCATGTGTTGAGTGCAACCACTATCAAGCACCCAATGTTTTCCACGGTCTTGTAGTTCACCTACAAAACAAGAATCAAGTTCTTTTAGGTACCCAAATTTGTTTGGGTCCTTGGAGTTAGTGACCAAGGTTTTAGGCACCCAAATAGCATTCTTTTAGCGCCTAAAATTGAAGTGCCAATAAAATGAGCAAGTATTTTACCATCCTTAGTCTTTCTAAGCATATAGCATGAATCATATATACCAAAAGATGCAATTTTACCTTTAGGACAATTTTGTTGCACATGTCCTATTTCCGGCACTTATAGCAATACTTACCATTTTCCCTCACATACCTTGTGGGTTTATTTGCGGCTTCTTACCTTTCTTAGGCACATACAGAGACCTTCCTTGTTGAATGAGCACCTTTGCTCACTCAAAAGCTTGTCTAAGGTGGCCTTACCCTTAAAGCATCTTTCCAAACTTTTGCTTAGTTTATTGACTTGTTCTTTTAATTCATGGTTCTCAACAATAAGTAAAGGATCACAAGTATTTGCTAAACTAGCAATTGAATCATCACTAGAGCAACATGGCATGGCAAGTAAATCATCACATGAAGTAGAAATGCTAGACATGGATTTTTCATTTAAAGCAATATCTACTTTAGACATCTCATTCATTAAATCACAAGTAATTCCAATATGTGAATGAGATTTTCAATATTCTTTAAGATGAGAGAATCATGAGCTTTCTTTAGCTCCTCAAAAGAGTCTTTTAGAGAGATATTCTTTCTTCAAGACTTTAAATTTTGATTTCTCTTTTCCATTAAATTCATTTAATTCATCAAGCATATCAATAATTCTTCATAAGTTGGTTCATCACTATCAATGGATTTTACCTTATCTCCTTTTGCCATGAGGCATGTAGGAGTGGAGAATAGTGAAGGAGTTTCTTTGATAGCAATGCCAACTAGTCCCTTCTTCTTGGAAGACTCATCCTCATCGGTCGGGTCGCTTGATTCATCATTTGAATCCACTCTCAATGTGAGCTTCATTCTTGCCATCCTTGTGAAGCTTCTTGAAAAGCTTCTTCTTGCCATTATATTCTTTCTTCTTGAATGACTTGTCCTTGTCATCCTTCTTTGCGGGGCAACGAGATGAGATGTGCCCCTTTTCATCACAATTATAGCATCGAATGTTGCTATAACGCTTCTTGTCACTTGAATATTGTCCCTTCTTGTATTTGTCAAAGTTGTAGCTTCTATTGGGCGTCTCTTCATGAACTTCTTCATTTTTCTTACAAGGAGTGCATACTCCTCATCGGAATCTTCTCCTTCATCCTCATCATCACTTGATTCGCTTTGGCCTTGAAAGCGGTAATTTTCTTCTTTGAGGAGGATGTCTCCACGAGCTCTTCTTTGTCCTTCTTGAACAACTCATTTGTGATGAGATTGCCCAAAAGGCCGTTGGTGTCATCCTTGGCAATTCGGGAGAGTTGATGAAGGCGTCACCAAAGTTTCATATTTGTCAGGAAGAGCCCTAAGCATCTTGCGCACAATATCAACATCGGAAAGGTTAGTCCCAAGGCCTTTGAGCTCATTCACAATGTTGTTGAGTCTTGAATACATCTCATTGATGTTTTCATGAGGCAACATTATGAATGTCTCATATTTAATCAAAGCCTATGCAATTTGGCTTCTTTGACCGTGGATGTACCCTCATGGATTTCGAGAGAGTTGTCCAAATAGCATGGCGGTTTCCAAATTGCTCACTCTATTGAACTCATCCGCGTTCAAAGCGCCAAAGAGAGCATTCATAGCTTGGGCATCTAAATGAGAGTTCTGCGTGTCTTGATCAGTGGGTTCAAGTGGATTAAGAGGCATAGTGTAACCATCATTTACGATTTTCCAAATGCTTGGACTCATGGCCCTTAAAAGATTGACATTCTAATTTTCCAATAAGCATAATTTGTGCCATCAAAGAGTGGAGCCCTTCCTAAAGCCATTCCCTCACTAGCCATCCTTGCTCTCCTAGGCGGTTAAGTCCAACAACGGAGAGACCAAGCTCGATACCACTTGTAGGATCAAGGATAACCGACTAGAGGGGGGTGAATAGGAGGTTTTAAAGTTTTTAACAAATTAACAATTTATCCAATTCAATTAATGACTTAGTCTAAACAAGTTATGCTCCTAGCTAGGCAATTTAATCACAATAAGCAAGCTAGAAATATAAGTGCGGAATTGTAAAGACAAGAAATAACCACAAGACACAATGATGTTTTTCCCGTGGTATCGAAGACTTGCGGTCTTCACTAGTCCACGTTGAGGAAGCTTGACCACCCAAGCGGCTCCACGAATTAAGCCTTCCCTCGATCACTTGGGTTGTTCTTCCTCCGCTCCGGAGATGGTGAACACCAACCACTCACAATCTTGCTCGGGTCTTCTCACAAGCTTCACTTGAGAAGATCACCGTGCTTCACCGCCAAGCCGTCTAGGAGTGCGGCAACACCCCAAGAGAATAGATCAACGATCCTCGCTTGACTTTACTCAAGTGCCAATGAATCAACTAAAGATGAATGCACTTGATCTCCCTCTCAATGAATGCAAGAGTAAATTGGGAGTAGAATTGAATGCACAATGCTCACAAGGGTTGAGATATCTTCAATGCACTGTGTAACATCTCCCTTGTGCAGTTGGGGAGGTATTTATAGCCTCCACCAAACAATTCTAGCCGTTGGGAAGAAGTTCCCGAAAGTTCAGCACATATCGGAACAACGGCGTGTTAGCATCGGTACAACGCGCTATGCTCAATGCCGCGATATGGCTATGTTACGCATTAAATGCTGCGATATAGCCGTTGGATTTAGTTGCGGTTCATCGCGAGCAAACACCGGATCGTCCGATTTGGGGTTTCTAAACGAGATTTTGCATCGTTGCGGAATTTTACAACCGCCAAATACATTTGAACATCCGTATTGCGGTTCATCCGATTATCGTGCGATGCGGCCGATTCTCAAAGAGGTTTTCAAAGGAGATTACACTCGTCTTGTTATTTTGCAACGCCGTAATATCATCGGAACAAGCGGGATGCGGTCGTGCCGTTCAAGCCATCGGTACAACGCGTACGAAATCGGATCACCTGCGAGATCATGACACGTGGAAGGCCACGATGGACTCTTGTCTAGTGGTCGGTCGGACACACAAGATCGAGCCGTTTGATTTTAATCCAACGATCCACATGCGTTGCCACCGGACGGTCGAGCGGCCCATAATCCTAGCCGTTAGATTAAGATCGGCGATCGACGATTTTCAATTTAAAAGGCTAACGGTTGAACCGCTCACATGCCGGAACAACGGCGGCGCCGGTACAACCATTGCTAAGCCTTGGTTCATCCGATTCGAATTAAAGCTTGAATTCATTCTAACTTAAATTCAAGTCAATTTTAAATGCATGCATGATCCTAAGTTGATCCATATGGCACAAGAATAAGCTATCAAGCTACTAGTCGTGATCCCCCTTAATAGTACGGCATTTATCCTATAATCCGGTCTACCAACCAATTCTCCTTAGACCGGTAAAATAGAAAAGGATCCTAGACTATTTGTACCTTGACTTTAAGCCTTGTTGATCTTCACATTTTCCTTTAGCATGCATCCTTGCTTCATCATGTTCATCAAATGGAATTAACCTTGCACATTCTTAGTAAACTTGTTAATCCCATATTCACATATTATCATTAATTACCAAAACCATTTTTAGGGGCCTAGATGCTTTCAATGGCGTAGCCTCGTAACTCATGCACCACGTCTGTTGACGCCCTCTTGCCCCACAACGCCATCCATGGTTGCTGTGTCTGCCTCCAGTCGTCGCTCGTCTGGCTTTTCCTCGTTTGCCTGCAATTGAAATCGGATGTCAGGAAATCTAAGTCAGACATGCGGCTAATATGATACCGAAAAATGGCATACCGGTGGGCCTTCACAGTGAGAGGTTGTCCTGGCGGTAGTAGCACCTCCTAGTAAAGGCCAAACTGTATCATGACCCACTGTGGATTGTACAGCTCGACCATGTGGGAGAAGACCAGGTGGCAGGTCGTCAACTAGAGCATCTCATCCTGAGTACACTGCGAGGATAGTTCATAGGGGGGCGTGTCTGCAAGAACATGTGCAGTCCATGGCCACCAGATGACCTCGTCCTCGTGCATAGTCTCGAAAAGCTTATGGAACTCAGGGTACACACGCCTCTGTCTATCTCTGGCCCAACCTAGGGTACCACGTGTCCAACGTATTCCCATTGTAGGCCCATCGACAGGGTCGTCGCCTCTAACATTACCGCAAAGCTCGATGCTCAACTGGAAAGGGTGCATGGTGCTCCGAAAATACGATTAGCCAACCGAAAAGTGCTCCCACGACCATACCTGCAGCAGTGTGTAGCATACCGCGAGGACTGGCTCCCCGCCTATACTGCGTTGAGATTCATCGCACAAGCCTCGGTAAGTAGCACAAAGCACTGTGGAGCCCCAACTGTATTGTGGCACCTCGTCGGGCTAGGCGTCCACCAAAGACTCTGCGAGATGGATGTAGCTAGGATACACGCAGTCTCCCTGAGTCGTAGGAAACAAGATCCATCCAAACAGGAAAAAAGGTACGCGAGGAAGTGTGTCCTAACTGCCTCCACAGTCGCATGCACGGGGCGGGTCATGTACTCCCGCAGCCAGGAATGTGGCACACCCGATATGTTGCCAGGAATCGAGTGACTGAGTCTGTCATCCATACACACCTTCTAGTCTACTTGCCTTGGAGGTGGCACTACTGGAAGACCGTGCAGCGGTAGACCTGTTAGCATAGCTACGTCCTCCAGAGTTATGGTCATCTCCCCTCACCAGAAGTGGAAGGTGTGTCTCTGGTCTCCAACGATCCACGAGCGCAGATAGGAGTGCCGCGTCAAACTGAAACGCGTGCGATAGGTCCAACATGCGGGGAAATGGTAGGAGGTCGGTGTCTCATAGTCTTAGGACGTACCGCTCGTCAAGAGGTCACTTCTCTCTGGGCACGCTCAGGACCAGGCTCGGAGGGCCGATGTCGTACGACCACGCCAGGCATCGGTGTCGCCCATTTCAGCGTGCGTCGAGCAGCTCATACGGGCCGTCAACTAGAGGCTGCGCCATCTGCTACCGAGCGAGAAACAACATGTTAGTCCGCATATAAAACAGAATGTCTGCCACAGGAAAACAAAGCGAAATATATGACAACAGAATGTAAGACAAAGTGATATAACCATAATGAGTTAACATATGACCCACACAACATAACATTACGTCCGTACAGAAAGACATGGATTGACAACGATACAACTTATACAAGGCATTAAAATAAGCATGCAACATCAGACTTAGTAATTAAATCTTGGTCGCTACGGTGCGCCGCTTGTGCTAGGTCTGTTTGGATAGCGGCTGATGGAGTGGCCAACCGTCTTGCACAGTCTGCATCTGGGGCGGTGAACCCGTTGTCTACGCTGGCTGTCGTCCATGTCATTCTGAATGCGTTGTGACTGGTGTCTTCCACGGCTAGGGTGCTTCAGTGCGTCGTTCGGCACCCACTTCACCTGCCCCAGCCAGATGCCCCTATAGTGCATGTCCAGGCCGTACGAATAAAACTCGGCACTACAAGTGGCATACAGGTGGTGGGTGTCGCAGTACTTAGAGATGTAACGCTTTGAGGCCTGGCGCCACACCACGTACACATGGGAGCATGGTTTGTGGAGAAGTCGTGGCTTGTTGCAGGTGCACGACACTTTGTCACCAATCGTGCACACCTGCTTCTGATCCCCTCTAGTGTGGCCCATCACGTACTTCTCCCTGAACCGAATCTTGAACTTCTTCCTGGCGCCATCCATGGTACGAGAAACGTGCGAACGAGCCTTGCTGATCTTCTTCTCCATGTACGCGTGCATTACTTCGGAGCATTGCTTGCCATCCTCGAGATGTTTCTTGGCCATCATGGCTTTGTTAACAAAGTACCCGACGGTACAGTTCCAACTCTCCTCCACGACCGCAGTGATCGGCAGGGATCGAACACCCTTGAAAACACTGTTGTATACCTCGGACATGTTGGTCGTTATGATCCCGTACCTTGCAGCACTGGTGTCGTGCAGCAGGGACCATTTATCCAAGTCGGGTGCGTGCGAGTTAACCCACTGTGTGAACTCCCCAACTCTTGCGGACCCTCCTGCCGCTGCCCCTGCCCCTGCCTCGGCATCCGCCGAGTTTCTTACATGCTTCCCGGTCTCCTCATCGAGCTGTCTCCACACTGCTTCGAACTTTCTCCTTTGGTTCTGCATGCAGAGCTTCTTGAACATCTTCATTAGGTCCTTGCTCTGAAACCTTATGTGGAAGTTCGCCGCGAGATGCCTCATGCACCAATGGCTCCTGACATCATTCCACTGGAACAGTGATAGCATCCCATTTTGCATCATGCTCAACGCGGATAGCAACCCAGCATTGCGGTCCGAGATAACACACACATCTGGGTGGTCTTGGACCACCGCCTGCTTCACATTGCACAGGAACCACAACAAGATATCGATGTTCTCGCTGTCAACAATTGTGAAGGCCACGGGGAGTAACTGGTCGTTCGCATCGGCTGCAACGGCGATGAGGATGGTACTCTTGTATTTCCCACATAGGAAGGTGTCGTCCATCGTCAGCACGGGATGACAATGCTTGAACCCTTCGATCGCCTGACAGAAGGCTCAGAAGAACCTTTTAAGAACAAAACAATTAGGCCCCTCCGTCGGATGCACCCGCTCAAGCTTGTTTATGTATGCCCCGGGATTAGATTCTGCAATTTAATGTAGCATTCTTGGGACTAGGTTGTAAGCCTCTTCGAATGTGCCGAACATTCGCTCTGCGACCTTCCGTATCGCCGACCATGCCGTCTAGTAGATGATCGGGAACCCCACCATATTGGCAACATCCGCTAGTAGGAGTTTTGGCGGAATGGACACATCTCCAGCGACGAGGTGGCTTATCAGGCTGGCAATATATGAGGATGTCATGTTGCGGTGCCTATGAAGCGGCTCGGCTAGCTCGCATGTGTGGTCTTTCAGCACCGTTATCTGGAAGCCCGTGGCCGCGGCCGTGAACCGCTGTGCACGGACCTTGCCAGCACAGGATTCATCAACACACCTAACAATATAGCTATCGGGGTTGGACCTCTGCACTCGATATGTCTGGCCAATGTTAACGGTATATTTAGTAATAGCATGCTGGGTGGCGCTCTTGTTAGGGAAGCGCTACCCTAGGAGCAGGGTGTCCTCATTGAACCCCTACTCAGCCCCCTCCGGATGTGGCAGAACCAGCGATTTTGTTGCAACGTCGTCCAATCATGAGGTGACGTAAGCAATGTCGGTGATCACAACACCACCAACTGCACCTCCCGTAGCAGCTTCCCCGTCTTCGTCGTCTTCGAAACTAGTTGTTTCCACATCCTCCTCACTTTCCACCTCATCCACCTGGTCGACCAGGTACTCGTGGCAATCAATACGGGCTGTCCACCATCCCTCCACTCCTTTGTTGGGCTCGAAATTGTCGGTACGCCTCCTCAGGTCTCCATCGCCCACTTCCTCGCCCACGTCTCCTCCAACACCGGAGACCAACGCAGGCTCCTCCTCACCAGCATCTTCACCGGAACCACCCACGCCGGATGTCCCCATCCTCTCCATGAACTGAACGTAGACCATCGACCGCACATATATCACAACAGTGGGGTTGCGAACAACCCCCATGTAATTGGCCCATGAAGCGTCACATGTCACCCTCATAAGTTGCCAAACGGTCTCGCCTGCACGACCCACTACCGAGGCATACAACGCCTCGATGCGCAACTTCTTCCTTCCAGTGGCGCTATCGAACGCGGAACACACGCACCGCCTTAGCTCCGAGAGGCTCATGTCCTTCAGAGCTGGCGCTTGGATCACGGTCCGATCACAATTTGATAGGTCTGCACCGTACGGTCCATCGCGTACGAGAGTATCCCCGTGGAACACGATTAGATCTTGAATCTCCGCCATGAAGTACCTAACACAGGTGTATATGAAACCACTTATATGCAATGCTCTAATCATCCAATTATTTGTGGATTTTCCAAATGAATTCTTCTAAAAATTTGGTCATGCCCACTTTACACGAGCCTTTTATCCTCCATGTTTTCAATTCTATTTCTATCGTGTCTCATGCACATTTGAATTACATGTTAAACCACATCAGAATATTTTGAAATTTTAGGTTCAACGTCCTGATACTTCTGTAATTTCTTCATAATTTAATGTACTACTTGACATAAAAATTACATGACTGCAGGTTCAATTCTATTTCTATTTAAATATTTTGCAAAAAAATTGCAGAATACTAGTGGACCTAAAATTACATGGTTTGCTAGGGAATAAAATTTCGAGACCAACAAAAATTTATTCATCCCAATTGGAGTTCATATGAATTTTTTATCTATGAAATGTTGAAGTTAATTTAATTTGTAGTGTAAAAAAATTCCTAACCGATTTTTTTTCCAATTCCAAAATTTTCTATCGTACTAACAAGTTTCAAACCTATTCCAAGATAAAGTACAATAAAAAAGGAAACCAACAAAATTGGTTTCATTAAATTTGGAGTTAATTTCAAGTAGTTATGAATTTTTTAACTAGTTCGAATTTACAGTGCAAAAATAAATCACTTCAGAATTTCCTAATGCATTTATAACTTTTTATACCCAAGCTAGACCTAGCCTATAATAATGACATGTGGGGTCTAGTGCATAGTATTCTTTTTCATTGAATTTCCAAATTAAAAACTTACTGACAGGTGGGCTCCGTTTGTCATTCTCGCGGTCTACTGCATAGTGCATGGACCGAAGGTCAACATGCCCAGTCAAGAGTTCATAGACCACGCACTCCATGGGACTTGATCATCAGTGACTCTATTGCAATTCTATTTCTATTTCGTTAAACGACCTCCAAATATTTTGATATTTTACGGTCAAATCATGACACTATGCAAAATCACCGAGTTAAAATTTATAACACTAACAAAAATAAGTCTTCTAAGCCAACTAATTACTGGCTAATCACATTGCTAACTACGAAGTCTTCTAATTACATGCTAATCACACTAAGTCTTCCAATTTAATATCGAACACTAAGTCAAAATACACCTATAACTACTCAATTGCTACAATAAGAAACTACAATTCATCTAATTACATCCTAATTACATTACTAAAACTAGCTAAAACTATAGCCAGATGCGAATGACACTTACCTTTTCTTGGTGCTCACAAGACGATGTACAACTTCCGTAACTGAGCGAACTTCAACTTCTCTCTGGTTGGCTTCTCCCTTCTCTTCCTCTCTGGCTGTCTTCTTCTCTTCCTCTTTCCTTCATAACTGAGAATACGCTGCACTCGCTAAGTACTACGTGGGAGAAAAACCGCGCAGACACACGACGCACGCAAGAAGGCACTGGCTCGCCTGTGCTGCTGCCGTCGCCGCGTCGCCGCGCAGCGATCGAGAAGCGGGCGGGTGCCGTAGCGCGCGCCACGTCTTGTGACGAGCTACCAAGCCCCCTCTGCGCGACGCGTGGCACTTTGTGCACGCACTATTTGGCGACTTCTTGCCGTTTGGGACGGCAATAGGTGCCTGCTGCAGTCCCGCATGGTAGCACCTTGGCTGCTACCGAGCATGACGGCAGCACCTAGGTGCTATGGTCGGACGGCGTAGTAGGTCTCCTGCTGCCGTCCGCGACCACAGCAGGTGGGCCAAGGGGGCCTAATTTGAAAATTTCGGGCTACAGAGGCTATTTTAGGAATTACGGTGCTCTAACAAGGCCAATTGTGTCCAAATTTCTCAAATTGGCTAGCTGTATCTTGTCAACGTGATGCGAGCAGCGCAAGTACTTGAACATCATCAATTGTTTCTTTGTAATGCGCGTCTTCTGTAGCTGGGATTTGGGCCGTGCTTTTTTCAGTTGGTCTGAAGCCCGGTTGGCACAGCACGGTCTAAGGACGGCGCGACACGGCATGTTGTGGGTCGGGCCGGTACGGCACGAATGACGGGCCAGATTGGGCTTGAGAATGCGGCCTGTTGGACGGCACGACACGAAATAGGCCTAATTTTATAGTTCTAGACAAATCCCTCTCTCAGTCTGGCCCAATCACCCCCACACCGGTCTGACACAACCAATCACCCTCTTCTGCCACCTCGCCTGGTCCAATATCCCTCCCGACCTCCCCCAACCCCCATCTCCCGAGCCCTGGCTCCCAAATTCCTAATCCCTAATCACATTCCCAGATTCCCCTCCCCCTCTCTCCCTCCCCCACGCACCGCCGGCTGCCCCTCCCTCTCCCTCTCCCTCTCCATGTGCAGCCGCCCTCCCTCTCACTCCCCATGGGCCGCCGCCCTCCACCCTTCCTCCAGCCACCTCCTCGTCGCCGTCCTTCTCACACCCTTCGCAAGCGTGCGACGCGGTCGAGGTGGGCAGAGTTCTTTATTGGCGTCCAAGAGGAGGAGGAGGCTATGGCGAGGGGGAGCGGGCATGGATGGCGCACGAGTACCTTTGTCTTCATGAGCAGCGGCGACTGTCGTCTTCCTGGGCGTCTATAGTTACTTAGGGCTGGGTTTGGGCCGGCACGGCACGGTCCTGGCACGACGGGTTTTGGGCCTTGCCTGGGCTTGACCGGAGGTGAGGCGGGCTGGCACAGCATGACACGACACGGCGGGGTGGCCGGGCCGAGTCGGCACGACACGGCGCGACCCGAAGCACAACGGGCCCCGGCCCAATGCCCACCACTAGCGTCTTCTACCTTTTGCTTGGGGGGCTTTTTAACAAGTCCAAGAAATGAGGAGGCACTTAGCTGCCTGTTTCTCTCTCCCGTCGCAAAAGAGTGTTGTTCTAAAATGCGTGCAGTCAAACTCTATTAACTTTGATCAAAGTTATTGTTTAAAACATATAGTTTGGATATATGAAAATGATACGAGTGAATTTGTCATAAAAACAATTTCATAATATTGCACTTTTACGATTTTTGTCTAATATACGATTAGAGAATTTAGTAGTAAAAAGAAGCATATTGTTGACTTTGGAAAATAAAAAACGTCCCTCTGTTGTGACCGGAGGGAGTATGTCGTGGATTTCAGATAACCACTTCACACTATGTGAGTGTCATTATATGATTTATTCGGAACACAGGAATTACGCAGAATTAACACAGGAATTGCCCTGTTTTCGGTAGTATTCATGAAGAAAAAAAACTATGTGAATTTTGTACGTTCCAAAGACGCCCTCGCTGATTTGTCATTTGACACTAAGTTACGATCATATATTTTGATCTTGGAGGGATATGCAACCTTTCGTACAGGAGCAAGATATTTTAGCCATTGAGATGCATGTGCCACTTGATTCTTGCAAAAAACGCACGAAACCCTTACTCTACGTTTAGGTAGGCTGACTTGCCACTAACTCTGGACGATCTTTGCAGATAAGCCAATCATAAACAATTAATGATGCATGGTACGGCGTACGTTGCTCTTAATTTGTACATGCCCAACACGTTTAAACCCTTGCAAAAAAAATGGAGCAAATAAAGAAGGAACCCATGTGAGAGCTGTCCCCAAGCGAGTGATGAGTATTTGACACTTTTGTTGACAAGTTTGTGATTTGGTTCACTTCTTTGTTGTCTTCTTCTTGTTTTGATTCTCATCTTGTCTGAAACTTCCATACAGGAATGCGGAAGTACGATCATCGGAACTTCCATACAGGAAAGCGGAACTTCTGATTGACCTGAGCAGTGTGTTTTGATTTGGTAATGTGCGGAGCTTCCGCCCTGGGATTGCGGAAGTACCGATCATCGAAACTTTCGCCCTGGAGAAACCGGAACTTTCGTTTGTGCGCAGAACTGAGCAGTGAGCGCATAGTTTTTTATTTTGAGTTGTGTGGTTCATGAATGGTTTTGAGTCTAATGCAAATGTTGATTCTAGTATCTAGAGCAATGCTATGTGATGTGTTTCTTGTCTGTGCTGGTTGCAGGACGTCGAGGCGGAGTCGTGGCGAGACACGTGGAGACCGGACTAGACGCAGGTGGCGTTGAGGTCAGAACGGTCAAGGTGTGTCGAAGACGGTGTGCACTCGAGGTGGTTGCAAGTCGTGGACAACAAGGAATGCGGGACCTTCGAGAAGGTGCACGAGGGGCGAAAGGGTAATTTCGCAAGGCGGCTCAAGTGGAAGTGGGATCCGTTCGGGTTTAGCCAGCGTAACGAGTTGGAGACCCGTTAGCAGGGGCGGATCCAGCCCAGCCTCACGCCTCGGGCCGGCCCAGTGTACTTCGGCCCAAGTTGCATTGTTTTCACTGGATTTTTGTTTTTTTTCAAGTATTTTTCTTTGGGCTTACCTTGTATTTTTTGCTGGGCCTCGGGCCATTGCCCGGGAGGCCCGAGGCCCAGCTCCGCCCCTGCCCGTTAGCCAAGGGCTATAAATAGAGGTGAAGGCCTGGTTGTAAGGTGACCTTTTTGAGAGAGAGGATTAGGGTTTTGATAGAGTCAAAAGAGCCTTTGGGAGGTTGATTTGCTTTGTAGCTTTAGTTGTTGGGAGAAAGAGAGCAGAGATGGCTCCTTCATAAGCTTCTCCTGTTCCTCTGTTCTTGACTCCCCCTCTCATTTTTTGTCTTTGTGGGTTCTTGAGATGGAGAGGGAGAGGATGGATTAAGTCTCTTGTAATCATTTCTCTGTAATCCATTGGTTCAAGGAATGAAAAATCTCATGTTTACTTTTCTGTTCATGCATCTGTTCTTATTCTCTCGTAAGGCTTGATTCTTGAGATTTTGTTTTTGGCTTGATTCTTGTTGGGAAGTGCCAAAATGGGTTGCTCTTTGTTGGGATGATGCCACAAGATCATTTGTTCGACTTTTCCCAAGAGCAAATCAACTGTAATCTCAGTTCTTGATTTTTGGCTTTCTTTGTTTTTATTTCCCGTGTCTAGGTCTTTGATGAAAATCGTGTTTCCCTTCTTGAGATGACATGAAACTTGGCATGCTGAATCTATAGGCTATTAAGTAGCTACCCTCAAAGTTTCATCACTCAAGACTCCGAGAATCATGCGAATTTCAGTTTTTGGTCTTTCTTGCCAAATATTCAAGAAATCCGATTTTGCTTTGATTAGTGGATCTTTGTCTGCGATTCCTTCTCAATGAGGTCAAGATGTTGTTTAGAATGATGTCCTGTGAGACTTGACCCGAGAAGAGCAGCAATTTATGAGTATTTCGGATTTTTAGAAATTTTGATGCGTTCATTCTTATTTGGGACAATCGGAACTTCCGCATTTTACAGCGGAACTACGCGCGCATGAACTTCCGCGACCGAAGACCGAACTTCCGATTGTCGACGAGAGCGACCCGAAATTTGGGAACTTCCGCCTAGGTGGCCGGAACTACCGCGATCTTGGAACTACATGAGGATAATCGGAACTTCCGATTTCTGACAGAACCGCCCAGATTTTGTTTAACTTCTTGGATTTGATTCATTTCTCGTGTTATGATTATCTGAATGTATTTGGTTGCTGTGTGGACGCTTGAGAGGGGAAGATCTTAATTCTAAAAAGGCACCATTCACCCCCCCTCCTCTGTTGCCATTTCGGTCCTTCAGTTTCTTTGTAATGCGTGTTTTTGTAGCTGGATTTGGGTTGTGCTTTTTTCAGTTGGTTTGAAGCCCGGTTGGTACGGCACGGTCTAAGAACGGTGTGACACGGCATGTTGTGGGTCGGGCCAGTACGGCACGAACGGCGGGCCGGATTGGGCTTGAGAATGCGACCTGTTGGGCTTGAGAATGCAGCCTGTTGGGCGGCACGACACGAAATAGGCCTAATTTTATAGTTCTAGACCAATCCCTCTCTCAGTCTGGCCCAATCACCCCCACACCGGTCTGGCCCAACCAATCACCCTCTTCTGCCACCTCGCCTAGTCCAACATCCCTCCCGACCTCCCCCAACCCCCATCTCCCGAGCCCGGCTCCCAAATTCCTAATCCCTAATCACATTCCCAGATTCCTCCCCTCTCTCCTCCCCATGCACCGCCACGCCTCCCTCTCCTCCGGCCGCCTCCCTCTCCCTCCCCACGGGCCGCCGCCCTCCACCCTTCCTCCAGCCACCTCCTCGTTGCCGTCCTTCTCACACCCTTTGCAAGCGCGCAGCGCGGCCGAAGTGGCGGAGTTCTTTATCGGCGTCCAGGAGGAGGAGGAGGCTATGGCGAGAGGGATCGGGCATGGATGGCGCACGAGTGCCTTTGTCTTCATGAGCAGTGGCGACTGTCGTCTTCGGGCGTCTATAGTTACTTAGGGCTGGGTTTGGGCCGGCACGGCACGGTCCTGGCACGACGGGCTTTGGGTCTTGCCTGGGCTTGACCGGAGGTGAGGCGGGCTGGCACGACACGATACAACACGGCGGGGTGGCCGGGCCGAGTCGGCACGACACGACACGACCCGAAGCACAACGGGCCCCGACCCAATGCCCACCACTAGCATCTTCTACCTTTTGCTTGGGGGACTTTTGAACAAGTCCAAGAAATGAGGAGGCACTTAGCTGCCTGTTACTCTCTCCCATCGCAAAAGAGTGTTGTTCTAAAATGCGTGCAGTCAAACTCTGTTAACTTTGATCAAAGTTATTGTTTAAAACATATGATTTGGATATATGAAAATGATATGAGTGAATTTTTTATAAAAATAATTTCATAATATTTCACTTTTGCGATTTTTGTCTAATATACGATTAGAGAATTTAGTAGTAAAAAGAAGCATATTGTTGACTTTGGAAAATAAAAAACGTCCCTCTATTGTGACCGGAGGGAGTATGTCGTGGATTTCAGATAATCACTTCACACTATGTGAGTGTCATTATATGATTTATTCGGAATACAGGAATTACGCAGAATTAACACAGGAATTGCCCTGTTTTCGGTAGTATTCATGAAGAAAAAAAACTATGTGAATTTTGTACGTTCCAAAGACGCCCTCGCTGATTTGTCATTTGACACTAAGTTACGATCATATATTTTGATCTTGGAGGGATATGCAACCTTTCGTACAGGAGCAAGATATTTTAGCCATTGAGATGCATGTGCCACTTGATTCTTGCAAAAAACGCACGAAACCCTTACTCTACGTTTAGGTAGGCTGACTTGCCACTAACTCTGGACGATCTTTGCAGATAAGCCAATCATAAACAATTAATGATGCATGGTACGGCGTTGCTCTTAATTTGTACATGCCCAACACGTTTAAACCCTTGCAAAAAAAATGGAGCAAATAAAGAAGGAACGGCAGATAGACCTTAATTAATTTGTACAAAAATGACCATCGCCCATTACACACCATGGATATATTGTTTCCCATCCAACGGCCAGACGTCAAGCTCCGGCGGCCGGGCACGGGCAGTCATGCATGCACACACATGAACAATAATGTTTTGTACGTGCGGCAAATTAAGTGCGTTAATTCCATATGCCGAGTCCACAGCGCGCGTGCCACGACATCTCCTCGGTTGTGATCGGCCGCTACCAAATCCAGACGAACGGTTGTGATCAACCCATCACATCGATCTCATGCATGTGTAGACCAGTTCCACAGGGTCAGCCGCTACGCCGGCCGCCACAGCGAGCAGAACGACACCGGCTGCCCCTTCCACCGCAGCGCCACCGCGCCGCGGCCTCCTGCCGCCGCCACGGCCGTGAAAATCTCCCACCCGCCGTCGTACTTCCTTAGCAGCGACTTGGCCGACTCCACCGCCTCGTCACCGAACGCCGCCTCCTCGAACCCCGCCGCCGCCATGCGCTCACGCCACCCTTCTCTCCCGTCCCCGGCCGCGTCTGCCGCGACGGCCGTACCTGCCTCGGCCTCCAGAAGCCTCCGCTCCTCCCCGTCCCTCCCCTTGAACGCCGCGGACGTCGACTCCAGGAACCTCCACAGCAGCCCCAGCCTCGCTGCGAACTCACCCGCCGCGCTGCCGTCGCCTCCGGAGTCCAGCTCCGAGAGAAACACCAGATCCGGATTGAGACCTCTGACCTTCCGGAGGATCTCTGTTCGCTCCTCGGCGGCGACGTGACCTAACCGGAACTGGAGGCAGACGACGAGCGCCTCGCCGGGAGTGCAGAAGCCATGCACGAAGTCTAGGGAGGCTGCGCGGCCGATGTCGAGCTCTAGGTTGATGGACTTGGCGTAACGGAGGAGGTGCAGCGAGAAGTCGTATCCCGGAGGCGACGCCGAGAAGGGCGACGGCGGAGTGGCCGTGGGGCCAGCGATGGTGAGCCGAACGGAGGGCGGGGCGAGCCGGCCGGGAAGACGGGTGAGGGACTCCAGCAGCGTTGGCCACTGCACGCCGTGCGAGACGCCGAGATCGACGACGTGGAGCGGCTGGGGCGCGGCCCCCCCGCGCGTCGAGGCCTCCTGCGCGATAGCGGCGTTGGCAAGCGCGTTGGGCAGCGTGAACCACGGGCTGACCTCGTGGAACTTGATGAGGGACGCGCGGAACAGCCGCGCCTCGGCCCCCGCGAACGCCGGCGTAGGGCACTCGCAGGCCGGCACCCGCACAGCAGCGGCGGCCGAGGGGCCCACCGCGTTAGGGAGTCTACGGCAGAGCGCGCGCAACCCGTGCGCAGCCAGGCGGTGGTTGGCGTCGCCGGAGAACGACGCGAGCTCACCGAGCACGTAGAGCAGGTGCTGCACGCGCGACAGGTTGCCTGCCTCGACGGCGACAGCGCACGGGTTCAGCAGCTGCTCCGCCCACCTCGTGTCACGGTCGGAGCCCGCACCGCTGCCCTTGGCGCCGCTCTTCTTTCCACCACCGCCTGGCCTGTCCTGCTCGGCGCGGCGGAGCTGGTTGCTGCCGCTATGGCCGGACGCCCTGTGCGCCGGTGACTTGCGCTTCTTGGATGAAGGTTCCGAGGGCGACGACACCGCCGTCGACGCAATGCTGGGGGAGGAGTGTGCCAGGGGCGAACTGGTCGCCGGTGGCGCTGGAGGCGACAGCGTCTGCGCCACGACGCTCCCAATGTCATCTTGCTGCGCCGCTGCCGACGGAGTAGACCACCACCCGTAGCTGCCGCCAAGGTCGACGTCGGCGGCGAGGAAGGAGATGGATTCCTCGAACCAGTCCAGGCCGTTGTTGCTCGTGGTGGCGGTCAGCTCCTGGTGCTCCTGCTCATGGTAGTTCATGGCCTTCGTGCATGCAAGCTCGAAAGAATTGCTCAGTGGGTAAGCATGTGCATGGGCATGTAGCTTGGAGCTTGGAGCTCTACTAATTGTGGGAGTTTTGTGTTCTTGGCAGTGGATTGACTTGGTGTTAGTTGGTGTTGGTGATTAATTTAGGGTTTGATGGATGGATTGGAAATGGAGCAGGACCAGGGATCAATTTGGATTTTGTTTATGTCTTTTAGGGTTATTTTAGGGTTCTGCCCTCGTGGATCTGACATATTCCCTGCATCTTTGGTTGCATACGGCTCCCGTGCAGAGGGACTATGGAATTCTTTTCTTAACATAACACTGAGCCAGTTTTGATGAATTGAACTAGTTAAACTCAAACCTCCTATGCTTCTGAATTATTCTGGCCAAGCCTTGCTCCCATGATAAAGGGAAAATCATAATGTAACAATATAAAGAGGACCATGCGTGAAATTTCTTGAATAAGTATTTTAAAAAAATCCATTTTCATTACTCTCTCTCTTGGTTTTTATAAGGTGCTCATGCATTTCGAGATTTAAAGTTTGTAATGTTTGACCAAAATTAGTCTACCAATATATAGTTTAGTGACGCAAAGGTCATGGTTTTGTAGCTATTTAACAATATATCCGGAAAGAAATTAACAGTTAGAGTTTAATTTTGGAGACTGTCCCAAGTCAAAACGTACCTTATAAAAAAATTAGGAGGGATTAGATTTGTGCTGTTATAGAATTTCCTTTTTTTTTATTGATCTGTAACATTAAACCTTTAGCTCCCTTACTGTCTTAGAAAGTATAAACTTTTAACTGTATTAACTAATGCATGGAACTCAATACAAATGTTGCAACCAGGATGGTTTGGTGATATCTTTACCAGAGACTCCTTTGAAATATTCAGACTGCAAGGAACAGAAATGCCGCAATTGCCCTATTGGATGGGCACTGAGAAGTGCGGCTGTCACAGCATTTTGGTACAGAAATGAACAGTTTGGTTGGAAGGCGACAGGGATGACTGCAATTTTTTTTTTTTTGAGAGATGCTAGTTGTTAGTTGGTATGCCTATGTTACCTTGTTTCTTGGATCCACACTAAATTTCAAATGATTGGGATCCAAATGACACCATCACAAATGCATGTGGGGTGTTGTGGGGACAGCCGCCCCTGCAATGCATTTGCTCTAGAGTCTAGAGTTGCATTGCTGCTGCCTTCAGTAATTCCTCTTTCCTCTTTCTTTAGTTCTTGAACAGGCAGGCTGAGCTCAATTCGGGCTATCAGCTGTCGGCAAATGTTCGTCCGAAAAAAGAATAATGCATACTTTAGAATGATTCTCATTGTATTCTTGTTAATTAGTGATGTCTAGAACCGGAATAAAAGGATAATGCACTTTTCAGCACTGTGATCAGTAAGCTAAAAGTCGCTTTGTTCTGAATTATTATGCAAATAAAAGTAGATTTAATTGAAGACTGCGAATTGTAATTTCTTCTAATTGTTATACAAGTGCAAACGAGATTGAACTTCTCAAATAACTCTAGTGCATCGGGAGAGGTCACAGCTTGACTCTTTCAGTGCTTGGCTACTTGCAAAAGGTTTGAGCTCCTTGTAAGAAGCACATATTTCAGAAAGTGGACAAAAAATTGCTTTCTTGCACACAACTCCACTGCTTATTTACTCAAGTGTGAAATTGTGCAGATGATGACCATAAAATTGTCATCACAGATATACACAAGCAGTACTGCAATACTATTTAGACGGCAGTATGTCTTTTATATTGCTGCATCCTAGTCTCCTAGATATATCGTACTCCAATCCATCAGTCATGTGTTTTTAAGACACTGGATACTATACTGTAACACAACACTTTCTGTTAATTGGGATACGAGTAGACTACACTAATAAAATTTTCTACCACGTAAACAAAGAAGGCATGCAAGTAAGAGATCGTTGATCGTTACCACTACACACGCAGTGCAACGGAAGAAGGGTTGGAGCAGCCCGGTCCATCGTCGCACATGTTGATGTGGTGAAAGTAGTCGATCGTCCAACATCCTTGGCCGTCGATCGTCTCCTCTAGCAGCTCCTCATGTTCCTTACATATGTCGCGGATCATCCTCGATCAACGCAGCAACGCCTCTACGGTATCTACAAGTCCAGGGGTGGAACGTTATGCGTCGGTGTGCTAGCACTAGCGACGCACGGTAGGGCCTTCGGGAAGAAGGTCGCTAGGGTTTCGGTGGATGATGCAACATCCTCCAAAAGGTTCCCACACCTCTCCTTATAAAGAGCCACTAACAGATCCCTGCATTACAACCCACTAAGACTCTTAACCATGTATGGATTATAATCCGATTTAAGCCTCTAACTGATCTAATTCGAACTAGTTTGTTTCAACCCATTAAGTGTGTGACCCTGTAGGTTTATGCGTAATCGGTCGTGACCCGAAAACTCATTTCGAATCCACAAGTTGGTAGCGGTTAGCGATTCCCGAATACACATAAAGATCATATCAGATAAACCTTTATAAAGCTCATGTGTTGATCCCTTTGCCTCACGGTACCAGATTGAACTAAAGGCGAGATGTGTGTCATCCTATGATAGCTTTTTCCTTCACTCGATCTTGCAGTGGATTACTTAGTTGTAGTTGGCTCCTCAACCATATTCGGCATAACCATTCAATTTCTTAATCCAACCACATTAATAGGCCCAGAGATATATCTCCCATTAAAGATGAGGGGCAAATTCCATCTTGATCGCTCACATTACTCCGCATGTTTCATAGTAAACTCAAAAGCTACCTTTTATAACTAGCAGTTTACGAAATAGTGTTTGACAATATCTAAATAAACTATTACACATGTAGGAAACTATGACTACCTCAGGTTAAGAATTCCTCATACACTATGTATGAGACCAACTGATAACACTTATGAATATAACAATTCTCGTAGTGTCTCAAGGCAGGTCAATCCAATACTATATTCTCCCACATTATTGATTTGATATCTCATATCCATGATCCGTGAAACATTATCATCAATCAATATATGTGGTTATCCATAAATCATAAGTGTCCACATAATAACATAAGATCAATGATGTTTTGAATGACATCATAAACATAAATAGAGTTTCACGAACGAATCACATACTTGCTAATCAATATAAATGATACTCGATTCAAGGGACAAAATAGTCCATATTATTCAAAAGTTCATAAATATAGAAGTGATACAATCATCTCTAGGATTACCTCTAGGGCATATTACTAACTATTAGTCTAAGCCAGAAGTTTTATCCGTAGGCATCAGTACAATTCCTTTCTTATCATGAACACAGATTTCCTCACTGATGTTATCCTCTCCAACTTCTTAATAAGCTTGCAGATGCCATCTCCAAATATGTTACCAGCTAGAGCCATATCCAGTGACTAGTGAGGGAAAGAAACATTTCTTTGTAGTTTAGTTCTGATGATAAGAATCATTGAGAGCACTGTGCTGAAACACCTTGTTAATTGTTTTGTAGCTTTCAGTGGCTTAACTTTTACCTGTTTTTTCCCTTCCACTAGGGGGGTTGCTGGCCTATCAATATTTATTTCATCATGTTGTGATTAATTAGCCACTCCACTATGCTAGTTATTGACCGGTTTTGTTTTTTTGGTGAGGCTTCTCTGATTCTAGTTTTCAGAGTAAATTTTGTGATTTGCTTGTTTTGTGTTTTACTATTTGAAGAAGGTTGCATAAACATAATTCAGATTCGGACAATTGTATATCATAGTTGCACACTAAACATGGTAATATTTCTTTTTCCAAACTAGTTGGCAATCTTATATTGCAACTCCCAAAGTGGCAAACACTTGCTACTTGCAGTCAACTAGCTAAAGTGACAGTAATATCTTTGACAATCGAGTCTTGGATGATCATTTCAGTAACATTCTAAACTACTTAATCTTCCATGCAGCCATTTGACCAATCTTTCAGTGTGCAGGCTAGCTTGTCTTACCTAACTGTACTTTATCACATCTTCTGTTTCTATCAAACCTTCTTGCTCCCTTGTTATGTTCAGACTGGGATGAGTTCTTGCGCTGTGGTAAGAACACAAGCCATCAAGAAAGGTGCATAAGGAAAATTGCTTACAGCAGACACCTGTGATATGGTTTCTTTAGATCCAACTTCAATCAACGAATTTAGACGCAATTACGGCTCTATGATTAAACAAATCATAACCCTATCTGTACTTTAAGCATGGATACAACATCACAGGATTAAATTAGGCCAGAGACAGTTACTGCTTTGCATTTTCTTGCACTCTGCACAATCATTCATCTCGTTGGAGCCTTGGCAGTAAGGGAACCCCACACGATAGGACCACATCTATGAATTATAAATCCAACACAAACCAAGCCTCACGTTCTAGAGTTTCGTTGCGTTGGACTAATGCGGGGTTGGCACATAAGACATGAGCACAAACTAAGCATCAAACTAAAGTATTGGAGATTCTAGCGGTGACGTAGCGTTGCAGGAATATACCCCCATCAAATCCCTTGTGCTCACATATTAAAAACAGAATTTGGTTTCAGACCAGCAAATCTTATAATTCGACATTGGCGATGCGGATGCGCGCATTGTTCATTGGGTCCACTCCACACGTATCTTAAAGGGGAAAGAGCTGGTACTTTCCCTCCCCATCACTTGATCAAAGTTGTTTTCAAAACCTGCAAATTGCAGCATTTGTCGCAATCGGTGACATGTCGCGAGTTCAAGCCAAGGGTAGTACAGTTCTTCGCGAAGTACAGAAAGAGAGAGAAAGGAGCACAACATAAGGTACATATAACTAACTAATTGGAAGAGTTTATTTTTCTCACTGAACATAAGATTTCTTCGAACAGTACTTCAGCATGGGGATTGGGGAGGGACTGACATCACCTTGTGAAAAACAAAGTACGGAGTTTGAGAGTAGCTGTCATCACAATTAACATTATATTGACTCTTGAAATTAGGTGCATTGTTTCTCTCTCAGTGCATACACATCACTTTGCACAGATCAGCAACACCAGTTTCTTCTTCTTATTATTTTTCTTGCTGATGAGAAACGTCAGTTGACATCAGAAGGTTAGCAGGGGTCGGCGGCCTATGAAACCGACGGAAATCATAACTCATGAAGGCTGATGACACGCTTGTGAGGAAGGTCAGACTACTTCTGAATGGGTGAAAGCAAAGTTGTCGGCACTGTTCCCACCCAAAGTGACCTGACCATCATCGCATGAGTTGTAAACATTTTAGTGCTTCTTCCATCAGCGCTCTAGCTTGATAACTAATTCATGAGAGCTAGCTACTTGTCTTTCTGCTATTATCAAGGAATCTACCAATCATGTTTCTTGAATGATCCTCTTGTAACTTGTTGTTTTGATTAGTACTGTGGGTTTAGCTATTGATGCACGGGCATAAACATCAAGACATGTCATTTTCGGCAAGGCATCTTTGTGAGTCGTCGTCTAAAACAAAGAGGCTCTGGTTAGCCTAATCGTACATACTTGCAGGTGTGTGTGTAAGCAATTAAGCATGGCCAGAGATGTAGTAAACTCGAACCAAATTGTTCCCCAATGCACAAACGCCCCCTACTTTCACGAATTCCTGTTTCATCCCAAGCCATTTAGCTAGCAATAATTAAGAATAAATTCACCACATGGCGGTGATCTTTTGAGACTTGAGCATTCAGGATCTTTTGAGACCTAAATTAAGCAATGAAGTACTCAAAACAATGGAAGGGGGAAGATTAAGTATCAGGAGCAACAAACACTTGAGTTTTCAGGAATCAGGATACACATGCTTTTATAGTGAAGAAATACAAGAAGATAAGAACTAAGAAGCAGGTTGTGGTGACATGCTCATCCTCAGTGGAAAAGGCACAGTACTGAGTGTTAAACAATGTAAATCTTATCTGTAAGTAGTTGTGATCACAAAGATTACATCATAACAGAGTAATCGTTGATTCCTGTTAGACCATATGGACTGGTCGTAAAATACTATGTGGACTGGTCGTAGACTTTGATATGATGAATAATTGACGTTTGGGTTGTATTGATATTTGCAGTTGTGAAAGTTTCGGTTAGATTTTCAGTGTGAGTGGTCGGATCATGCCTTGTATTGAGTGGTCTAATCGGTGATACTCGATGATCCTTTTTGACTGGACTCAGAGTACTGTTGCTATGAGTACTGTAGCTTCGAGTCCGAGTGATATAGTTCAGAGTATTGTATCTACTAGTACTGTAGCTCCGAGTACCGAGTGCTAGTTTTCCAAGTACTGTAGATCCGAGTATCGAGTGGTAGAGCTTCGAGTAATGTACTCAGTCGTAAGTTGAGGTGTGTAACGAGTACAAAGGACAGTCGGAGTTGCATGGTCGAAAGTCGGGAAGCTAAAGTGACTGATCGAAGGTTAGAAAGCTACAGTGACTAGTCGATGGTCGAAGCTACAGTGACTGGTCGAAGGTCGAAGCTATGTGACTGGTCGATAGTCGAAGCTACAGTGGATGGTCGATGGTTGATTGACTGTAGTTGTAGGCTTCGTGATCGGTAGTCGCGGGCTTCGTGATCAGTAGTCGTGGGCTTCGTGGTCGGTAGTCATGGGCTTCGTGCTCGGTGGTTGTAGGCTTCTGGTAAGTGGTCGTAGGCTTTGCGATCGGTGGTCGTACACTTATCGTAAGTAGTCGTAGGCTACGAGTGCTTCAATTATTGTATTCTTCTAGTACCTTGAGTACTCGTGTCTGGTCGGCCAGTGGTACGACCGGCGTATACACAGCGGTAAGACCGGTTTTACAGAGTGATATCGAGTTATTTTTTTGAAAGCTGAAATTTAAGGTCATGGATGATCTGATTCGTGTTTATTAATAAATGAGAGTGTGATATGCGTGTGTGAAATGATATTGGTCAAGTTGGAGAACTTGTGTCATAAAAACGTTCTTTGATCTTTACATATGCAGGTTGAGCGTGGAGACGGTCATGGTCGATCAAGAGGAAGACCGGAACTAGGAAGTGGAAATCCAAGGTTCAAGTGGTCGTGCTCACGCTAGGGCACATGGAAATCAAAGATGAATGCATGATACGTGGTGGAAGCTACAGGAGGTGCCGTCCTAGAGGCTTCGACGCGTGAAGAGTTATAGAAGGCATTAATAACTGAAAGGTTTAGAGATATTGGAAAACTCGGGATTTGACGGGTTTTGGGTCACCTAATTTTTGAAAAGCTCGGGATTTGAGGGGTTTTGGGCCCCCTAATTTTTGGAAGAGATAGGATTATGTGTCTATGTTGATAAGGACACGGTTTAGGGCTCTAGCATATAAAGACCGAAGAGGTTAAGAGTAACAGGGGCTCGAGAGGTTTTTTGCAGCGGCTCTTGGCAGAGAGTTTTTCGTTGTTTTTATGCTAGGGTTTGAGGGGTACCGTGAGAGTACTTTGCAGCCACAGAACATGTTTGAATAATAATAGATCAGATCTATTCCAAGAAAGATTTGTCATCTCTGCGGTGTGTGCTTCTGGACATTGTGTTCGACTTGTTCTCTTTCATCGCCGACTGCATGTTCTTCTGTCTTTGAATAACGCTTGTGTTGATCTGTCTCGGACTAGTTCATGTATTTATCAGTTTTTGACTTGTTCTTGTCCATCGTTTTCGATCTGCTTTTGTTCTTTGTAGTGCATGAATCTCCCGAGCCAGAGGGTGGAAGAAATCTGATAGTCGAATCCTTTCGACTAGGTGATCGCAACTCCATCGACTAGATCAACTTCACCTTCTTCGATCACATGCTGTGCTGTTCACCCAAGTGTCGACAATAGCTGTGACTGGTGGAACATATCAGAGTTGTTTTGACCACAACGACTAGGTGATAATCTCGTACGAGTACGTTGGATTCAGTTGCCAGTTGAATTCAACGTAGATACTTTTCGGTAAGTTGCAAAAGTAGGCACTACAATCATTCACCCCCTTCTGATTGTCGTATCCGATCCTACAAGTGGTATCGGAGCGAGTTGCTACGACGTCAAAGAGGTATGTGAATCGTTCCCCCATGCTAGATGGTACTAACTTTGCCTTTGGAAGTGTCGTATGCAAGCATATATTGCGGCTCAAGGTAGTGATATTTGGAATAAGGTTTTTAGACCGTATGAGGTTTCGGTTACTGTTTCTAATCTAAATAAAATAGATGTTGATTTAAATGCTTAAGCTCGTAACTTGCTGTTTCAAAGGATTTCTTGCAAAGAATTTGATTGTGTAGCTCATATTAATTCTGCATACTTAATATGGAAAACTATTTGCGATTATCATGAAGGAAGCACTAAAATTAAGAAAGTACATAAAAATATTTATCAAAAAGAATATTATGATTTTGTTATGAAGCCTGGTGAAGCTATTGATGATCTTTTTGCTCGATTTGAAAAAATATTGAGTAATTTGCGCAGCGTCAATGTTATTTCTACTGATGAAGATAATGCAACTAAAATTTTGAGATCTTTAGGTCCTGAGTGGTTGATGGTTGTCACAGCTATCAATCAAACTGTCAATCTAGATACTTTAACCATGGATAATCTTTTCTCTAGATTGAAAACCTATGAGATGGAAGCTTTGCCATCTAAGATTGATAAATCTTCATCTTTAGCACTTGTGACTAACCCCGTGCAGGCTACTTTGTTGAGTTCTTTTCCTATGTCTGCTTTGTCTTCTTTTTTCTGAGGAACAGTTCGAACAGCCTCCTAAAGAGGATTTGGTGTTGATCTCCTCACGAGCATACAAGGCACTCAACAACATGAGGATGAGGAAGCGAGGTGGCATGTCAAGATCGATCAAGTGTTATGAGTGTTGCGAGCCAGACCACATTAAGATGGAGTATCCCAATCTCAAGGGGAAGGTGATCAAGGAAGGTAGGAATTATCGTTGTCAGCCATTCAAAAACAACAACACCAAAGGTGAAAATTTTCATCAGAAATTTGCTAAAAGGTGTTTTTGCCATCGAGCATCTTGATCTGAGTGACGTGGAATATGAAAGTTGTGACAACGATGACGATGACAAAAATGATGCTAAAGGTAAGAAGAAGAATAACGATGACTTCATGGACATGTGCTTTATGGAGAAAAATGACAACGACAACGACGATGATTGTGATCCCGATGAGGTAAGACCATCATATGATGAGCTTGAAGATGGTTTGATTAAACTTGCTATTGAACTAGAAAAGACAAAAAAGAAATTGAAAGAAAATAATTGTCTTGTTGGAAGCCTAACTACTGAAATCAATAGACTCAAAGCTTCTGTTCCTGATAAAGAATCATGTGAGTCGTGTCAAGTTTTACATTCTAAGTTGGAGACTGCTAGGTCGATGAATGCATCAAACTTGATTCAACTTAGGAATGTAAATGCTAAATTTGATGATTTAAAGTTAGCACATGAATCTTGTGATAAAAAGTTAAAACTTGTAAATTATGAAATTGAAAATCTCAAGTTTAGCTTATCAACATGTTTAGAGTCAAGTATTTCAAATGCTCAAACTAAAACTTGCTCTAATTGTGGATTGCTAGAAGCTAGACTTAATTCATCTCAGCAAACAGTTCAACAGATGCTTTATCATGAGATATATTCTTGCTCAAACTGTCCTAAATTTACCATAGAAATAGAAGTTTTGACTAGACAACTTAATGATTTTGCTGAAAAAGAAAGATTGGCTCAGTTTAGTGCTTCTAAGAAATCTATGAATGAATCTGTTAAATGCACAGCTTGTCTCATTCTAGCTAAAGATAATGAGTGTCTCAAAAACACTTTAGAGAGATTTTCCTTTAGCAAGAAAAATTTGAATATGATCCTAGACAAGTTCAAAGTGAGTGTTAAACATCAGGGTCTAGGATTTAATTCGTTGATCATGCCAAAAATAATCTTCCTAAGGTTGTTAAGCTTCTTGAACCTGAAAATTTAAAGTAGAATCAGAACCAAAGTAAATTATTTTTAAATCAGTTGGTGTTGTAAAGGATTCATCTACCCAAGTGAGTTGTAAAGGCAATAGATACGACTTCTCATCAAGACAAGTATAAATACACTCATTGTGGTAGAGAGGGTTATTTGGTTCTATTTTGCTTTCAAAAAGCAAGGAAAGAAAAGAAAGATAGGTTAAGGAAGGTTTGTCGTACTGGAGTGGAGTTTGATCAAGTTCTTTATCATCACTTTGCTCCCTCTAAACAATTTTCTACAGGTTTGGTAGTTTCTGCGACTAGACCGGTACGACCGGAGTTTGTCACGCAGTTATAACGGCTGGCGTTCCGATCGGAGTCTGTCACATAGTCATACCGGCCGGCGGTCCGATCGACGTCTGTCACACAGTCATGCCGGTCGGCGGTCAAACCGGCACGACAACTACGGTCTGACCGACAGTACCTAGAATATCAAAAAAAATTCTTTGCCTACTGTTGCTTCTGTTCGTTGAGTATCTTAATACTGGTTACCTAAATCTTTATTATCCAACCCCAGTAGTAAGATACCGATGATTGTTCATACTTTGTAAGCTCGTCACAAAGCGGAAGGAGAACATATGGTCTATTGACTCCGGTTGCTCTCGCCACATGACCGGAGACATACGATGGTTCTCCTCCCTCACTCGTGCCACCAGTGATGAGAAGATCACTTTTGGGGAACAATACTCAAGGACGAGTTGTTGCAAGAGGTATACAGTGGCTCTGCTCCTACCCCCAATACGGTAGAGGCCACTCCTGCTAGACCTATGTCACCAACGACACCAACGACACCACAAGCTCCTCTACACATTCAACTACGCCATCCTCCTGAACAAATGATTGGTGAGTTAGATGAGAGAGTTCTTCGCAACAGGTATAACTCCGATGCCTCATATGCTCATGTTGCCTATCCCCCCCTCTTTTGAACCCCAATATGTAAGTCACACTTTGCCTGATGAGTCTTTGATTAATGCCATGCATGAGGAATTAAAAATTTTCGAGTGTAATAAAGTCTGGACTATAGTTTCACCTCCTCATGGTCATAATGTTATCAAAACGAAATGGATTTTTAAGAATAAACAAAGTGAGGATGGTGTTGTTGTTCGAAATAAGGCTAGGCTTGTGGCTTAGGGTTTTACACAAGTAGAAGGTCTTGATTTTGGTGAAACTTTTGCACATATTGCTCGATTAGAAGCCATTAGCATCCTTTTAGCGTTTGCTGCATCTAAGGGTTTCAGGTTGTATCAAATGGATGTTAAGAACGCTTTTCTTAATGGCTATATTGAGTAAGAAGTGTATGTAAAACAACCACCTGGTTTTGAAAATCCTAAATTTTCTGATCATGTCTACAAACTGTCCAAAGCTTTATATGGTTCAAAACAAACACCTAGAGCATGGTATGATAGACTTAAATCATATTTGCTTAAAAATAACTTTCAAATGGGCAAGGTAGATAAAACTTTATTTACTCTCAAGCATGGCAATGATCTTTTACTCATTTATATTTAAGTGGATGATATCATCTTTGGTGGTTCCTCTCATGCTCTTGTTTCCATGTTTTCATATACTATGAGTAGGGAATTTGAGATAAGCATGATGGGAGAACTCACGTTCTTTATAGGCTTTTAGATCAAGCAATCAAAGCTGGGTATTTTTCTTCATCAAACTAAGTACATCAAGGATCTCCTTCTTCGCTTTGACATGGGGACAAGTAAACCAGTCTCCACACCAATGGGATCCACAATCGTGTTAGACCCTGATAAGGATGGAGAGACTATTGATCAAAACGAATACAGAAGCATGATTGGTTCACTTCTGTATCTCACTGCTTCAAGGCCAGACATTCATTTTGTTGTATGTCCTTGTGCTCACTTTTAAGCTTCCCCACGTGCATCACATCGTCAGACAGTTAAGCGCATTTTCAGGTATCTTCAGTCAACTTTAGAATTTGGTTTATGGTATTCTTCTTCATCATGCCTTATCCTTAGAGCTTATTCGATGCGGATTTTTGGGGTTGTTGAATTGATAGGAAGAGTACTTCTAGCACATGTCACTTCTTAGGTACATCTCTTGTTTCTTGGGCTTCTAGGAAACAGTTGTCAGTTGCACTTTCCACTACTGAGGCCGAATATGTGGCTGTTGTTTCTTGTTGCTCACAATTGCTTTGGATGTCAGCCACGCTTAAGGATTTTGTTTTAGAATTGGATAGTGTACCACTTTTCTTTGATAACACTAGTGCTATTTGTATTGCTAAAAATCCTGTGCAACATTCAAGAACCAAACACATTGATATTCGGTATCATTTTCTTAGAAGCCATGTGGAAAAGGGAGATGTTATTTTGTATTTTATTGATACAGATTCTCAAGTTGTTGATATTATCACAAAATAGTTTGATTCTGCACGGTTTGCTCTTTTGCGAAGTTAGTTGGGTGTGTTGTATCATATGAGATTATTTTGAGGGGGCTTGTTGTCTAATTTGTCAGAAGCTTTGTTTATTATACTTGTCAAACAATTTATCAAGTTTAAGCCATTGAAATCAATTGAGGTGTAGAGCCCCCTTTATCATATTTACTCATATGATGTGTAGCTTTGATCATGACTGGTTATAATTACTTTGCCACATTTGAACTAAAGCTGACATGGCAGGAATACTGTGATTAGATTGATTATAATTATTACTTTGCGATATTCATCGACAAGGATTAGCTTTATTGTGAGTCTTATTTTAAATCTTGGCTTTGAGACTCATATATCTCTTATTGCAATCCTTTTATATTCACTTAATTTAGCATGTTATAAAAAGAAGAAAAATAAGAAATAGAAAATTGAAAAGATGTATGCTTCAACCATGCCATATATAAAGAGCATAAAATGTGCTCCATTGACAAGAAGTATGTTTCAAGCATGCCACAATGGAAAAGAAGTAAGCTACAAGCATGCCTCCATTGAAAAGAAGTATACTTCAAGCATGCCACATGCTTAAGACTTGAGTTGGAATAATAAGTTGTTAAATGAGACTGCTAACTCATCTAAATTTAAAGTTTGCCTCACTTTTGAGGCTTTAACTTCTTTTTGTGACACCTCATTATGCTCTTTATATTTGGTTTGGTTACTGTTGATATGCCTGTCAGTAATTTCTTGATCATTCTAAAATACTTGTTTTGACATTGTTATATAGTATATAACTTTATATGATCTTAATAGCTCTACTAAAAAAGATGGCTTGGTCAATCTATTAAATCAATGCGCAGTGACTTGGATAATCTACAAAGCTTCTTGATTTTTACTCTACTTACTCCATTCTTGAGAACTTTTCCTTCTCTAAAGTTCTTGATGATTACATTGTCAAAGGGGAGGAAAATCCTTGTGTTGTAGGGGAGTTTTCTGCTGTGACTGTGTGTTAAGGATTAGTTTATGACTGCTATTTCAACTGCTGTTGTGTTTTGTTAAAATTCCTTGCGTTGCAGCTTTGAAACTTTCTTTGTTTCTTGTCTTTCAAATTTCAACTCAAGTTTTTGAAGTGTTATTAATGTATTCATCAAGGGGAAGATTGTTAAACCACGTGGATTAGTCGTAAAAGACCATGTGGACTGGTCGTAGACTTTGTGATGATGAATAATTGACGTTTGGGTTGTATTGACATTTGCGGTTGTGAAAGTTTTGGTTATTGGATTTTTAGTGTGAGTGGTCAGATCATGCCTTGTATCGGGTAGTCTAATCGGTGATACTCAATGATCCTTTTCGACTGGGATCAGAGTACTGTAGCTTCGAGTACCGAGTGATATAGTTCAAAGTAATGTAGCTACGAGTACTGTATCTACGAGTACCGGGTGCTAGTTTTCCAAGTATTGTAGATCCGAGTACCGAGTGGTAGAGCTCTGAGTAATGTAATCAGTCATAAGTCGAGGTGTGTAACGAGTACGAAGGACAAATGGAGTTGCATGGTCGAAGGTCGGGAAGCTACAGTGACTGGACGAAGGTCGGGAAGCTACAGTGACTGGTCGATGGTCAAAGCTACAGTCCTGGTTGATAGTCAAAGCTACAGTGGCTGGTCAATGGTTGATGGACTGTAGTCGTAGGCTTTGTGATCGATAGTCGTGGGCTTTGTGGTCGGTAGTCGTAGGCTTCGTGATCAGTAGTCGTGGGCTTCATGCTCGGTGGTCGTAGGCTTCTAGTAAGTGGTTGTACGCTTTGCGATCAGTGGTTGTAGGTTCCTGATCGATGGTCGTACACTTTTAGTAAGTAGTCATATGCTACGAGTGTTTCAATTCTTGTATTCTTTGAGTACCTTGAGTACTCGTGTCTAGTCAACTAGCGGTATGACCGGTGTATACACATCGGTAAGACCAGTTTTATAGAGTGATCTTAAGTTGTTTTTCTGAAAGCTGGAATTTAAGGTCGTGGATGATCTGATTCGTGTTTATTGATAAATAAGAGTGTGATATGCGTGTGTGAACTGATATTGGTCAAGTTGGAGAACTTGTGCGAGGAAAACGTTCTTTGACCTTTGTATATCAAGTTGAGCGTGGTGACGGTCATGGTCGATGACGAGGAAGACATGAATTAGGAGGGGGAAATCCAAGGTTCAGGTGGTCGCGGATGTCATGGGGTGGTTGTGCTCACGTTGGGGCACATGGAGATCAATGTTGAATACATGATGTGTGGTTGAAGCTACAGGAGGTGCCGTCCTGGAGGCTTCGATGCGTGAAGAGTTATGGAAGGCGTTCATAATTGTAAGTTTTAGAGATAGTAGAAAACCCAGGATTTGAGGGGTTTCGGGTCCCCTGATTTTCAGAGGAGATAGGATTATGTGTCCATGTTGATAAGGACACAGTTTAGGGCCCTAGCATATAAAGGCCGAAGAGGTTAAGAGTAACAAGGACTCGAGAGGCCTTTTGCGATGGCTCTCGGCAGAGAGTTTTTTGATGTTTTCGTGCTAGGGTTTGAGGAGTGTTGTGAGAGCTCTTTATAGCCACAGAACATGTTTGATTAATAATAGATCAGATCTATTCCAAGAAAGATTTGTCATCTTTGCGGCGTGTGCTTCTGGACATTGTGTTTGACTTATTCTATTTCATCGTCGACTACATGTTCTTCTGTCTTCGAACAATGCTTATGTTGATCTGTCTTCGACTGGTTCTTATGTTGATCGGTTTTCGACTTGTTCTTGTCCATCATCTTCGAACTACTTTTGTTCTTTGCAGTGCATGAATCTTCTGAGCCAAAGGGTGGAAGAAATCTGATAGTTGAATCCTTTCGACTAGGTGATCGCAACTCCATCGACCAGATCGACTTCACCTTCTTCGATCACATGCTGTGCAGTTCACCCGGGTGTCGACAATAGCTATGAATGGTGGAACAGATCAAAGTTGTTTCGACCACTACGACTTGGTGACAATCTCATACGAGTACATTGGATTCGGTTGTCAGTTGAATTCAATGCAGATACTCTTTGGTAAGTTTCAAAAGAGGGTGAATGATTGTAATTCACAGTGGAAGGCTTTTTCCTCAAATCGACTATCTTCTAATCTTCTAACCTGTTAACACAATTAAGAGCACAAAAAACCAAAAATAGCAAAAAGGAAATATATATATATATATATATATATATGGTACTGTGACAACCTTGTATACTGTAGTAAAACAATGCAAAGTGTTGTACCTACAGCAGTAGACTAAAAGAATGCTACGCTTTCTGCCGGTCCTATATGTACTGTAGCAATAGCACACTAGCAGATTAAACAATGCAGACTTAATTTTTCTCTCCTGGGAACCAGCAAACCGAAAGACATAATTGAACACGTCGCTTTCAGCCGGTCCTCTCATGTACGGTAGCAACAGTTGCATATATACTGTAGCTACAGTACACTAGCAGATTAAACCAACAAATCAAAAACAGAGTTCACCTCGTTAAGTCACATCAAGAATCAGCGTGTTCTCTCGAGATGATGCATGCACACAAGCCGCCCATGCCCTCACATCTAGTACACACGCACTTGATAACACCGATAGCACAATTTTGATCAAGGTACTCACAACCTACGACGAGTTCTTTTCTTCTGGAGATCGACGAACAAAAGTCGTAGCCGCCTATTTTTTTCACACGTACCCAGCCACCAGCTATTTATATTCTAGAACTCCTAACAGATCTTTTAGCATTTGCACATAAACACCTACGTACGGTCCAATAGTCCTAGGACTTAATACGTGAATTTTAACATTTGATTACAAAATATTCAATTTTAGACACCCTGAAATTGTCATGTATCGTAGCCTCCGGACCGCACCTCCGTAGCTCGAACACGCATTATGCATATTTGATCTCCACGCGCCCAACTCGAGTCCGACCATCTCCTCCAGCATCCTCGACCCTCTGGATCATGACTTCGCATCAAGTCATCTCCACATACAAAGACCAAAGCAACATATTTTTCCAACACAAGTTCTTCTTAACTTGACCGATATAAGTCAACACAACATGACACATTTTAAATAACATCAGTAAATAACATTGTCAATAATTTATCAATTAAATTATTTTAAACTTGGCCATGTGATCCAACACCTTTTCTTGCTACCTCTGCAAAAGTTTGGCAAGCTTTGGAGCGTATGTTCGCATCTAGTTCCAGGTCTAGGAAAATCCAGATTCGCATGCAGAAGAATGACTGTCTATGGCTGATTAATTCAATAAAATGGAGGGTCTAACTAACACATTGTCAGCCATTTGCCAGACACTAGCAGATGAAGTTGTTGGCTATATGCTAGTAGGACTAGGGGAAGATTACGATGCACAGGTCACATCTATCAGCACAAGATCAGATGTCATCACCCTCACAGATCTGTACGCGCACCTGTTGAGCTTCAAGACGAGGAAGGAGCACAATCACAGTGCAAAGCCAACATTGTTATGCGTAGCAGAGGTGGTCCCAATGCTGGTGGCTCACGAGGAAAAGGTCATGACCGTGGCAATGGCAAGCCAACAGGCCAAAACACCGAAGGTGTTTTCTCTGGAACCAGTCGACCCATGTGCCAATTATGTGGAATATCGGGCACATAGCAGTAAAATGTTGGCATCAGTTTGATCACACTTATCAGGGGTGACAATAATCATACGCCATGGCAACTGTAGGAATACAGGTAGGCTACACTAACTTACAATTCAAAAATCTACCACGTAAATCAGATCGTTACCACCAGACGTGCAATGCAGCGGAAGAAGAGTTGGAGCAGCCTAGTCCAACGAAGGGCATGTCGATGAAGAGATCGTAGTCAATCGTCCTACGTCGAGTACATTGATGTAGAGATCATAATTGATCGTACAACATCGAGTAGTTGATGCAGAGGTCGTAGTCAATCTTCCTCGTACAACAACCGTCCGCTTTCCTTGCAAAGTTGCGGATCGTCCTTAAGCGTAACAGCAACCGTAGTAGCACCTTTACGGTATCCACACGTCCAGGGCAGAAATACCGTACGCCGGTGTGCTAGCACCAAGTTGCACGAGAAGGCTCTCTTAAGAAGATGGCGGCTAGGGTTTGGAACAACTCACGTCAACTCTTATCGTGTGTCTCCTCTGTTTCGTCTCTCTTCCCCATAGCCTCAGGCATCTCCTTATATAGTGCCCGTGATGGATCCTATCCGAACACGTTTGACGAATCGTATCCATACTGGTTTGTTCCAACCCGTTAAGTGTCTGACCCTATAGGTTCATGTGTAGTACAGTTATGACTCAGAAACCTTTTCCGACCACGAGTTGTTAGTGGTACCTAGTAGGAAATAAAGGTTCCTGAATACACACAAAATATATCGGACGAACCTTAATGCAAAATGATATACGAACAGCTCCTATTTGGTCTCGACCAGTTCGTAACTCCTTATGACCAGTTTTGACCAGCCTACGACTAGTTCATATTTGGTCTCGACCTCTTAGAGATCATGTTCGACGAGCCTACGACCTACTCGTATCTCCATAAGACTAGTCCGTATCTGATCGAGCTGAACGACCTGCCCGAGTATTATTTCTTTGCCTCATGATATCAGCTTGAACTCCAGGTGAGATATAATGTCATCCATGGACTGTTTAATACTTTCTCGATCGAGTGTTAGATAACTTCATGTGGTAGAACTCTTTGACCATCAGTGCTATGACCATGCACTTTCTTTATCCGACCACATCGAGTGGCCCAAAGACATCTCTCCTGTTATGTTAGGAGGGGCAAATCCCATATCCGACCAGTCATGTTCCTTCGTATGTTTCTTAGCATACTCGAGAGCTACCTTTATGACTACCCAATTACAGAGTAGCCTTTAGCAACCCCAAAGTGTACTCTTACACATGTAGAAAACTATGCTGATCTCAGGTCTAAGGATTATACATCATAATTGCTTGAGACTAACTGATGACACATGAAATCATAACAATCTCAGCATTGTCTCAAGGTTGGTCAATCCAACACCATGTTCTCTAACATGTGTTCACATTATTGATTCGATATCCCAATATCCATGACCGGTGAAACATGGTTATCAATCAATACATGTGCTGGTCGATAGGATCACTAGTGTTCTCGACCAGTGACATCCGACTAGGGATACATTTAGATAGACATCATTTAAGTTAAAAGAGCTTCACCAACATGTCACATACTTGTTAATCTTTATAATAGATGATTCATTCAAGGAACATAATAAAACTTATTCAATAACTCGTAAACATAGATATGATACAATCATCTCTATGATTACCTCTAGGGTATATCACCAACAGTCTTCCACTTGCACTAGAGTCAATCATATAGGTATCTTATACCCATTGCTCTTGTGTGCGCCTCATGCTTAGGTTGCGAGAGAGACTCTGTCAACGGATCAAATATGTGTGCACTTTGCATATCTTACACAAACATTGGTCTAAGACTTCGACAACACTGGTTTAAGACTTCTGGTCTAAAACTTCGACCATCCTGATTGTAGTCTAAAAACATGTTTGTCGGTTTGGAAGCTAGCATCGGTGTAACCATTTACGACTAGCTCTTCCTCACCACCATACACAAGGAATGCATCTTTAGTCATTCTCAAGTACTTAAGGATGTTCTTGACTGTTATCTAGTGACATTCACCTAGATGCAACTGATATCTTCTCGTAACACTTAGAGCATACATGATAGATCCAATAGCCGAAGCATATGGAATTCTACTCATTTTATCTCGTTCATCAGTGGTCGCAGAACACTAACTTTTGCTAAGAGTAATGCCATGCGTCGTGGGCACTAGTCTACGACCAACTCATATCTCCATATGACTGGTCTGGACTTGGTCATATCGCCATACAAGCCATGGCCACCAGTCTGGATCCGGTCGTATCACTATACGACTATGTACATATCCTGGCTTAATCCAATTAGCCTTTTAGATCTATCTCTATAGATCCTTATACCAAGAATATATGCTGCATCTCCTAAATCTTTTATTGAGAAACATTTTCTTAATGAAGTTTTAACAGATTTAAGCAATGGAATGTCATTTCCGACGAGTAGTATGTCATCCACATACAAGATCAGAAGCAGAAGCTTCTTTTTCGTTCTTGATGAAATCAAACCCTTTGACCACTTTATCAAAACGAACGTTCCTACCCTGAGATGCTTGCTTCAATCTATAAATGGATTTCTTAAGCCTGCATACCTATCTAGCTTCTTTTGGATCGACAAAACCCCCAGGTTGTGTCATGTACACATCCTCACTTAGGTTTCCATTTAGGAAAGATATTTTGACATCCATTTGACATATCTCATAATTAAAATATGCAACAATAGCTAAAATGATCCGAATAGACTTAAGCATGGTAACAAGTGAGAAGGTTTCATCATAATAAACACCTTGAATTTGTTTGAAACCCTTCGCGACTAGTCGTGCCTTATGAATGTGAACATTTTCAGCCATATCTATCTTTTTCTTAAAAATCCACTTGCATTCTATGGTCGTGACACCATCAGGTGAATCAACCAAGTTCCAAACTTGATTGTCATGCTTAGATTTTATCTCGGATCTCATGGCTTCAAGCCATGACTCAGAGTCTGGGCCCATCATCGCTTACATATATGTCTTAGACTCATCTTTATTCAATACTAAAACATCATGTCCATACCTTATAGGCAATTAACGTGGCCTTTTTGATCTACGTGGGGCTGATGCCTCATCTGTAGTTTCAACAACATCTTGTTCATTCTATAGAGGTTTAGTAGGACTTGAAATATTCTCATATGGTTCCTGAATTCTTTGAGTTGCACCTTTCTCCCACTAACTCCGTTGGAAAGAAACTCTTTCTCCAAGAAGACAACATTACGGGCAATAAACACTTTGTTATCAACCCGATTATAAAAATAATATTATTTAGTTTCCTTAGGATACGCCACAAAGAAGCACCTATAGGACTTGAGTGTGAGTTTATCAGATGTTAAATGTTTGACATATACCTCACAACCCCATACCCTGAGAAAAGACTATCCAGTACTTTTTCTGTTCCATATCTCATATGGTGTCTTCTCTACATTCTTTGATGGAACCCTATTTAAAGCGAAAGTTGTTGTTTCTAGAGAGTATCCCCAGAATTGCAATGGAGGATCAGATTGGCTTATCATGGACGAACCATGTCCAATAATGTTCGGTTCCGTCGTTCAGACACCCCATTCCATTGAGGCGTCCCCGGCGGAGTAAGTTATGGAACAATTCTACATTTCTTTAGATGATCACCAAACTCATGGCTCAAATATTCACCTCCACGATTAGATCATAAACATTTGATTGTCTTGCCAAGTTGATTATGCACTTCATTCTGAAATTCTTTGAACTTTTCAAAGGATTCCGACTTATGCCTCATCAAATACACATAGCCAAATCTACTAAAATCATCAGTAAAAGTTATGAAGTACTAAAAACCACCTATGGCCGAAATGCTCATTGGTCCACATACATCTGTATGTACAAGGGCCAATAAGTCACTTTCCCTCTCACCTTTGGTCGTGAAAGGTGCTTTCGTCATTTTGCCAAGTAAACAAGATTCACATGTTTCAAATGATTCAAAATTAAATGAGTTTAGAAGACCATCTTTATGGCGCTTCATCATGCGTTTCTCATTTATATGGCCTAGATGACAATGCCAAATAAATGTGGGATTCAAATCATTAGGTCGAAGTCTCTTAGCATTAACGTTATAGATGGGCTCAACATCAATATTTAAAACATACAATCCATTCACCAATTGAGCATGACCATAAAGCATATCTTCAAAATAAATTGAACAATAATTGTTCTTTATTCTGAACTCATAACCTTCCTCTCCTAAACATAAAGCAGAAATAATGTTTTTGCTTAAGGCAGGAACATAATAACAATTATTTAATTCTATAACTAATCCTGAGGGTAAAGCTAATGGTAAAGTGCCAATAGCTAATGCAACAACTCTTGCTCCATTACCCACGCAAAGATCAACATCTCCTCTTGCCAAGTTTCTACTCCCTATCAGTCACTGCATCAAATTGCAAATATGAGCAACCGATTCGGTATCAAATACTAAGAACTGGTCGGAGAAGAGGCAAGATTAATATCTGTAATATTTACATCTAAACTGAAAGTCTTACTTCCATTGTTCTTTTTCATCTCTGCTTAGTACTTCTTGTAGTTTCTGTTCCAATGCCCAGTCTCATGACAATGGTAACATTCTGATTCAGGCTTAGGAACTAGCTTGAGCTTCTTAAGCTTAGCTTTAAGACTCTTGATCTTATCTTGAGTCTTTTGTTTTCCCTTTCCCTTTCTCTTTGCCTTTGACTTACTTTTCTTCTTGAAGCTAGTAGTTTTTTGAACCATCATCATATGATTAGAACTTTTCTTGATGCTCTCCTCAGCACCTTTAAGTATGCCATGCAACTCGGTCATTGAATTCTCCATGCCATTCATATGAAAATTCAATATGATTGGCTCAAAGCTCGCAGGGAGCGATTGGAGAATAACATCAGTAGCCAACTCTTGGCTAAAGGGAAAACCAAACTTTTCCAAACTCTCAATGTGACCAATTATTTTGATCACATGAGAACTGACCGGGTTACCTTCTGACAACCTACAAGAAAACAATGCCTTAGTGGTGTTAAACCTCTCTGCCCTTGCTTGATCCTGAAACATACCCTTCACACCTATAATCATATTATAAGCGTATGTGGTCTCATATTGCTTCTGAAGCACAGAGTTCATGCTCGCAAGTATTAGGCAGTGCACATCGACTGCATCATTGCAATACTTCTCATAAGCATAGTTATCAGTACGAGGAGCATCAGCATTCGGTTCTTCGGAATAGGGACCCTCTAAAATATATTACGTCTTTTCTTGTTTGAGAACAATTATCAAATTACGAAATCAGTCAATGAAGTTTATACCATTCAATTTTTCTTTCTCAAGAATAGATCGTAAGTTAAAGGTAAGTGCAGAAGAAGCAGTAGGTGCCATGATCTACAATAGAAATATATGTAAAGATTCAACACTATGTTTATGTAAGATCTTCTATTAGACACTCATGTTGGTGGTCGTGTTCGATCAGTCTACGACCAGTTCGTATCTCCATACGATTAGTCTGGACCTGGTCGTATCGCTATACAACTAGTTTTGACCAGGTCGTATCAGTATACGATTAGTCTGGATCTGGTTGTATCATTATACGACTAGTCTGGATCTGATCGTATCTCTATACGACCAGTCCATACTAGGTTGAACTTAATCATCAACAGTCGATAAAAGATACTCCCACTATATGTTTAAACCATGTTTCCCTCAAACATCATATAGTGAGTTCAAGATCCAAAAAATCATTAAGTCATAGTGAGCTTTGGCATCACTTCTAGAAACCTAGTGATTTTAGGTAGGCAACCTCTTGCCAATCATATCACATATGACTCTTGTCTGTTGAGCAGTATCTCTATGCCCCAGCAACCAACAGTACTATGCCCTAAGGCCCAAAACCCTTTTGATAGCCTTGTCAAGTTAAACCGATACTATACATGTAGGTGTCCCATACCCACCCTGTCTTATTAAGATAGTCAATAACACTCTACTTTGGCAGACCTACCAATTAACGATCAAAATCGTGACAGGTACAATAATTGGAAAGACATCAAATTAACTTAATTTTTCTTGAGGGATACTATTCTACCATGTTAAAATAACTAATGAAAAATATGATCAAATAGCAAGACAGGAAAAAATATTCACATATAATCATATTAAACTATGAAATAGTATGACCCTTATCATGACGATCTCCATCACCATGTTTGTTGTTCTCCGACCACCATGCTTGAAGTCTTCGACTGCATTCAATTACTAAGAAATTACTCCTAAGAGCAAGTAATGAATTACAAACGATAATATCTAGCATCACACATCGATACGCAAACCGTTATACAATAATATGTAGCTCGATGGCTACTCACAGCATGACATGGAGGCCATGAAAATCCATACATGCATCACATACACAATAGGCCATACTATTCTCATCAATCCTTGCAAAAACGAGTTATGCATAGAATCCAATTCAATAAGGTGACAAGAACACATAATACCATATAATGCAACTACGGCCACGGCGGTCCCGCTAGCCGGTTAGTGGGTGCAGTTCGAAGGGGGCAGCGCCCTCGAAACCTTTTCTAGGATATGAATCTTATTCACATAGCCGAGCCTCAGAAATCATCGGATTAATCATATTAACCCTATTCGAACCAATCTGATCACTGCCTTGATACGACCACGCACTGTGGCATACTCCGATGGTAGAATTTCGACCTGTAGTAGTATCATGCAAGACATTCGAAAATAAGTCGAGTAAATCATTTAGTCCTTTTAGCTCATACCTCCTCGTAAACCCATCTACTATCGCCAAACACTGATCGATCTCATCGACCTATGTCTAGACCGTTCCATCCACATGAACCGATCTAGGTTACCAGACCCGACCAGTAATAGATCCAATCTACTACTATTATATATAAAGGAATATGTGACCGATCTAGATCAAAAACTATGCAAGATTGCTCTAATACCACTGTAGGGATACATGTATGCTATGCTAGTTTACAATTCAAAAATCTACCACGTAAACCAGGATGCCATGCAAACAAGAGATCCACAGATCGTTACCACTAGAAGCGTAGTGCAGCGGAAGAAGAGTTGGAGCAGCCTGGTCCAACGAAAGCGCGGTGATGCAGGGGTCGTAATCGGTCGTCCAATGTCGAGTAGTTGATGGAGAGGTCGTAATCGGTCATCCAACATCGTGTAGATGATGCAGAGGTCGTAGTCAATCGTCCTCGTACAACAACCGACCACTTTCCTTGCAAAGTCGTGGATCGTCCTCAAGCGCAACAGCAACCGCAGTAGCACCTCTATGGTATTCACACGTCCAGGGAAGTAGCCCCGTACACTGGTGTGCTAGCACCAAGTCGAATGGAAAGTCTCTATCAAGAAGATGGCGGTTAGGGTTTGGAGCAACTCACGTCAACTCTTGTCGTGTGTCTCCTCTGTTTCGTCTCTCTTCCCCATAGCCTCAAGCATCTCCTTATATAGTGCCTGTGACGGATCCTATCCGAATAGGTTTGATGAATCATATCCTTACTAGTTTATCCAACCCGTTAAGTGTGTGACCCTGTAGGTTCATGTGTAGTTCGGTTGCGACTCGAAAACCTTTTTCGAACATGAGTCATTAGTGTTACCTAGCAGGACATAATGATTCCCAAATACACACAAATTATATCAGATGAACCTTAGTGAAATATGATCTATGAACATGTCCTATTTGGTCTCGATAAGTTTTTAACTCCTTACGACCAGAACATATTTGGTCTCGACCTCTTAGAGATCATGTTCGACCAGCCTACGACCTGCTTGTATCTCCATATGGTTAGTCTGTATCCGATCGAACTGAACGACTAGCTCGAGTATTATCCCTTTGTCTCACGATATCTAGTTGAACTCCAGGTGAGATATAATATCATCCACGGATTGTTCAATACTTTCTCGATCGAGTGTCAGATAACTTCATGTGGTCGAACTCTTCGACCACTAGTGGCATGACCATGCATTTTTTTTATTCGAGCACATTGAGGGGCCTAGACACATCTCTCCTGTTATGTTAGGAGGGACAAATCCCATATCTGACCACTCATGTTCCTCCGCATGTTTCTTAGCATACTCGAAAGCTACCTTTATGACTACCTAGTTACGGAGTAGCCTTTGGCAACCCCAAACTGTACTCTTATACATGTAGAAAACCATGCTATTCTTAGGTCTAAGGATTATACATCATCATTTCTTGAGACTAACCGATGACACATGAAATCATAACAATCTCAGCAGTGTCTCAAGGTGGGCCAATCCAACGCTATGTTCTCTAACATGTGTTCACATTATTAATTCGATATCCCTATATCCATGATCGGTGAAATATGGTTATCAATCAAAACATGTGCTTGTCGATAGGATCATTGGTGTTCCTACAGTGACATCCGACTAGAGATACATTTAGAACGACATCATTTAAGTTAAAAGAGCTTCACCAACAAGTCACATACTTGTTAATCTTTATAATAGATGATTCATTCAAGGAACAGAATAACACTTATTCAATAAATCATAAATATAGACGTGATACAATCGTCTCTATGATTGCCTCTAGGGCATATCACCAACAGCAACAACCTCCCCATACAATCTCAACCCGAGCTGGTACACTGACATAGGTGCAACATACCACATCACTGGAGATCTTGACAAGATGGCGATCAGCGAGCGATATCATGGGAAAGATCATGTGCAAGTAGCAAATGGGACATGTTTTCCTATTGTTCGCATTGGTCATTCTTCCATTCTCACTTCTGATCGCTCTCTTGCTTTGAAAAAGATCTTACATGTCCCAAATATTTCTAGAAACCTTATGTCAGTTCATAAGCTTACCACTGATAACAATGTTTTCATAGAATTTCATCCAACCTTTTTTGTTGTCGAGGATCGACACATGATGAGACCTCTTCTTCGAGGGAGATGTGAGGGAGGCCTATACCCCCTGATTTCACCATCATTGTCCTCTCACATTCATAGTGTATTCTCAAGTGCCAAGGCATCCGAATATCTATGGCACTCCAGACTTGGACACCCCTCTTCGTTAGTAGTTCATCGCATCCTTCAAGACAATAAAATTTATATTTCTCCAAAAAAATCCATTGCAACTGTATGCAATGCTTGTCAGCAGGCCAAGAGCCAATAATTTCCTTTTCCTATTTCTAGTAGTGTGTCATTATCACCACTTGAACTCATTTTTCTGATGTATGGGTCCCTACCTGAAAGTTTGTTAATGGAAACAATTACTATATGAGTTTTATTGATGATTTTAGTGAGTTTACATAGGTATATCCTATCAAAGCCAAATATGATGTTGTCTCTGCCTTTGTTCGCTTCCAAAAACACATAGAAAAACTCCTAGATAAAAACATTCTTTGTTACCAATCAGATTGGGGAGGGGAGTAACAAGCCTTGCACAAGGTACTCCAACATGCTGGCATTAAGAATCAAGTCTCCTGCCCACACACTCATCAGCAAAATAGGTTAGCAGAAAGAAAACACAGACACATTGTGGAAGTAGGACTCTCTCTACTTGCCCAAGATTCTATGCCATTGAGATTCTAGGATGAAGCATTCCAAACTGCAAGTTTTCTTATCAATCGCTTGCCAAGTCGTGTTATACACAATTCTACTCCTCTTCAGAAAATCTTTGGCACCAAACTAGATTACTCTTTTCTGAAAACCTTTGGCTATGCTTGCTGGCCCAACTTACATCCCTACAATGAACACAAACTGCAATTTCGATCTAAACAGTGTGTTGTCATTGGATATAGCTCTTTACACAATGGTTACAAATGTCTGAACAAAACCACTGGATGAGTTTATATATCTTGAGATGTTGTTTTTTTATGAAAGAGTCTTCCCTTTTGCCTCTTCAGATATTGTCCATCATACAACATTTTATCAGGATAACATTCTTCTTCCCTCTTATGTTCTGACCAGTCCATCACACTCCTTTGTTCCTTCGGCTCTGAATGACCATGTTGACAATAGCAACTAGTCTATTACCGCTCCTTCTAATCTTGCAGGCTCAAGCACCAGTGATACCTCTAGTTTGCCAGCAAGTTCAGAACTTGAACCTCGGCCAGGAGTATGTACTAGACTAAGGAATAACATTCGACAACCAAAACAATACACAGATGGTATTGTCAGGTACTCACTGAAAAGGAAAGCCTTTGTTGCCATAACTGAGCCAGTGTCAGAACCATCCAACTATATTGAGGCTGATCAACATGTTGAATGGCGTCAAGCTATGGATGCCAAGTTTGATGCTTTACAGGAAAATCAATACTTGGCATTTGATCCTTCAGCAGAATGGACACAGTGTTATTGACAACAAATGGGTCTTTGTTGGACCAAAACGGTGACTAGAGGGGAGGGGGTGAAAAGGAGCACGACTTCTTTTTCACCAAGATTAGATTCAACAAGATTTTCACTCTAATAGCTATGAGAGTTATGAAGATAAAAGTACAAACATAGCGGAAGACTTGTATTGAATCCAATCGAAACTCCGAAAAAAAACCAAAATATCAAAAACTCGATTCCCAAAGATTTGGCGTGAAAACGAAATCACAAATAGGTCCAACTTTTGATCCACAACTCCAAACTTCACGAAACTTGGAACAAACCTTCTCTAGGATGTCAGAAACCTATTCCAATCAAAGATCGTAAAGATTTTTGTCAAAGCTCTGGCCTTTTTCGTTTGAGTGAAGGTTGCTCCAAAACCGAGTCAAAACTGAAATATGATCCAAAAACTTGCTCGTGTGTTATAGATGATCAAGATGATCATAGATGTGTTTCCACATATCATAACAAGCAAGATCTAGGCCTGAAACCAAGAGAAAAGGAGTGGATCAAAGAAATCCCCAAAATCACAAAATAGAGAGCAATAACATAAAGAGAATCAACTTGAGCAATCTTGCATGGATTGATTCGAGATAGATATTGGTTTACAGCCACTCCATCATGGAGGACAAATACTCACACTTGAGCACACAATCAATCCAATCTATAGAACCCTAACCTCTCCACAATTCCCCATAAACACCAAAACTAGGGTTTCAATAATAAAACAAAAGTGGTGAGAGGTGCACAATCAGCACCCTCCCTTATTTATAGTGGAGGCTAGCTTCTAGAAGGTATTCCCTAATGGGCACCTGTTAAGCCCACACACAAACGGGTTTCACTCGCGCACGCATTTCAAAGCGCCGTCTTCATCTTCTCTTGACCTAAACCACTTCTCCTTGCGCCGTCTTGCGCCGCGGTTTAGCCAAAAGCAATCAAGGCGGTATCTTGGTGAAGTTACCAAAATACTCCTTCTCGATCCTTCTCCAAAGACCGAGTCCAATCTTCATGAAGCACTCCCATGATTTGCCACGTGTAGGTTGATTAAAGACTCTCTTCATGTCGGCAAGTTTCTCCCATCCGCTCCCACCGAAACCACCATGGCACTTGCACTGACCCCCGCGTTGCTTGATGCAGCACGTCGCACCGAATTTCCCGTTTGGTCATCCTTGTCCATTTTGCGCCATGCTTGAATCCATCGACTTCACCCGGCATCCTCGATCATTCTGAACCTCAGCTCTCCAAGTATAGTCCCGATTATCCTCGTCGTTGACCGTCGTTGACCTCCAAGCCACCTGCACAACAATAGACCAAGAAATCGATTCTGGAAACAAGTTCTTCGCAACTTGACCCACGTTAGTCAAAACATTCATCATGCAACATACATGCACTGAAAACTATGAACTTGACCTAACCAACAAATATCGCTCCCAAGATGACGACAAACAAGTGAATATCGGTCAGACCACCACTTAAGGGCCGGTTAGACCGCCCAGAAGGGACTTAGCCAATTTTTAACCCTTGAAATCCGAAACCTCTCTGGAAATTTCAAATGAATAGATCTTTTGACTGGAAACTCTAAAAATTATGAGACCAAGTATAGGGGAATCCCCTCTCTTGTCTACACCCTCTATTTTTGGCCCATTACCAAAATCAAAGTTACTTTATGACCGGTCAGACCACCTCCCAAGGACGATCTGACCGCCAGAGGTGGCCGGTCAAACCGCCACACAGGTTGGTCAGACCGCCACCTTGGCCGGTCTAACCGCCAGTAACCTGACAGCACCTGATCTTTACTGAAAATACGTGATTTGACAAACCTTTAATGTCGTTGCCAATTGTAACTTTATCCTAAGATCATAAGCTTATCCCCATGATATCCATGATCTCCCCCTTGATGATGTCACATCCCCAATTTAATAAAGAGGATTACTATGCATCTCATTAGCATGCATCATATTTTTAAGCAATTGAATTATACTTTGTACTAGGAAAATCTTATCCAAATGTTTCAACATACACTTACAAAAATAAATCCTAACAAAAACAATATCAAAAACTTATGATCATCCTCTGGAAACAATTTATTCAATTATTATATTAATTATCATGTATTAATATAATTTTTCCCAATTTTTTGGAACCCAATATGAACGTCATAAAATTCAAACTCGATTGTCAACATATGCTTTTGGGAATTTGAAATATACCAAATAAATGATGAACAATGAATTTTAATAATTTATATGGGTCCTAGGTTTCCCTAGGAACCCCTCTGATTAATTACATATTTTAATGAATTTAATCTCTATTTTTGAAGGCCAGTCAAACTAGGAGGTTTAAAATTCAAATCTGGTCAATTGGGAGCGCTATTCTGCGGGCTCAAACCCAATGCACAGTAGCCCGACCGAGTCACTTGGCGAGCCGTTCCAACCAAACCCTCTAGGGTGTTGACCCCCCGATCCAGATCCAACAGCTGATCTCCCGCTCGTTCCTTCGCTCTCTCTCTCTCTGCCGCTTGGTCCCACCTGCAACAAGAATAGCAATCAATATACTTCGCTCCTACACGCCCCAAATATACCCGACTTATTACTGACTGTCTTTCCCTCGGTAGGCTAACTTCCCAATTCTTGCAATAATCGAGAACGGTCCAACATACCTCGGGCTAAGCTTCCTTTGGTACCTGCACTCACGCAGATACTGTAACATGTTGTTCATGGTTTCCATAAAATGGCAGTGCATTAGTCAATCCAAAGGACATAACTTTATACTCATAATGCCCACACCGTGGAGAAAGCGCTCTCTACATCCCGCCACGCACTCGGATTTGATTATACCACGATCGAGATCAATCTTGGAGAATACTTGAGCTCCATTCAACCGATCAAACAAATCCTCAATGCGGGCAATGGATATTTGTTCTTGATTGTGACCGCATTAAGCGCACGATAATCAATACACATGTGCCAACTCCCATCCTTCTTCTCTGTGAATAGAACAGGAGCTCCCCACGGCGATACACTACGCCTGATCAAACCTTTAGCCAACAAATCATCCAATTGCTTCTTCAACTCGTCCTGAAACGGACGTGCTAATCGATATGGAGACATCGAGATGGGACGAGTACCCGGAACAAGATCAATGCGAAACTCCACGTCTCGCGCAGTGGCAAACCTAAGATCACCGGAACACATCGGGTAATCACTAACCACCTGGATCTCCTCAATCTGCGAAACCACGCTCGGCTTCTCAGAAGAGCTAAAGAAGTCCAGTTTCACACGACCCGGAACACCCACCAACATCGAAAGAGAGCGCGGAGGCGCACTCCCCTGAAAAGTCAAAGTCTCCCCAGACGAGGTCTGCACAGAGACTGTTCTACAGAAACAGGATATCACGGCTCGATAAGAGTGCAACCAATCCATACCCAAGATAACGTCGAACGGCTCCATTTGAATAACTATCAAATTCGCCGTGAACTTCTCTCCATCAATGACAATAGAACACCCAGACAAGCGGTGGAACTACCAATAATACCCCTGAGAGAACTAACTAACACGATCGAGAAATCCATCAGATACTCAAGTTCGCTCTTCTAGCAAACGCCGAGACAAACGAAAAGGTAGCCCCGAATCAAAAAGGACTAAAGCATCAAACGAATCCACAAGCAAAGTACACTCACCACGTCCAGACGACCGCGGACTCTGCAGTAGGCATGGCGTGACACTCTGTGGCGCCATGGCGAAGAAGACGACGGCGGCGGCGAGAGCCCCAACAATCTCTTGTGTGCCGGTGCAGGTAAAGCCGGTCGTGCGGCTGAAGCGGTCTGAAGGTGGCGGCACGCGATAGTACCTAGACCGAGGCGCCAAGTCAAGGAAATGGCATCGCCGAGGAGCGATCATCATCCGAAAGATCCCGAGCAGACCCATCAAGAAGAAGAAGATGGCACAGCTCCCACTTGATCACGCTTAGCGGGTTCTCGCGACACACCCGCTCCTTGTGACCCGGCCGCCACACCGACGGCAATCTCCGTCCAAGTGCACTCAGCAGACGGTGTCCATCACCGCACTTAAAGCAAAGCATGCCCCGCTCGAACAGACGAAGAGCTGGAGTACCGCAAGAACGAGGCGCCAAGAAGGAACGGCCTCGATCGCTAGACTGAAAGATCGCGTCCTCCCTTGAATTTCTTGAAAGGTGTTGAGAATGCACCCACTTCCCTCACTAGAGCTCCTCTTCTCGTCACCACCGAAACTACCACCATCCACGAGAGGCTTGCCGCCTTTGTGAGTCGATCTCCAACTCCATACCCCTAGCTTGCTCCACCACAGCAGTAGTCACAGTGGAGTAGCTCCCAACACATGTCTGCGGTGCTGCGAGTTGAGACCCGGACGGAACCTCTTGGCCTTCGAAGATCATCGCTCAGCATCAAGGGACAAAGCGAACCAAGTTGTTGAACTCAGCCTCATACTCAAGAATAGACCTCTTCCCGAGCAAAGGTCGTCAAGGCAACCTCCATCTTCTCAACAAATGAGTAGGGTAGAACTTCCCTTGAACTCGATCAACAAAATCCTCCCAAGTGATCGGACCTTGAGCGCGGTCCTCAAGACAACACGCCTCCCACCAAATATCGGCTTGCCCTTTCAAATGAAGGCTACAAACGGACCCTCCGATGTGAAGACATCTCCAAAGCTCCAAATCGCCTCTCCATGTAGCGCAACCATCCAGCCGCTTGGACCGTGTGCCGACCCATCAAACGGATCCAACCTCAACCCCATCCACTCGGTGACATCCGCGCCAGAACCGGTGGATGTGCGACAGAGCAACCACAGATGCCGCAGCAGCAGGGGCTGCCGGCGCCTGTTGACGAAGAGCACGGATCTCTCCCACCAACTCTCTCAGCAAAGCGGGGGTCTCATCTTGGGCCCCAACCGAGGCGGGTCAACAAAGAACCTCGCCATCGACTCAATCACACAGGAGGTGGCTCCACGGAACCTTGACCGCGACCACGACCTCCACGCATCAGCGCCACCACGACCACGCCTCTACCCCGGCATAGCTATCAACCACAATCAACAATACACAATGAGTTCAAAGCTCAAAATAAACTCATCCATCAATGAACAACATAACGGAAGCGTAAAAACTATATTCGTACCTCTCTCTAACCTACTGTGCACTAGTGTGTCAAGTTTTAGGTTGTTTAACCATTAGCAAATTTTAGTTGATTTACTAATACTAAAACAAATTTTAACAATTTTAGTTTGCCTAAGTTGTTAATCTATTCACCACGGACCTAAAGCCCGCTACGATACCAATCAGAATAACACAAAACCCAACATCGAGCCTAGAATGCCACCACACTACCCTCTAAACTAATAATTATCGACACACTATATAATTACAGCAAGAAGACAATGATATCCATAACCATGGACCACAAGAGAGCAATACATAATTATGGATCAAACGACAATAAATAAGCAATGGGAATTATAACCAGGTAAATAAACCAAAGTAGCATTAACCAATAAATCCAAATTAATAAAGCAAACAGTCTAGTCCAAATGATGTCCTAAACTTTATTCAACCTCTAACATGTCCATGTGTAAACCAATATTGAATGAAAAGATTATTATGGCGAATGATCATGTGTTGTCCATGTGCCCTACTCGCTCTCAGCTACGGCCTCCTCGAAGATTACCTAAAGACAACAATAGAGCAAGGGTGAGTCCACGACTCAGCAAATACATCGATATACAACAAACAATAATCAATCAACAGCATTCAATAACTTCATTATCATCAAAGGTACTTCTAGTAACATTCTCATGCAGTTATCTTCTCTTTGATTCACACATTAATCTCATGTACCAATGCAAATCTATTCTACATGTCCACATGCACTTCTTTCGCGTATACCGGTATAGCGTGAGTGAATGCTCGCGACAACATTCACTCTCAAGCCCGTTCCTCCTCAAGGATCGGGGACCTCCTCCACTCCCGTGGAGTTGTGATCAATCATGATCACCTTCTCTTATGCAAAGATGCTTATGAATGCAAACATGCAAACTCCATCATAAACATCATATCCAACTTTTCATCATGCTTGTCAACAACGATATAAACATACCAATTATTTGCTTGCAATTAAACACAATAAAAGCACAACAATAATGGTAATAGAAGATAAAGAAAACAGTGATCGATCATTGATCTGCTCTACCATGCACTTGCCTTTACTAGTTGCGACGCACGATTTGATTAGAAGACGGCAACAAGCACGACGCCTCTCCTATATTAAATACACCAACTTCAATACAAATTACAGCAACAAGAATAGCAATCAATATACTTCGCTCCTACACGTCCCCAAATATACCACGTTACTCCGGTACCGAAAAGTTACCCGTAGCTGACTTATTACTAAAACGAACGTAACTTTTGACTCGAAAGTCCGATCATCACAAACCACCCCATTCTGGATTCTTTATAAAATTATCTACATTTTCTTAGATTACAAAGACTTCTAATTAAATCATCTAACCCTCCGTATTTAGCCCCGAAAGCCGGTCTGTCTGCTTCGGAACAGCAGGTCTTCCTAATTTCATAACTTTTGTTTTACTCAACCAAAATACGCGTTCTCAGATCCTATAGAACCATTGGACAATTATCTACAACTTTCGTGTAGATCAAAAACACTAATTAATCTGTTTACTATTTTTAATAACCAATCTACCAAAACAGCGCCGAATAACGACGACCGCAAAAACAGCGGTCTTCCGAAAATCATAACTCTAATTATACTTGTCCGATCGACATGATTAAACATGCTATAGAAAGATATCGAAATTGTCTACGATTAACTAGTAGATGCGATTTCCAAAATCCGCCATTAAGATACCCGAATAAACTGTTTAACAGAACAGCGGCTAAACAGATCTATTAATCGACCTCTCTAAATAATCTCAGTTATAATCTCTAATTAGACCAGTAAAACAGAGACGAAACGAAATTATAGATCGTTACCCACTATTGAACCGCTGTCATTCATCGTCAAGGCAAAGACCCGCAACAAAGCAGAGCAACGCAGAAAAAATGTCAGGCGTGCTGTAATAAGAAGACAAAGAAGTTTAGCGCGGCGACGAAAGCAGGAGATTTCAAAGTCGCAAGGCGCAAGCAAAGCGGCCAAGCTCAAGGCACGCACGCAGCTCCAACTTGGCAAAGAAGAAAATAAAGCAGCTAACCACAACAAAACAAAGCACAAAGTATAGGCGATGCAAAGCAATGCAATCGGCAAGGAAAATACAATGGCGGCGACAAAGCGAGAGCTCAGAGGAGAAAGCAATGCAGCAGTTGCTCAAGTGCACGGTCAAGGCGGCGAGCTTCGCAGAGAAAAATTGGTTGGCGGATGGAAAACGCAGCATGACCAAATTGTACGGTGGCAAGCAGCGAAGAAAATAGTAAAAGGCTGCTAGGGTTTCTAAAAAAAATCCACAATCCATTTATATAGCTCCTAAAATTCTGAAAATTCTATTTTTCACAAATTCCTTTTATTTAATTACGCACAAGCCCTTAATTCTTTAACTAATTAATTTAATTACACTCCGACCCTTAAGACGCTTTTATAATAATATTAATATTATTTTCAGGGTATTACACTCCGTCACCGCCGGTGGATGCACGCCCAGTGACTCCGGCCCCGAGCTTCCCTAGCTAAATGCGACTATAACCTATCTCCCAGCTCTCTCAACCCCCTCACTTCTCCTCTGTTGACCGAGGAGAGGGACGCCCATGTAACACCCCAGCCCAACACTGAGCCTGGAATGCCACTAAACTACTCTAAAAACTAATAATTATCGACACACTATAAAATTACAGCAAGGAAAACATCAATAAACATATCCATGGACCCCAAAAAAAACATCCATAATTATGAATCAAGCAAGAGTAAATAAGCAAGGGGAAATATAATCAAGTAAACAATCCAGGATAGCACCAACTACTGAATCCAAATCATTGAAATAAATAATCTAGTCCAAAATGTGACCTAAACATTATTCAGCCTCTAACATGTCCAGGAGTAATCCGGCATTGAATGGAAAGGTTCTTATGGCAAATAATCATGTGATTGAATTATAGAACTAATCCATGTGCTGGCACTCACGCAGGCCGAGCACCATTAGTTGGGCTAGGGTTTAGACTAAAAGCCCACTTTGATTCAGACTCTAAGATGGATTATGATTCGATTAAGATTTAATTATAACCACTCTTGGCCCAAGAGGCTCAATTTCATAGTAATCAATTCTACTTTTATTAAATTTTATGAATAGAATTTAGGGATGTTACATTCTCCTCCTTTAAAGAATTAGTCCCGAATTCTACACGACAACTAAATGAAATAAAGCAACCCTTAACACATATCCGTCGAGAACAATTCCAGATACTTCTCACGCATGTGAGACTCAACTCTCTGATCGCTTCCCTCTCGGACTTATGGACCACATCACCTTGATGGATGTCAACATCTTACACCTCAACACTCATCTCGTCATTTTTCGGTACACTCAACTGACTGAAGTCGAAGGTACGGTCTTACTTGGTGGTCAACGGCTCTAAGAAAACCTTGTAATCCTGATCTCTCAAATACTACCTTGACATCGGGTCATACAAAATGTTGTGTGCCTCCCGCGCTTGGACACGACGGTCCTAACGATACACTTTCTTCCAAAAATCTCCACAACTTCCGAAACAAACTAATGTAACTTGGGCCAAACTTCGCTTTGGTACCAAACCACACAATCTGTACATAACACACCGAACTCCCGTCTGCCTCCCAATCAACCACTTCACATTTGCAAGGAGTACCTCCTTTAACCAGGAACGCACAACCAAACTAGTTTCAAACAAACTCTTTTATAAATAGAACCCAACTAAAAACAAAGGATTATCATCGCAATCACGCATTACCAACTCCCCATCAGAATAGTCAAATCCAAAATCAAAGATTCATCACAAAAACCTTTCCATTTTCCAAATAGGTTGTTTGCAAATAAACACCACGTAAGCCAAAAGAGAAAACACTCAATGCCAAAATCAATCACTTCCTTTTTTCCCTAAATTAGAAAGAATCACATGCCAACGTAAAGCCAACTCAAATTGTAAATGACCTCTCATCATAGACACACCCTAGCTAACGCCGCCTCTCCTCCGCCCGATTGACGACTATAACCTATCTCGGCTCTCTCTACCCCTCACTTCTCCTCTCAGTAATGCCATTCCGCGTAAGTTTCGAGCTCCCGACCGCCATCTTTGCTATCTTCGGTGCCATTTCTATTTTCGCTAAGCCTCAGCTTTGGTGTTGCTTGTAGCCCCGGAATGTCTTCCTCGGCTCGGTTCACGCCACGCCGCTTGCACCCGAGGACACCGTTGTTCTATCTTCGCCTCCGATAAGATACTTGCTAACTCCCGCACGTCACCTCATGTCTTTGAGCTCGAGTATGAGTTCTCCTAAACTAATTTGTGCAATGCACGCCAGGAACCCGTGCATTTGAGGATTGAACCAAATCAGCCGAAATCCAAACTCTTTGTCTCCCACCTTGCTCTGGTAAGCCATTAACCGATTGCTTGCTTTTTTAGCATTCTCTAATGGTCCTAAGTCATCACGAGCCTTCACTCGCTCTAGTCTTCGCAGGATTTTCCCCTCCACTTTGAACCGCACCGCCGCCTTAGCCATTGTCGATGCCGAGCAAGCACAGACCTCCACTGCCGCAGCTCGACCTTCAAGTAGTCTTCTGGTAGTCCTTAGAACCCCAGGCACCCGCTGTTGGACCTGTGTGGAGCTTTATTTCGCGCATGCACCGTTGCCGTATGTACGCCGCCGCTCCTCTCCGACGAGTCGTCGGCACAGGCCACCTCAAGGGTCGCCACCACCACCCATAGAAGCGCATTGCTATTAGGAACCCATCCCTACCCTTGGCCGGCTCCGCCGTGGCGTGTAGCGCCGGCAAGCCGCCGGACAATCTCACGGGCGCGTTGTCGGACGCGTCCGACAACTGTAGCAAAGCCATTAAGGCGTTGATCCGGTCATTAAATGGCTAATGATTGTTTACTGTAGTAAATGATGTCTTAAGCAAGTGATGAGTCTATTACATGTGGGCCCGTGCACTGAAAACAAAAGGGTTAAACTGCGGCTGATAGGTGGGCCTGGCCACTTAAACGCACATTCACTGTACTGTGAGCCACCCATGGACATGTGGTCCACACACTATGCGGTAGACCGTGTCACTGACAAGTAGGCCCCACTTGTCAGTCGGGAAAATAGAATCCCCGTGGGTAAATAAGAAATGGCACTGTTGTTGGTCCCATTGATCAGCGACTGTGGCTAGGTGCAGCTCGGTAAGAAAAGTATAAATCCATTTAAGAAAATCAGAATGTATTTGTTTATAAACTAAAAAATATGTTTAACTTCAAAAATGCATAACAAATTCATTTTTACCCCAAATGGGATGAAACCAGTGCTGGTAATTTTTAATTTTGATGAACTTTATTTTAAAGAAGGTTGTACATTTATCTCAGTATCAGAAAAGATAGTTTTGGAAAATGAGCATTAATTGTTTATCTTTACAATAGAAAAATGGCTATAACTTTGAAAATTCATAACTTTTGCATGGAAACTCCTATTGAGATGAACCAAGTTGCAGGGGACTCAAAATAATATTCCCAATTTATATATGAAATTATTTACCTCCCCACTGTCCTACAAATTTTGGTCAAAACTTTAAATTTGATCAAATGCATTTTCGAGACATACAAACTTTAAAAGACCATAACTTTCACCTACTAAATCCAAATGGAATAATTCTTGTACCTAAATTCATCTTAAAGCATAAACTATCTACTGTAGAAAAATCATACTTTTTGGAGCACTTTAATTTTTATGTTATTTCTCGATGTTTATCGATATTTTCCGTTCTTTAGATACCGACGAAATCAACGTAGATTCTTACGCCACCGAGAGTGAACAACTATTCTTCCAGTAAGGCAAGCATCATTTGAACTTTGTTTTGCATCATATTGATCCCAGTTTTATTACACTAGTGTTTGAAATGCAATGATATTGCCTGCATGCTATTTTCGGTATACCATTATGTTATTAGTAGATTAGTTATATCCTATACTTGCTGGTTATCCTTGATATTTCCCATATACATATGCTTAAGGTAGATGCTTGTGATGATGAGATTGTTGTGTGTTGAATGCTTAGCCATTGCGGGTCTAGATAACGCAGTAGATCAATGGACGGGACTAGCTCGTCAATTGTGGGAGACACATAACAATTCTTATTCTTTTATTAATTTTTGTACAGGTTGTTACTTCTGGTCATTGAGTTAAATTTTGGTTATGTGAAATGGCTTTTGGGTCCGGACAAGTGGTTGTAGTGTGGGTGCTGTTATGCACGAGACTCGGGTTTGTGGTTGTCTTGTCTGGACCATTAAGAACCGAGCCATGGACGTTACACTCCAAGTACCGAGCGTACTATCACATGCGGTATATGGGTACCGTACAGTTAAGTAAGGGGAAAGTTTTATTGGGTTGGACCGCAGGTGGTGTGAGCACATAGAGACTGTGAAATCCTATGTTCCTTAGGAACCCAGTGTGATATATACTGTGCTTAATGAGCACGATTACTTATGTTGAGGAAAAACAACATACTAACTACCTCATACTGACCCTTCCGCACAACGTGTGTGCCCGCTTAGCGTTTGCTATACGCTTATGTCTAAGTTGGGATTTGTCTCACATGGGTGGTCTATCCCAATAGGATTTTCTTACTAAAAATGATTGTATCTCGATTCTCCCCGGCCGGCATACCTAAGGAAGTGTGCTACTTTCCGGAGGCATTCGGAGGCTTACGGACTAGTCCGGTCATGTGGGTAAAGTAGTACAACTCTGCAGAGATAATCTATTTGAATAGCCGTGTCCACGGTTATGGACAACACTTGGTTTAAGTATGCTTCATCGTTAGACTTGAAAAAATAAAAGTTGACATGGTTATAATTGGTTTCGACATGAATGGGATGTTCGTGCACTTTAGTTTATCAAAGTGGACAGCCACTTTGGTATTGTTTGATTTATTACATTATCTATGTCTTGTGAAACTTCCATTTGAATAAATGATTGGCAACTTGGCTTTTCAAAACTAGATGGTCTAGGAATGTAAGATGTTGCGTTTTATGCAAAACTAGAACCACTAATGCTACCCCTTGATTGGCCAATATGCATAACTATTTTTCTTTGTGTAAGACTTGCGAGTGCACTTGTACTCAGCCAGATGTTGGCTGGCCTTTTTGTTTTCTTTTCAGGTGAGGACAACTTTGAGCTCGATGAGCTCGGCAGTGCCGATTTAGGCGGCACTGACGAGTAGTGCTATTATTTAACCCCAGTCGGTTGCTAGGGGTGATGGGCATACCATGCTGGTCTTTTGGTTTATTTATACTGCTTCCGCTGTTACTTTATGATCTCTTTTGAATTTGGCCCTTGTAATAACTGCAAACTTGACTATTATCGATGTATGTCTTTTGAGCCATTGATGTATGAATGTTGTATGGATGTGACCCACGCTGAAGGTGAGTTTGAGGGCACGTTGATCGCTGATCTTGGGAGCCAACGTGGTCTCATTCTCACTGTGATGAATTCCCTTTTAACTTATTTAAGTGTGTGCTTGAACCGCTGGAGAATCGGTCATCATGCGTACTCGCAGAGGAGCAGCGCGTATGATCATCTGGGCTCTAGTTTCGGTTGGGCGTCACTTAGGTGGAGTTAACTTGGAATTCATTTACTTGAGGCCCAGAGTTACTTCCTTAAGATCGTGATTACCTCGATCTTACGGGATTAACCCGGGGGTCCTCACAGATGAACACATTGGCAATTTCCCAAAAATGTAAATTTAAGGTTTGAAAAGTAAAAATACTCATATTTTCGCGCAAAGGCACAACTTGGTCCAAAAGTAAGAGAAAGCAATGGAAATGACCAAGTTGGCTTCAGATTAGTATAGGCAAGCGAGATAAGGAAAAAGAAAGCGAGAAAGCTTTAATTTCCAAAGAAAAGTAAAAAATCTCACTTAAAACCCACATGAAAGAACAATTGTTCAAATTAACCTTTGATCATTGTAAGGTTCCAAGAAATACAATTCAAGTTCAGAAATGGCAATAAGATCACAAGAATGCAAAATACATACTCCCCCTCACTATGATCATCATTTTCCAGAAAATTTTATTTTCTTCTATTTTTCCAAATAGCTCCCCCTTTTAACATTTTTGCTATATCTTCTCCCCTTTGACAATGGAATCATCAAGGAATCACGCATTCCTCTCATCCAGAGGTAATAAATGCAGAAATGAGGAAGAAGCATAAGAAGGAGCATGCATGAAATGCAATGGAGTGACTTTATTTTTTATATTTTTCAAATTTAAGTACAAGAAACTTTGGAGATTACCCAAAAGAACAAGCTAGCATTTCTACTATTACTAAATACATATCAAGCCTGAAAGAGTAAGCAAGATCTTGTTAAATCATATATATCAAGGCTAATCTAGAAGGTTATAAAAGCGATGAATTGTAACAATTTAAGCAACGCTTCAAATTTAGCAAGTTTAGCAACAGAGGTCCTAATGTGATAATGGCCATGTCAGAATGTCAATGTGAGATCAAGAAGCTAACAAAGACCATCCGGAGACAAAAAGTCATAAATTGAATCATTTTGCTCAAATGACCTCAAACACCCATATTTTACAACAATTTTCATTTGCAATGAATATTGATGTTGATTAATGCTCTATCTTAGTGAAGAAGATCCTAGACTAGGAGCTATCTACAAACACTTCCTAAGCTTTAACCAAGGCGATTAACGGCCTATCTTAGTGAAGAAGATCCTAGACTAGGAACCATCCACAATCTCTAATGAACCCTAAGGTTTGATTTGTTGGCCCGATCTTTCGATGAGAACGATAAGTCCGGTAGGCGTCGCTCAACTCTGACGATCCTGGCTATGAACACGCAAGGCTCGAAACCACGCAATTGCTGAACTGATCGACAAGTCGTTATCAACCATGCACGAATACCCGGTTGACCTGACCACGAAGGTCGATTCCTGCATACACCGAAGAAGCACGCAAGAACAAGATAAAGCAATCTGAAATTGCAAATAAATATTGAAATATTAAAATTAGGATTTCGAAAAGTGGTATTATGGTTGGTCTAGTCGACACAAGCCAATACACGAAGTTGCAACAAGGCTAACTTTTAACTAAACAAAATCCAAGGAAACTAGAGGGGGTGCGTCCTCCTTAAATAGAGGATGAGGAGCCACAAATCTAAAAGAAATAGAGGGGTGAGACTAAAGGCACGAATTACTGTTCACATGAACAGTAATCACGCCCCCAGGTGGGCCGGCGGCATATGGGCCAATTCCGGTACGATTACAAGGCCCAAATCGGCCCAAATTAGTGATATAGTACCTTCTTTTGACGATTCCGAAGTCTACAGAAGGAATTTGGAGGTGAGGCTGGATCCGTTGGAAAGATATCGTCGTTAGCTTTCCAACAAGCCCAAGAACATCCGAATCGGACTCCGTTTGCAAAAGTTATATCTGTTTTAAGTTGGTGCTATCAGGCTGATTCCGAACTGATCTGACCAAAATGTATCCAGCTTGAACTCCTGCTTGGCACATGTAGTAGCACCATGGCATGTACACATAGTACCATGGTATGTAGACGTAGCTCGATCTAATTGGGTAATATGGCATTGCATTAGCCGAAAGTCCAATTGGAGAAGATGTTGGTGAAGTAAAGGAAGTAGAGGATGCAGTGCAGCAGGTTGAAGCAGTGGTTGTATCCTTAGGGTCGATGTCCTCATCATCCTCCCTTTCTTGAATTTGAGTCGTCCTCGACTCATTTGTTTTCTCGAAGTCATCACTCTCCTACAAAAGGTTAGTAGCAACAGGAGGCAAAGAAACATGCACTTCTTCTAATGGACACGGAGTTTCTTTACAAATCATAGTATGACATTTAGATTCATGTTTTTCCATATCAATGGAATCAATTTTTGTAGCTAACATAACAGGAGCTTTCAATTTAATTTCACTTGGAGCTATAATCTTTTGATCAACTTGTGTCTTCTCCTTACTTGTTCTTGCAGTTCTTTCTAATTCATCCTTTAATATAGCAGCAGGAGACATTGGAAGCAGAGTGATTTTCTTTTCTTTATATGTGAAAGTATAATGATTAGATCTACCATGATGTTCAGTATATCTATCATATTGCCAAGGTCTACCTAATAATAATGAGCATGCTTGCATAGGTACGACATCACAATCAACATAATCATGATATGATCCAATAGAAAAGTGTACGCGCACAAGCTTAGTTACCTTCAACTTACCACAAGAATTCAACCATTGGATGTAGTAAGGATGAGGGTGTTGTGTTGTGGTCAAGCCAAGCTTCTCGACCATGTCTATGCTAGCAAGGTTGTTGCAACTCCGCCATCAATGATGACTCTACATGAACGTTCCTTGATGACGAACTTGGATTGAAACAAAATGTGGCGTTGATTTTGTTCAAGAAGTTCCATTTGAGCACTTAGCACACGTTGAACAACTAGGCTTTGGTGCATGTCGACGCCTCATGGTTTATATGTTCTTCCTAGTTTCATCACCAAAGATTGTTAGTTGCAACCAACACATGTTCTTCCTCAATATCGCTAGTGAAGTGTACTCACCATTGTCCTTGATAAGCAAAGCTCACGACTTGGGCAATCGCGCATCAAGTGCCCAAATCCTTTGCAACGGTGACATTGCACATCTCTAGATCGCCTCTGAGAAGCAAAGAAGAAGCACTTTTGTAAGGGCTTGTACTTTTATGGGTTTGCTTGCATCGTGGATATGTATAGGAGTTGAAGCAAACAGAGGGGTGCATGGTCGAAGTGGAGGAGGATGCCATGTGATGTTGCCGCCTTGGCCGACTGCAAAAGTTCCTCCAATATTGCCCCGGAGCGAGATTGTCGACCTCGCACTTCTCTCTCGACTTTGCAAGCAATATGGAATAAACGGTTGATAGAATCATATTCTTTATAGTCTAAAATGTCACGAATTTCACGGTTTAACCCTCCTAAAAATCTAGCCATCTTAGCATCCTCGGTTTCTTCTAAACCACAACGCAACAAACCGGTTTGCAATTCTTGATAATAGTCTTCTCTGTAACTACTACCTGTCTTAAGCGTTGTAATTTATTAAGCAAATCACGTGAATAATATGAAGGTACAAACCTACGCCTCATTGCTCTTTTCAAAGCATTCCATGTTCTAGGTATGTCCCGATGAGTACGACCATATTCACTCCACCAAATAGATGCAAAATCTGTGAACTCACTAGTAGCGACTCTAACCTTTTATTGTCGAAATTCATGGCATGCAAATTTTTGGTCCACAACTAACTCCCATGTGAGATAAGCATCGGGATCATATTTACCAAAGAAAAGGAGGTATAGTGAATTTAATTTTACCAAGTGAATCATTATGGTCACGCACCTCACGTGGTGGCTCTCTTCGCATACCTTGTCGATTGAAGCGTTGTTGTCGGTGATCACGATCATTAATGGGATTGAAATCACCATCGGACCTCAGACGGCAACATATGGGTTCGCTTCATCTTCTACCTCATCGCCCATGAGCGAGCAACGGATGGGTTACTGGCGCGATCGTGCAATGCCGATAAAGAATGGGGGTAGCAACGAAGGTGGAGCTCTCTCTAGTCGCTCCACACGTAGCCAACGCAAAGAAGTTCGCTGGTGCGATCTAGAATCAACTCCATACGCCCTGAATGTTGATCCAGCATGCGAGAAAAGCGCCGCATGATTTCTTTTGTGCGAGGACTGAGCGGTGCATCTTCCTCATTGTTGTGCCTGCTATGCTCCCCTTGTGACGATGAACCTGCCATTGTTAGTATCAAAGCAAAGAACAAATCACAGTGTATATGTCCCTATCAACTACAAGGTTCTGGAGGCTCAATCAAGTCACTCACACTCAAGCTTATACCTAGTTCTTACAAGTTCTTACCAATGCAGCAAGGAAGTGGTACAACCGGTGGCTGGTTCGTGATACTCTCACTTGCGATCAGCCCAACGATTGCGAGGAACGACACCTGCTGAGTTAGTAGGAAGTGGAGCTCGGAAGGCTAGTATGTAGCAAAGGAATAGCAATTATTCAATTTAGTATGCAAAATTGAAAAGTAGTTCAAAGTACTAGTCACAAGTCCGATCCTAGTCTAATCAAAGTTTAGCTAATCAAAGCCCCACTAAGAGATGTGTATATACGCACGCGAGAAAGAAAATGGTGACTTGATGTAGGAATTGGAAAACCTCACAACAGTTCTGGGAGAGACGCTAACCAACTACTCAAACTTCTTTGTAGGGCACAAGATGGTTCACACGATGTAGAGCACAAAATGCAGAATAACGCAGCGTAAATGACCCTTTAGTTTAAGCGAGAAAATAATAGTTAGTCTCAAGAGATGAAAAAGCAAAGTTTTATATGGCTTATATATACTGCTTGAAAGGTTTCGATGAGATCTACAACTTTAAAGTTGAGACGGACCCCAAATTCTGATGGGAAGACTAAAACAAACGGCAAAAACCAAAATAAAAAACTTGTGACGCGAATTCGGAGCCGAAAATGACCGATTTTGGGTTCTCTGGAGGGAGACTAGTGCATTAAGTGGAAAGTATGCTACTCGTTGTTAGCTTTCCAACGAGTCCAAGAACGTCCAAATCGGACACCATATGCAAAAGTTATGCCCGTTTTACTGAAGGTCTCTCGGAAACGGAATCGTATTTCGGACCGAAACCGACTCGGTTTCAATCTTTAAATTGCTATATCTTTTGATTCCTTGGGCTAATCTTGCTGAAATTTTTTGTGCAAGTTTGTGGCTGTATGTAGAAGGGCTCCACCAGTTTTCACTGATTTTGGTGTAAGATTGTTTTTTTTCTTTTTTTTTTACCACGGCTTTTGTTTTGTGTGGCGGCCTCTTTCTCCTTCTTTTTTTTTGCCGGCTCTAGGGTTTTCCACAAGTCACGAATATAGTAAAGTCTTTTTTTTCATTTTGGTGCAGATTAGAGGAGTTCTAACCCACGAATTTTCTGTTTTAGATGCAAAAACTAAGAACCCTAAAAGAACGATTAAGCGACGCAAAGGAAAAACACGAGAAGCAATCTAGACAACGACCAACTAGACAATAACTAGAACTAAAGATCAGCAACTAGACACGACAATGTAACTAAATATTCAACAAGCAAACTGAAAAGAAAAAATTGCAAAGTCTCAAAGGGCTTGGTATGGATGATAGATGCGAATTTTTTCTTTTGACAATTTTCTGGACTCCAGGTATGAAAAACGAATCTACTACTAGAAAACAGGAAACTCTCACCGAAGAACTGTAGCTCTGATACCACTTGATGAACCCTAAGGTTTGATTTGTTGGCCCGATCTTTCGATGAGAACGATAAGTCCGGTAGGCGTCGCTCAACTTTGACGATCCTGGCTATGAACACGCAAGGCTCGAAACCACGCAATCGCCGAATCGATCGACAAGTCGTTATCAACCATGCACGAATACCGGCTGACTGACCATGAAGGTCGATTCTCGCATACACCAAGAAGCACGCAAGAACAAGATAAAGCAATCTGAAATTGCAAATAAAGATTGAAATATTAAAATTGGGATTTGAAAAGCGGTATTATGGTTGGTCTAGTCGACACAAGCCAATACACGGTTGCAACAAGGCTAACTTTTAACTAAACAAAATCCAAGGAAACTAGAGGGGTGCGTCCTCCTTAAATAGAGGATGAGGAGCCACAAATCTAAAAGAAATAGAGGGTGGGACTAAAGGCACGAATTACTGTTCACATGAACAGTAATCACACCCCCAAGTGGGCGGGCATATGGGCCAATTCGATGCGATTACAAGGCCCAAATTGGCCCATATTAGTGATATAATACCTTCTTTTGACGATTCCGAAGTCTACAGAAGGAATTTGGAGGTGAGGCTGGATCCGTTGGAAAGATATCGTCGTTAGCTTTCCAACAAGCCCAAGAACACCGAATCGGACTCCGCTTGCAAAAGTTATATCTGTTTTAAGTTGGTGCTTTGTCAGCTGATTCCGAACGATCGACCAAAATGTATCCAAATTTTGAACTCCTGCTTGGCACATGTAGTAGCACCATGGCATGTACACATAGTACCATGGTATGTAGACGTAGCTCGATCTAATTGGGTAATATGGCATTGCATTAGCCGAAAGTCCAATTGGAGAAGATGTTGGTGAAGTAAAGGAAGTAGAGGATGCAGTGCAACAGGTTGAAGCAGTGGTTGTATCCTTAGGGTCGATGTCCTCATCAATCTCTTCCTAAGCTTCAACCAGGGCGACAAATCTTGAGGCTCATGTCAATTTTGAAAAGCAGTCCCTATGAGATTGTCTGGATCATCAAACTATCTCCAAGTTCATGTCTTTGATAAGCAGTCTCGTGAGAATAGTTTAGCACAATTTAATCACATGAGAAACTCAAAATTTGAATTTTCAATTTTGCACAAGAGCTTTCTAGATTCACAAAAAAACAAGAAGCTCAAAAGATGTTCAATCCTAGATTCAAGAGCTAACAAAGCAATTTTGACAGGGCCAATATCACAAAAGAATCACTAATTGTGCAACTAGCTAAAAGATTCATAAATTGTAATTTTTTGTTCAAGTTGTCTTAAAGTTCCAGCTCATTTAGCAAAGACTTAGCTGCATATGTGAAAGCATGATAATTCTAGCAAGTCAAAGAACTAGATATGGTATTGAGTAAGAATTGAAATACTAAAAGCTCAAGAGGGTAATAAGCAAAGCTTCGTCAGTTTAAAAGACAATTAGTTAAGCTTATATTACAATGCATCTTTTTGTGATTTTCATATGAATGCAATATGATACAATGAGATGCAAGAAAAACTTGAAAGCCTAAAAATATAAAAAGAACCAGCAAGTTTAAAAGAAAATCAAGGAAAGATCAGATGAACAAGAAAAGCTCAGAAAAGAACTAACTCGCCCTCAAACCAACCCATAGGGATAAATTACCCCTAACTCACTCCTAAAGGTGGCAAACCTAGTTGGGTCTAAAGGCTTGGTAAAGATGTCAGCTAACTGAGCCTCAGACTCCACAAATTGTAGCACAATATCACCCTTCTCTACATGGTCTCTAAGGAAGTGATAATGAATGTCTATGTGCTTGGTCCTAGAGTGTTGCACAGGGTTTTTAGCAATATTATCACAGAGAAGTGGAACACTAGCAAAAGATAACCCATAGTCCTTAAGAGTGGACACCATCCACAAAATCTGACTACAGCAACTAGCAGCAGCTACATACTCAGCTTCTGCAGTGGATTGTGCAACAGAGGACTGCTTCCTAGAAGACCAAGAGACAAGAGAAGTACCTAAGAAGTGATAAGTGCCTGAGGTACTCTTCCTATCTAGCCAACAGCTTGCAAAATCAGAATCAGAAAACCCCCGAATGGACATTGAAGAAGAGCAGGAATACCAAATGCCATACTGGAGGGTAGAGTGAAGCTACCTGAAGATGAGCTTGACGGCTTGGCGATGTGAAGTCCTCAGAGACACCTGAAACCTCACACAGAGGTAAACCGCGAAGTGGATGTCCGATCTTGAGGCCATCAGATACAGGAGAGAGTCGATAATGCTGTGGTACTCGCGTTGATCCATGGCTTCTCCTTGCTCATCTGGATCCAAAGCAGTAGAAGTCGCTATGGGAGTGGCGATCGGCTTGCAGTCACCCATCTCGAAGCGTTTGAGCAGATCCTTAGTGTACTTCGTTTGATGAATGAAGATCCCTTTCTTGCATTGCTTGATTTGAAGCCCCAGAAAGTAGTTGAGCTCTCCCATCATACTCATATCAAAATCTTTGGACATAGTCTCAGAAAAACTAGAAACAGGAGCATGAGAAGAACCACCGAAGATAATATCATCAACGTAAATCTGAACAAGCAAGAAGTCATTGCCATGCCTAAGAATGAATAGAGTCTTGTCTACCTTACCTATCTCAAAATTATTCTTAAGTAAGAAGGTCTTAAGTCTATCATACTAAGCTCTGGGGGCTTGCTTAAGACAATGCAAAGCTTTGGATAGCTTGAAAATATGATGTGGATATTTGGGATTCTCAAAACCTGGGGGTTGTCTAACATACACTTCCTCCTCTATGTAACCATTCAGAAATACACTCTTGACATCTATCTGGTGCAGCCTAAAGCCCTTAGATGCAGCAAATGCATGCAGAATGCGAATGTCTTCTAATCTAGCAACAGGAGCAAAGATTTCATCAAAATATAACCCCTCAACTTGGCTAAAACCCTGAGCTACCAATCTAGCCCTGTTTCTAACCACAGAACCATCCTCACTTTGTTTGTTTTTGAACACCCAACGGGTTCCTATCACATTATGACCACTACGAGGCTCTACTAGGTTCCAGACCTTGTTCCTCTCAAAGTTCTCTAACTCCTCATGCATGGCATTAACCCAGTTAGCATCAGATAAAGCCTGTGATATATCGCGGGGTTCAAAAGAAGCAACGAATGCAGAATGGGAGTAGAGACTCGGATCGTGATACCAAGAGCGAGTGACTCGCTCATGAAGATGACCGATCATCTTATCCGGAGGGTGACGCCTCATAATGTGAAGTGGAGCGCCCAGGGGAGATAGCATCTCTTCGACCTCCGCAAGTACTGCTGATGATGAAGATGCCGCAGGAGTCTCAACTTGAGGTGAAGTAGTCGAAACATGTTCTTGAGCTAGAGTAGGAACGTCAGCAGCAAGTGGAAGATCGTCATCAACCTCATCATCACCTTCCTCTACAAAGATGCTCACCGTCACCTGTATGTCACCTGAAACATCTGATCTAGCTCCAGGGCTAGTCTCATCAAAAGCGACATTGCATGTCTCCTGGACAACGTTAGTCTCAACATTAAAAATACAAAAACCCCTCGAATGTGCAGGATAACCCAGAAATAAACCATCAAAAGTTCTTAACTGAAATTTATCTAGATTTCCTATCTTGAGAATAAAACACTTAGCTCCAAAAACTCAAAAATGATAAATAGAGGGTTTTCTACCAAACCGAAGCTCATATCATGTTTTACCCAAAGATGGTCTCAAGAAGAAACTATTAGTAATATGGCAAGCTGTAGCAATAGCTTCGGCCCAAAACCTCGTCGTCAGTGCTATACTAATCTAGCATCATCCTAGCCATCTCGACTAAGGTCCTGTTCTTCCTTTCCACCATGCCATTTTGTAGAGGGGCATGTAGAGAAGCAAATTGATGCTTAATGCCACGCTCAGCACAGAAAAAGGCAAAAGAAGTAGTTTTAAACTCTGTGCCATTATCACTGCGGATCGCTCTTAAGGCACCAGGAAGTTCGGAAGCCAAACGAAGAACAAGATTATGAAAGTGATCAAAAACATCATTCTTTGAAGCAAGAAAGAACACCCAAGAGTATATTGAAAATCATTAACTATGAAAAGAATATACCAATTACCACTGACTGACCGAACCCTAGCGGGACCAACAGTATCCATGTGAAGTAACTGTCCCAGTCCGTCAGTCATGACCATAGTCAATGAAGGGTGTGAGGCAGCAACTTGTTTGCCATACCTACAGGGTGCACATACAACATCCTTGACGACTTTGAGTTTGGGCAAACCTCTTATGAGATCAAGGTTGCTAACTGCGTCAGATGATCAAAACCAATCTGCCCCAAACGACGGTGCCAAAGTCAAAACTCAGAAGAAGATGCAATCAAATATTTGAGAGAACCAGCAAGAGATTCAGAAAAGCCAGCTCCAAAGATTCTACCAACTCTAGAAATACCAAAAACAAGCTCACCAGCTGAATGAAGCACACGAAAAGTATTTTTCTTAAATCTAGTCTCATAGCCATCATCAATAAGCTATGAGACAGAAAGCAAGTTGTACCTTAGGTTGTCCACAAGAGCGACATCCTTTTGGATGAATTTGTCGTTCAACCTGATTGATCTTGTTCCTTTAATCCGCTCTTGTGTGTTATCTCTAAAGGTGATGAAGTCGTCACCCTTCGACCGCGTGAAGGAGGTGAATCATCTTGAGTCTCCGGTTTTGTGGCGTGAACACCCGGAGTCGACAAACCACATGTTCTTCCCCCTTCCGCGGCGATCCTGAAAATCAAGGTATAAAAGATCGATGTGTGTCAATACTAGGGTTAGTTAAACATGACTTGGTAACCCAGTACTGAGACACACGTCCACGAGTAGTATAAAAAGCCGAATTGCTATCCTTGATTCTTGTATCTCTCTCTGAAGTTCAATAGAAACTTGAAGAGGAAATGATATTTATGCAACATATGGTTGAGAATTTTGCTGCGATCGGAGGCTTGACCGATCAAATAAAGATCCTGGAGCAAAAACACTCCGAATTAGAGAGTAAAAGATCTCGCCTACTTAACTTTTCCTTCTTTATGCCTCCGTTTTTCTCTTCTAATTATTCTCCCTTATCATACTTGACAGGTTTGGAGAAAATAAAGAAGAAGTTATGGCTGAAAAATCCAAAAGACTAAGGCTTGAAGAAGAGAATCAAGCTAAGAACCGATCGATTGAAAACTTGACGACCAGAAATAAAGAAATCTTGGAAAAATCCAAGAAGAAGGACGAAGGTAATTAGTCGTAAACTTGACTTAATATCTCTTCTAGTCCTTCTTGCCTAATACTTGTTTTCCTTACTCAGAAAAAAAAAATCAAGCATTAGCCAAAGCAAAGAAAGCTTTGGAATTTGAGCAAGACATGGGGGCAGCAATCATGCTTAATCTTGACTGAAAGATCACTGCACTCAATAAAATGATCTTCGATATGGGATCAGGATCAACATTGCCCTCCTTAAGTGTAATACCCCGGATTTGAATCGGGTAATTAGAAAATAGCCGGGAGGAGAAAAGACAATTAAATGAGTAGAAATTCCTGAAAAGAGAAGGGGTTTTCCGTAAATCCTCGACAACCTGGGCTGGGCCGCACCAGAGGGGCCCATGTGGTGGCCGGCCAAAAGGGGGTTCCCACCCCCCAAACCCTAAACTCCCCATTCTCCCTCCTCCTCCCCACTTTGAGCCGCCGCCTCTCCCCACCTCTCCTGCTGTGCACCGCCTCGTCAGATTTGGGTACGTTACGTTCATTTTCTGACCTGATCACTTCTTAGAAAGTTGTATATCTCGGTTTTAGCTTTCTTTGGGAACAAAGATCACCTGATTTGGACCAACGGTTTAGGATTTATGGTAGTTTTACCGCGACTGACCAGGAGAGCTAACGAGTTGTGGCAGATTGCATTGTCTGGTTATTATGAATTTTTATAGGCCGAATTAGAAAAGCCACCCAAAATGAATATTGTAGAGGAGTCAGAAATATTTCCAAGCTAATAAAGAACACAATTGTTAGAGTTGGCAATCAAAAGTTATGAAATTTTTACTGTCGCTGTTTTGCTAACTGTCAGATTGCAGAGACAGAAAACTTAGAAAAACTTTACCTGAATATAAGAATTAGTAGGAGGCCGAATCAGGAGACTTGTCCAACTAGACTATGGTCGCTGGTTTTGTCATGATTCCAGAGAGTCCAAGATCACCCAATTCCAAGTTGCGTAGCAAAAGTTATGGTGGTTTTAGTACTCTGTCCAGAAAACCCGACGTGAAGTTGATGTTATTTTAATTGGCCTGGTAGGGGTATTACTTCGCCGATTTAGCAAGGATCACCAACTAGACTTAGTTGGAGAATTTAATTATATTTCCAGAAAGTCTAATAACATCTTATTTGGTCCCCTGGACTAATAGATATGGATTTTTGAAGTTGACTGTCCACCGATGGGACAGATCGACGTTTAGGAGTTTGGGGTCGGGATCGAGTTAGGAGTTTTGCAAGTCCATGGTTGTTGTTATATAGGTTGTTTTGATCCGCTGCTGTGTCTTAGCATGTGTTATAACTATTATTCAGGTGGTGGACAGGTGCAGGGAGCAGCTTATTCTGTACATCCCTCGTTCTCTCGTGGTTAAGGCAAGTACAGTAGTGGTAAATTGTATGTGATCATTTGTTAGTGTTTACTATGTTATGAGTATATTATGTTAATCATGGATGCTTGAATGTTATGGACATTAATGCCCGTAAATGCTAGAAGTATGCGTAAGTTTCATGTATGCATGATGATTTAAAGTATTGACCATGTGCATCATGATATCATATTAGAGGCCTGGTCACGTGGTGATCAAGCATTAATTGAGGTCCTGTCATGAATATGATGGGCTTTTGGGTCCCCATACTTGTGGAGTATGGGCTAAGGTCCCTGTGCTAGAAGGCACATGCATGGGTGTACATCGACGGATGCACACTCCGCAATATCGGTATATGCAAAAGAGAGAAAGAAAAGTGCATTTGAACAGTTTGCATCGCATAAGCATGAGACATATTTCTTATTGGGTTATGTGGATGGATGTTGTTAATTATAGTTGTGTTGGCTATTGTCTTACTATTTGTACTTTGCTGAGTCTTGGACTCACTCTTACTGATGTTGTGTTTTTAGGTACCTCGTTTGCGGACGGCATGCATGAGAGGGAGTAGGGTTGCTTTGGTTGCACTCACTACCACATATTCTTTAAAAGATAATTATCATTTAGACCGTACCTTAATAACAAGCAATCTGCTTAAGGATTAACTTTGGCTATACTTGAATGCATTGGTTTATTTGTAATAATGAGAGTGGTAAATTTTAATTATGCTTGCTTATGTTTCAGCTGAGTAGATTATTTATGAATGCTTTGATGAACTTTGGATATTGAAATAGTGATAATTTTATAAGCATCTATTGGAATCTCCGGTAAACTTAGTTATACAAAGGAGGTTCTGCCGGAAAAATTTTTATAGTGTCTTAGATTTGTATTTGTTATATTGTTATTTTAGTAGCATTCCAGGCTCATGTTGGGCTGGGGTGTTACATTAAGTGATCCAATGGAAAAGGAAAATTAACTCGGCCACCTTTTGGAGGATCTTAAGGGCTTGCTCAAGACTACAAGAGAGAATTATACCCAATCAGTTAAAGAATCAATTGCCAGTGGAGTTAGTCTTGCTTTGGCAAAACTGAAGGCGTCCGACCCTTTTATCAATCTTCAGGCTATTGAGGAAGATTTCAACTGCTTGCCTGAGGAGGCGACCAAGTTTCTCAAGGAAGTTAAACCTCTTGGAGACAAGGTTACAGAAGAAATGGAGGTCGGATCTCCATCAAATAGTGATTAGATGGGCAATCTCGAGTAGTAAAAAACATGCAAAAAAGAGAGTATGCAAAAAATGTGCAAAGACTTACCTCTCTCTTGTCAATGAAATCTTTTGTTCATCCGATCGACTTATGGATATTCATATATTTAACTAGCCCCCGACTGTTTTATAGTAGAAGAACTTTACTATACAAGCAGTAGGCCGAGAATATGAACTTAAGTCTCAATCATTGTTTGAAAGTTTGCACCAATCGCTGAAAAATTGATCTTGATAATACTAGGAAACCTTTATTGGTCGGAATCAGTGCTAGGTTTCGACTAGTTGTAAATCTGTTTTTTGTAATCAAAGTACTTACTAAGACAATATATGGTCGGAAGAAAAAAAACAGACTTTCCTTGATAAGAAAAATTTTTATATGAAAACACATATATAACGAAAGATAAGCGGTTTTATTTCTATCTAGTACTCAACGCTAGTCGGAATGAACCGCTAAGAAATAAAGATATAATGTATATTTCGCAATGCGTGCTCATGCTATAGTCCAACTGGCAGCGAGAATCGTAAGAAAAGGACCGTCGCTAGGAAGCTCCTTCCAGTGGGCGGAACCACATGCGAAAAAGGAGAGACTTCGACTAGGAGGTTTTCCATGTCCCGACCAGTAGCCAAACAAGAGTAGAACATAATCTTGAAAAAAATATGATCTTCATAATCTTGAGCATATGAACCGCGTCAACTAGATTTGGATACCATCATATAAATAACATCACTTACTTCTTTGAATTTAACTAATATTTATTAAATTTTAAAGGAAAATGAAATGAAATTAAACAAAAAACTTATGCAATTGATCAATATTCCAAGAATTGAACAAAACTCTGCCGTCGGACATAGCTAATCGTACCGAGCCTGGTCGGGTGACTTCGACCACAGTGTAAGGACCTTCCCACTTGGGAGAAAGTTTATTGTGATTTACTTAGCTCTGAATTTTTCTGAGAACAAGATCACCTGCTGCTAGCCTACGAGGTTGCACCTTACGGTTGTGGTACCTTCGCATGGCTTGTTGATAGATTACCGAACGTATCAAGGCTTGGTTTCGTCGTTCTTCAAGGAAATTGACGTCGTCGAGCCTTCGTTCCTCCTAATCGTTTATATTAAAACAATCAGTACGAGCAGAGCCAATTTTTAATTCTGGAGGAAGCATGGCTTCAGCTCCATAAACTAAAAAGAATGGTGTTTCACCTGTCGTACGACTGGTCATGGTTCGAACAGCCCATAAGACAGAAGGAAGTTTTTGAGCCCAAGCTCCTGACCGCTTTATTAGCTGGTCGAATACTCAGCGTTTGACCCCTTGCATTATGATAACATTGGCACGCTCAACTGCTCCATTACTCTGAGGATGAGCAATGGAGGCGAAATGGACTTTTATTCCAAGCTCATCGCAGAATTCCTGAAAACTGCTGCTCGAAAATTGAGTACCATTGTCTGTGATTATAAGACTGGGTACACCAAATCGCGTAATCACGTTTTTTTTAGAAATCTCTTAGCAGTATCAGTTGTAATTTTAACAACTGGCTCGGCTTCAATCCATTTTGTAAACATGTCAATCATGACGAAAAGGAATTCAAAGCCCAGATGCTCCTGGGAATGATCCCAGAATGTCTAGTCCACATGTTGCAAAAGGCTAGGAAAGAGGAATTGTTTGCAAAGCTTGTGCCGGCTGATGTACCTGTCGACTATGAAACTGACATTGTACGCACTTCGTCACGGGCTCTTTTGCATCATGAAGGGCAGTTGGCCAATAGTATCCTTGCCTGAAGGCTTTACCGACCAATGTTCTGTAGGAATGATGTGCTCTACAGACTCCTTCATGAATTTCGGTTAGCAACTTAATGCCATCCGAGTGAGATATGCATCTCATCAACACTCCATGAGATCCTCGTTTGTACAAGGTACGTTCAATTAAAGTGTATGATTTGGTTTTTCGTGCTATACGATCGGCCTCTACATCATCTTCTGGAATTAGGTCATGCTGAAGATAATTGTAGATCAATGTCATCCAATCTCTACCCTGATCATCACCGATCTGTGGAGCATCTATGCTATCAGAATCATTAGGCATGACCTGATGTTTATCATTGATGATCTCGGAATGCTCGACCACCGAGGGTGAATCGAGTTGCTCAAGAAAAACTCGGACGGACGGTTGACCTCGTGGAGGCCATCCGTGCCAACAGGTCTGCTAGAAAGTTTTCCTTTCTAGGAATGTGTTGGATCTAGAAACTGAAAAATAATTTTTGAGTTTTCGTACTTCCGCCAGATAAGACGACATCTTGGTACTCGAGCATTGATACTCTTTCCCTACTTGATTCGCTACTTGTTGAGAATCGCGTCTCACTAGTAATTTGCGAATCTCAAGCGAATGCGCTGCTCGAAGTCCTGCTAGTAAACCTTCATATTCAGCCACATTATTTGTAGCGGAAAAGTTAAACTGGATGTCGTACTTAATGTGTTCGCTAGTCGGAGATATCAAGACGACTCCAGCCCCTGATCCTTTAAGCATCAAAGAACCATCAAAGTACATCATCCACTCATCGAGGCGCTCGTACTCTGGTTCCTGCTTAGATTCAGGGTTTGTCCATTCGGCAATGAATTCTGCTATTGCCTGAGACTTTATTGCTGTTCATGAGATGAAATGGAGATAGAACGTCCCTAGTTCAACCACCTATTTTGCTATTCGTCCTGATGATTCCCTATTTCCAAGGACTTGACCAAGGGGATACCCGGAGGGTACGACCACTTTATGGGCTTGAAAGTAGTGTCTTAGTTTCCTTAAAGCCATAAGGAGACCACAGAGCAACTTTTGTACCTGTGGGTATCTTTCCTTTGGTCCATGTAAGACTTCGCTTACGTAATATACTGGTAGTTGGACATTTTCACGTTCTACAACTAGTACACCGCTGACAGTTTGTGGCGTTGCAGCCACGTAAATTAGCAATGTTTCTTCCGGTCTCGGAGAGACTAAGACCGGTGCACTCGTAAGGTACTCTTTGAGCTTTTTAAAAGCATTATTGGCCTCCGTAGTCCATTCGAAAATTCCATTCTTCCCAAGAAGCTTAAAGAAATGTAACCCCTTTTCACCTAATCTTGCTTTGAAATGGCTCAGCGCTGCCATACAGCCAGTTAGCTTTTGGACTTCTTTGTTTGTGGTCAGAGGACGCATCTGGTTGATGGTCCATATCTTCGCAGGATTTGCTTTGATACCACTAGCCGAAACTAGGAAACCGAGAAGTTTTCCAGCGGAAACTCCAAACACACATTTCTCTGAATTTAACTTGAGGTTATGCCTTCTCCAGTTATTGAAAGTTTCTTGTAAGTCGAGGATGTAATCGCCTGCGTTGATACTTTTTACCATTAAATCATTAACATAGGCTTCTAAATTTCAACCTATCTGTGGGCTAAAGGTTTTCTGCATCAATCTTTGAAAAGTCGCACCAGCATTTTTGAGACCAAATGGCATCATAACAAAACAGTAAGTGCCATATGGAGTGATGAAGGAAGATTTCTCTTCATCTTCTTTACTCATGTTAATCTGGTGGTACCCTGAATATGCATCTAAAAAACGTAATAATTCACACCCGGAGGTAGAATCTACAAATTGATCAATACGGGGACGAGGAAAGTTATCCTTTGGACAAGCTTTATTTAAATCTATGAAGTCTATACACATTCGCCATTTTCCATTATTCTTCATAACCATTACAGGGTTGGCGAGCCATTGAGGGTGATGGACTTCACAAATAAATCCTGCCTTGAGGAGTTTTTCAACCTCCGACTGGATTGCCTCCTTCAAATCAAGCGCAAAGCACCTTAACTTCTGTTTGACTGGTTTCTTGTCTGGCTGGAGAACTAGCTTGTGCTCAATCACCTTCCTGGAGACTCCGGGCATGTTGGACGCTTGCCAGGCGAATACGTCCTGGTTTGCTCGGAGGAAGGAGATGAGCGACTCTTCCTATTTTGGGTTGAGTCCTTCTCCGACCAGTAGCTTTTAGATAGATTCATTAGTATCTCCCATCTTGACGCTTCCCGGAGGAACGCCTTTGTCGAGAAATACTTCTCTTGTCTGGTTGGACGGCTTGGGTGTCTCCCTGGGTCTGGAGCATTTGACCTGCATTGCATTTGGGTCAGTGTTTCTGATCGGAAGTTCATCGACTAGTTCTAAAGACCTTCGATCGCATGCATAAGTCATCTTCTGATCTCCTCGAACCACGATGACACCTCTTGGTCCTGGCATCTTTAAACTTTGATAACCGTAATGCGTAGCTATTAGAAACTTTGCTAGAGCCGGACGACCAAGAATGTCGTTATATGCAGTTGCAAAATCAACCACGTCAAACGAAACTTTTTCTGTTCGGAAGTTGTCAGGGCTTCCGAACATAACCGGTAAGGACACTTGTCCTATCGGTTTGGCGGTAGAACGGGAACTATGCCATGGAAGGCATATTTTACCGGTTTCACCTTAGACCTAGGAATCTGCATTTCTTCCAATGCTCCCGAAAATAAAATATTCAAAGAGCTACCACCGTCTATCAAAACTCAATTAACCTTGCAATTATTCATAGTAGGTTCAACTATAATAGGAAACCTACCCGGTCGAATCGATGGAATGGGGCAGTCTTCTTTGGCGAAGGAGATTACCGTGTCCGACCACCTTGAAGGTTTGGTGGCAATCGAAGATTCTGCAAGATTGACCTCCCGCTCCATGGCCTTTAGATGATGCCGCGAGTCGTACGACGAAGATCCTCCAAAAATCATACTGACCATATGTTGAGGCTCTTGGTACTCCATCTCTTCGTCGCCATCCTTGTCTTTCTTTGAGCTTGCTTCCCCTAATTCCTGTATTGAGGGGAGAGGGCCTTTACCCGCATAGTAATCCTCCAACTTATTTTTCCAGGCACGACAGGTGCGTAAATCATGCCCTGCCTATTGATGAAGTGGGCACCACTTCTTACTCTTCTTGAACCCACCGGTCGGACTTTTCACCTTGTTTCGACTGGTATAGTCTTTCTTACCCTTGGTAAACTTATCTGGGACTGCCAGGACTTCATTACCGTTCGTTTTGCGATGCTTCTTCTTGAGAACTTTCTTCAGCTTCTTTTCTGGCTTCTCTAGGCCAGGTCGAGGTGTTTTATCTTTTTGATCTATGGCTTCACTCCATTCAACCGCTTCACTGGCGCCTACGTACCTGTCAGCCATGTCAAAAAGCTCGGTGGTTGTTCGTGGAGGATTCATGGTAATATCCTCCGTAAAACGCCGATACCTCAACCCTGCTTTGAAAGCGTGAATTACCGAAGACTCTGCAACCTCTGGGATTGAGTTTCGAACCTGACTAAACCTCTTGATGTACTGACGAAGAGTTTTCATTGGGTATTGTCGGATCCGATGGAGGTCATCCTCCTTTCCAGGGCGGTCGTACGTACCCTAAAAATTTACGATCAAAAGATCGCAGAGTTGTTCCCAAGTGTAATTTGATCCGACCGGCTAGTTGAGCAACCACGACTGGCAGACCCCTCGAGTACTATAGGTAAGTAGTTGGCCATTACGTTTTCATCACCACCCGCAGTTCTGAAGGCGGTGGTGTAAATCTGGAGAAATTCCAATGGGTTTTGGGACCCATTGAACCTATCCATGTTGGCTGGTCGAAACCTATTAGGCCAACGCACGGCCTGGAGCCCTACAGAGAAAGCTCGATAGCCCGTGACTGACTCATGGTGCCTCCTTTGAAAAGGTGCCAGATTGTGATCATTCGGAGACCGGTTTCTTTAATTAGAAAGCCGGGGCTCCATTGCTCCGATCTGATCATGGGTGTCGAGATGATGCCCTTGATCACCTGCTCGGCTTAGACGATGTCGCATATCATCGGGGCCAAGCGAATAATCCTCTCGACGAGGGGAAGGCATGGTGGTATGAAACAACCTCCTTCCTTCATGACTCGTTGGTCGAAATCGTCGAGGAGGTCTCGGTACTGATCGATTCCCAACATACCTATGCTGCCCTCTGCCGATGGAGGAGCGTTGGGACGAAGTCATAGTCTGACTTTGGGCCGTCCTGTGTTCCCGGTACGCTTCCGTACGTTGCACGGTTTGTTGAAGAATTTCAGATACCTGTCCCATCAAATGCACAAAGCCTGGAGCTCCTGCTAGAGCAGGGTCAGTATTATTTAGAATATGAAGGTCTCGGAGGATTCATCGAGGTTGTTGGCGTTCGTAGACCCGAACCTTCTCTTGACCTCGCTCCGAGTCCCCTTCGATCCATCGCCGCTGGTGGGGCAGAGACAGGTGTATTAACTGATGGACGTCTATCAGTTCTGTCACCTCTGGTAATTGGTGTCTGATTGCCTGTGCCATTTTCATTAGTACATGGTGGCGAGGCAGTGTGTGCAGGACCGTGCACGGCATTGCGATCAGGATTTCCGATCACATTGACTTTGTGTTTCCATTTCCAGCAGTGGTCCTCTGGAGAACCTCCACTGTAATTAGTGGAGAGCTTCTCAGTACTTCTACCAGAGACTTCCACAATGGAGACCGGTCGTTGATGAGCACCTCCAGAGGTCTTCGTGGTGAACTCATCCTGATCCTGCGAGTTGCTGATCGGATGCTGAGCCTTATCCTTCCCACTCGGTCTATAACCAGTGGGAGTTTCATCGACACTATTACCAGATGTCGGTTGGCTCCTGGAATTCACAGAAGTCATTGGTGAGTACCTGTCAGCCATGATTGTGTCGAGAATGTATGGTTTCTCGAATTACTGGGCTGCGGATTCATCACCTTTTTGGCCGGTCGGAAGGACCGGGCTTGGAGGGATTTTTGAACGTTCCGAAAGGGTCGGAGAGCCCTGTCCCTCGGGAAGCTCCACTTGCCGTAGTGGTGCATCCCCATCCATCCGCTCGTCCTCGTGGTTGCTAGCAACCTGCGAACCGGCGGATGAATTAGATGATGACATCCAATCTTCTTGCATGGCCTGAATGCATGCTTCCATGTCGAGATTGGAGTAGTCATCCAAGTCGAATCAGTTCTTCTCGTCCCAAGTCCCTGCCATAATCGCATGAACGATCGTGAAGGTTGAGCGAGGATTTGACGAGCGAAGAACTTCTTCAGGAGATTTGCGCATTCTTCCCCACGGACGGCGCCAGCTGTCGACGATCAAATCACCGAACTTATGAGAATATAAAAAGAAAGAGGAAAAGTGGCACGTATCTCCTGGTAAGGAATGGGGCTGCTCTTTATTGATATGATCTGGCTGTTAGAAAGTGTATCTGTAATCTAGACCAAAGACTAACTCCCTTAACACTGGAGCACAATGCTTGCTACGGCTTTACAATCTAATCGACTGACTATCTTCTGAGAGTGATTCCAGTCGATGATTCTCTTCGGCCCCCTCTTCTTCTTCTCCTTCCACGGTCCTCCTTATGTAGTTGATGACACGTTGGCACTTGTCCCTTGGAGAGGCGTCTGTTAAGAAGTAACGCGTCTGGTCGGAGAGAGGCGTCAGTTGACAATGTATCAACTGTTGTGCGGTTATATGTCAGTGAGTCACGTAAGCGTACTCCAGTGTTGTAGCGTCGCGTGGTATGGAATATATAGCACGTGTTCCATTCATCACACGGTAGAGCATATGTCTGGTCTTAGATCCAGACACTAGTTTAAGATCTTGTGAGCATTTGACTGGTCGGAGACTAGGTTTGGAACCATGTCCGACCAGGTTGGGTATTATGTAACCTCAGAATCGTTACGACCAGTGAGGTCATTGGCTTTAGGGGTTACGACCATGAAGACGTAGGGTCTTTATATAATATATAATAAATAGAGGTTTTAATCCTCATCACTAGCCATGATGAACTCTAACGCCTTATCATGTATAAGCAATTGCTTAAAGATGGTATCACATCTAGCAGAGAGAATGTCATAGGATGGAGGTACCTCATCCATATCGTCGACGTCGACGGAGTCGGCCATGAAGCACATGCCGGTGAAGTCCTTTGCCTTCCCTTTCTTCTTGTCTTGAGGGAGCTCCTCCTCCTTGTCCTCTTCGCTCCCGGAGTCCACATCGCTCGTGGATTGTTCTCCAAAAGCGGCAAGGACCCAGTGAGCGGGCCTTCATAAGCTTGGCAGCATCAAACTTGGGCTTGTTCCTATGAGGCTTCCTCCAAGCACCTTCACCTCCTTGTGGTTGCCCTTCCCTTTCAGCTTGAGGCAGTTTGCCCGAATATGGTTGAGCTCTCCACACTCATAGCAAGTCACAGGGCCGCCTTTTTTTTCTTTCTCACATTGTTATAGGCCCGTGAGAATTTTTTGGCTGGAAGGGCTAATTCAGCCTCAGGGATACTCTCAAGTTTCTCTTCATGGATAGCAGATAGACAGGCAAGAGAAAATCCAGAAGAAGTCTCAGAAAAATCATCAAAATATTTCTTAAGAGGGTATGCTACCAAAGTCATGTTCTCCTTCTTAGGATGATCAACTCTCTTGATCTCATGAGTCTTGAGCTTGCTATATAGCAACTCCAAAGTGAGATTAGAGAGGTTGACGTTCTCCTCAATGGTAGTAGCCTTCATCTCGCATTCCTTTGTGTTGATTGCAGCCAAGAGGTGGGTGTCATTCTCAGATTGAGAATACTCCATATCAACCGCTCTCAGCTAGTTGAGCACCTTGTTAAAGCGAGTAAAGACATCATCGATGCTCTCTCCAGGACGTATCTCGAATTTATTGTACTCTCGCTTAAAGACCGTTTGACGCCCTTGCTTGATTTGGGACGATCCCTCATGGTAGGTTTCAAGGTTGTGCCAAATCTCGTGCGCGATCTCAAGGTGATAAATCCTATCGTACTCCTATCTACCAAGTCCGGCATATAGGAGGTTCTTTGCCCTATGGTTGTTAGCCAAGAGGGCTGCTGAAGCGGGTATAGCAACCTCGGGTAAAACGAGCGGAGCTCTAACAACCTCCCATATGGCATGTCCGTCACTCTGAAGGTAGACACGCATGCGATTCTTCCAATGGGTATAGTCGAGCCCATCAAAGACATGTGGCTTCATGGAGTACTTCTCCATTGCCAAGTTCAGTGACCGGTTAAGATCAAGATTGAACTAACCGGGCTCTGATACCACTTGTTGGACCGAAACTACAACTAGAGGGTGGGGGTGAATAGGAGCATGACTTCTTTTTCACTAAGATTAGATTCAACAAGATTTTCACTCCAATAGCTATGAGAGTTATGAAGATCAAAGTACAAGTATAGCGGAAGACTTGTATTGAATCCAATTGAAACCACAAAGCAAAACAACCAAAATCATAAAAAACTCAATTCCCAAAGAGTTGGGTAGTCTGACCCCTTAACATGGGCGGTCTGACCTCTCACAGGGGGCGGTCTGACCTCCAGCACGATGAATAGTAAAATCAGCCCAAAAACGAAATGACAAATAGGTCTCACTTTTGATCCACAACTCCAAACTTCACGAGACTTGGAACACACCTTCACTATGATGTCAGGAACCTATTCCGATCAAAGATCACAAGGATCTTTGTCAAAGTTCCGATATTTTTCCGTTTGAGTGAAGGTTGGTACAAAACCGAGTCAAAACCGAAATATGATCCAAAAACTTGCTCGTGGGTTATAGATGATCAAGATGATTCTAGATTTGTTCCCACATATCACAACAAGCAAGATTCAGGCCAGAAACCAAGAGAAATGGAGTGGATCAAAGAAAGCCCCAAAATCACAAAATAGAGAGCAAGAACATAAAAGAACCAACTTGAGCAATCTTGCATGGATTGATTTCAGATAGATGTTGGTTTATAGCCACTCCATCATAGAGAACAAATACCCAACACTTGAGTACACAATCAATCCAATCTCTAGAACCCTAACCTCTCCACAATTCTCCCTAAACACCAAAACTAGGGTTTCAACAATAAAACAAAAGAGGTGAGAGGTGCACAACCAGCACCCTCCCCTATTTATAGTGGAGGCTAGCTTCTAGAAAGTATTCCCTAATGGCACCCGTTAAGCCCAAGAACAAACAAGTTTCACTCATGCACGCATTTCAAAGCGCCGTCTTCATCTTCTCTTGACCTAAACCACTTCTCCTTGTGCCATCTTGGACCGTGGTTTAGCCAAAAGCAATCAAGGTGGTATCTTGGTGAAGTTACCAAAATACCCCTTCTCGATCCTTCTCCAAAGACCAAGTCCAATCTTCATGAAGCACTCTCATGCTTCGCTACGTGTAGGTTGATCAACAGCTCTCTTCATGTCAGCAAGTTTCTCCCATCCGGCTCGCACCAAAACCACTATGGCACTTGCACCGACCCTCACGCCGCTTGATGCAACCCGTCGCATCGAACTTCTCGTTCGGTCATCCTTGTCCATTTAACGCCATACTTGAATCCATCGACTTCACCCGGCATCCTCAATCGTTCTGAACCTCAGTTCTCCAAGCTTAGTCCCGATCATGCTCGCCGTTGACCGTCGTTGAGCTCAAAGCCACCTGCACAACAATAGACCAAGAAATCGATTCTGGGAATAAGTTCTTCGCAACTTGACCCACGTTAGTCAAAACATGCATCATGCAACATATATGCACAGAAAACCATGAACTTCGCCTAACCAAGAAGCATTGCCGCCAAGATGACGACGAACAAGTGAAAATCGGTCAGACCGCCACTTAAGTGCCAGTCTGACTGCCCTATGGCCGGTCTGACCGCCCAAAAGAGACTTAGCCAATTTTCAACCCTTGAAATCCGAAACCTCTCTGAAAATTTCAAACGAATAGATCTTTTGACTGGAAACTCCAAAAATTATGAGACCAAGTGTAGGAGAATCCCCTCTCTTATCTACACCCTTTATTTTTGGCCCAGCTCCAAAATCAAAGTTACTTTATGGTCGGTCAGACCACCTCTCAAGGCTAGTTTGACCGCCAGCTTCTAAGCCCAAGGCCTGGCTGGTCTGACCGCCAGAGGTGGTCGATCGATCACCACCACAAAGCGCTTAGACCGCCACCTTGGCGGCCGCCGCCAAGAACTCGACAAAGACTGATCTTTGCCGAAAATGCGTAATTCGACAAACCTTCAATGCCATTGCCAATTGTAACATCATCATAAGATCATAAGCATATCCCCATGATATCTACTGTCTTCAAGTTGAAAAGAAAAGCAAATGGTTCTATTGAACCCTATAAAGCTCGATTAGTTGCTAAAGAGTTTAAGCAACGGTATGGCATTGATTATGAGGATACTTTTAGTCATGTGGTCAAGACTACTACAATTCGAGTGATTCTTGCCTTGGTAATCTCAAGAGGATGGAAACTAAGGCAAGTGGATGTTCAAAATGCCTTTCTTTACAGTGCTCTTAAAGAGAATGTTTATATGAAACAAGCACCTGGCAATGAAGACAGGAGATTTCCCAATCATGTCTGTCATCTTGACAAAGCACTCTATGGGTTGAAAAAGACGCCTTGGGCCTGACATCATTGCCTAAGTATTAAGCTTCAGAAACTTGGGTTCACTCCCTCTCTTGTTGATACATCATTATTTATTTATAACCGAAATGGTTTAATCATCTTCATGTTGATATGTATTGATGATATCATTATTACAAGTTCTTTAGTACAAGCCACTGATGTTCTCATTCAGCATTTACATGGGGAGTTTGCTCTCAGGGATCTTGGAGCACTACACTATTTTCTGGGTATTGAAGTACTGCAACAGGTTGATGGTATTGCTTTGACACAACACAAGTATATCTCTAATATTCTGCATCGAGTTCATATGGAGAATTGTAAGCCTACTCTTACTCCCATGGCATCCTTTGAACGATTGTCAAAAGTTGATGGTACATTGCTATATGAAAGTGATGGAACAACTTACAGAAGCATTGTGGGGGCATTACAGTATTTGACTATTACTTGACACTACACCATGGCACAGAATTAAGGGCAATTATCTGCCGGGGAAAAATTGGATTAGTGGCAAAACATGTGCAGACAATGTCCAAGAGATTAAGGGTCCTATTATCTGCCAGCAATAATTGTTTGCTAGAACAATTTATCTGCTGGTAATATTTTAATGTTAGCTACAATATATCTACCCTAAAAAATATCAACTAAGTCATCTTATCTGCCGGGGATACTTCCATCCCAAATCACAATGAAAAACGAGGTGGGAACATTACCCCCCCGGCCAGCGCGAAAACCCTCTTCCCCCAATTCCCCTCCTGCGATCGCCCCCCCTCTCTCTCCCAGCGTTGCCTCCCCTTCCTCCCAGCGCCTCCTCCCTCCCAGCGCCACACCTCCTCCCCGGCCGGCCCCTCCCAGCGCCACACCTCCTCCCCGGTTGCCCACATCCCTGGCCTCCCCCCGCTGCCGTCCTCCCCAGCCGCCCCATCCTCCCCGCGCCACGCTCCTCCCGACGGTGCCTTCCTCCCAGCGTCACCCTCCCAGGTCGCCCCTCCTCCCAGCGCCACCCCTACTCCCCCGTTGCCCTCCACCATGGCCACCCCTCCTCTCCGTTGCCCTCCTCTCCGCCTTTCTCTCCCTCTCTCCCTGGCGACTCCTCTCCTCCCGGCTCGGCCGCCTCCCCGCTCCAGCCCCTACTCCGGTTCCCAGCGCCGCCCCCTCCTTCTCCCAGCGTCGCCCTTTTTTGCTCGTGGCGGCAGATGGCCTCACACGGCCAGGCGCTCCACCTCTAGCTCGGCCCGGCCCGGCCCATCGGTCCAGATCCGCTCCTTCCATCCATGATCGCCTCGGCTTGGTCCCTTGGTGCCACCGGCCACACCGCTCCGGCTCCTGCTCCCTCACGCGCCTCCGCTACCAGTGCCCCCTACCGGACCGGCCTTCGGCCGCCGGCGCTTGGCCACGCTCGGCCCTGCGCCGCCTCGGTCTAGTGTCGCTCGGCAGCTACCAGTGCACCCCCTTCCTTTTTCCTTCATTATTGTTTTGATTTGTGTTACTTTCTGATGTTGCTTACTGGGTGATGCATGAGTATGAGGTTGGAGGTGGGCTTGCTACTGGTGGACATGGGTTGGGTTGATGCATCTTCTTTGGGGTGGTCACTGTTGTGGTGGTGTCGCCTCTAGGGCTACGCACTAAAGTAAGACTTCCCCCCTTAATCCCTATCTCTACTCTCTGCCCTACATACTCTGTGATAAAGATGAACTGAGAGCTACTTGTTGATTCTACTGAGATCTGGTGATATGTGTGAATGATGTGTATACGTGTAGTGCATACTGAGGTGTAGGTGGGATTACCTCTTGATGGGATGAGGGGTGGGGGAAGAGGATATTGTGCTGGCTTTGAATGTGACTTTGAGGGAGAGCTTCGGTTGTTCTTATCTCACACTGTGTCTTTGCGAATGAAATGGTTTATGTGGGGGAGATGAATCCTGGTGGGAGGTGTATTCGACTCGGGTTTGGCTCGTGGATGCATTTGACTGCCCTATCCGAAGGTCTTGCATGGTCGGGCTTATCCTTATGATGTTTTCCTTATTACCATGGCCCTATTCCTATTTACCATGATCCTATCTCTTATGCCCTCACTGTGAACTATTGGGTTATGGACCTTGGTCCAGATGATGCTTGCATACTCTTTGATGTTTTGAATTGATGTTACCGCATATGATATTGCCAATTGTGTTAATTATGTGATTGATAATAACTGGGATTATGCTTTGATCTTGGGTTGGTGAATTTTTATTTAATGCTAATTATTGATTGTTGTTGGTTAGTTTAGTGTAATTATGTGGATTACATCATTTTGTAGACAAAGTTGCAAGCATCGGTCAATAATATCATGTAAACTATGTTAGACATGCGCTTTAATGAATTCTACATAAATGTAGGTATTGATCATGCAGTAACTATCGTATTCTCTCCACTTCCTCGTGCTCTGTGATGCTTGGATAATGCTACTGGTGCTATGTGCGAATCACTGTTTCTGATTTGGTGCATGTTTGCATGACGAGGTAGGCTCCTCCCCATGCCGCCCCTCCTCCCCGCGCCTCCCCTCCTCCCTGGCTGGCCCTTCCTCCTAGCGCCGCCCCCTTCATTGATGTGTATACCTGTAGTGCATACTGAAGTTCTAGCATGGCTCATTGTGTTTTGTGGACATTAATCTGCTCTTAGCATGCATTTACCAGTCTTATTTGGATTTTCATTGCACAAATGAGCCAAAAGATAATCTTAAAAAGTAAAGAACTTTCTGCTCTAAGCTCACAACTGTAACATCCCAAAGTTCTGTTACCAAAATAAAATTAATAAAGTTATTATTTTATTTGATTTTGTGAAATTTAAAAAAGATCTATCGCTTTTCTTGAATTTCCTAAATTCTAAAAGTTAAAAATAAAATTTATTAAGTTTTCTGCTATTTAATTGGATTTAAATTGAAAAATAAACTTTTAATTAATTTCTGGAATTTCCTGGTATTTAAAAATGCTTTTCCTATATTTCAGAAAATGAGTTTAATTACTGTACAAAAATAAATATAAATTTAATTATTAATTATTTTTTATTAAGTTCAAAATAAATAAAGGAATTTCTCTAAATTTTTCTAGAATTTTTGAACACTGTTTGTTATTTTCTAAAAATCTCTATTTGATTTTTGTATTATCTAGCACATAAAAATGAATTGCCGTTCGCAAGTAAAAGAGAAATTTTTGTTGAAACTATTTTATTTAATATAAAAATACCCTATTAAACTACTCTAAAAAGTTATAGAATTTTTAGACCTATATTACTATTTTTCAAGATTAAAAATAATTTTCAGCAATATAAAAATAATTACTGTACAATAATAAAATTATTATTTTTACTTTTATTATTTTATTTACGTTCAGAATCTGGTGTTTAATATCTGTGATTTATTTGGGATTTTTCGGAATTGATTTGCTATTTTTCCGGAATTAATTAATGCTTTTCGAATTTTGAAAAAAAGAATATTCCTCGGAATATTCCGGCTGCTACAGTCCACACCCAAAAATTCAGCCCAAAAATCCGATCATAACTCCGCGAAGAATTCCGCCAAACCGTTCTTTCCTTTGTGCTTATAAATTGAACCGTAGCCTCCTCCTCATTCCCACATCCCACTCGCCAGATTGCGAAAAGCCTCCTGAAAGCACCTCTCGCTATTTTTCTTCTCCAACTCCGGCGACAACTCCGTGAGCCCGATCTCCCCATCCGGTGCTCCGTTGTGCGTCAAATTTTACCAGTGAGTTCATCTCGAGATTCTCTACATTTCTATTCAAACCGAATTTTGATTTACCTATTGCTTCACCTCAGCCACAGAAACACCGACGGCCTTCTTCTCCAACTCCGGTGACAACTCCGGCGAGCCCGATCTCTCCATCTGTAGCTCCGTTGTGCACCAAATTTTACCGGTACGTTCTTATAGAGATTCTCTACATTTCTATTCAATCCAAATTTTGATATACATATTGTTTCACATCGACCACAAAAGTACCGACGGTCTTCTTCTCCAACTCCGGCGAGAACTCCGGCGAGCCCGATCTCCTCATCCGTTGATCTACTATGTACCAAAATTTATTGGTAAGTTCCTATTGATATTCTCCATATTTCTATTCAAGTGGAATTTTGATTCACTAACTTTTTCACCACCGATCACATCTTCTTCCCCAAGTCCGGTGAGAACTCCATCGAGCCTGATCTCTTCATCTGTTGGGTAATTGCGTGAGCCCTTTTACCTACATGTTCCTTTCAATATTATCTACCTTTCTATTCAAACAAAATTTTAAATTTCGCAATAATTCAGCACCGCTATGTCGTGCCATGTAGCGCCAAATCATTGCTATGTCACCGCCACATCACCATATAGTCTACATGGCTGTCACCCAAGTGCCACCTCACTTTATCTCTCCAAATCAATAGCCATGTCATGCCATGTGTATATTTCCTCTTTATCTTTGGAAAATCAATCTCTTAAATTCAAATTCAATTTAATCTTTTCATGTGACTTTCAACCTTTCTAAATTGCTCTTCTTCATACGAACTCCGATTCCATCGATTCAAATTCCTATATTCATATAAAGTAGATATCTTCCTTATAGTATTTATTTTATAATTTTTGGATTTTATTTGGATTTTGTTTGAATTTGGCTTATGTACGCAGATAGATTTCGACGAATTTGAGAGTCGATTCGTCGTTGTTTGAGAACAACACATAACCAAGCAAGGCAAGTTATACCTTTGATCATATTTGATCCCAATATTTCAAATTATTTAAATTCATTTTAAATTATTATTGCATGCTATTTCTATTCAAGTAATTTAAATAATTGCTTTTAAATTATAGTTATTCCCATTGCCATCAGATAGCCAACTTTGTTGTTGAATGAAACATACCTTGACACATCGATAAAAATCGTTTATGCAGAGTATGAACCGTAACATTTTGAGAAAAATTATGCTTAGACATGCTTAGACCAAAAATGCTCGATTCAGGAATTTAGCCCAAATAATCAATTATTGTTTAAAGCCTATGACATTGGTTTGTCATGGAAGATTTTACAAATGACTTTGAAAAACAAAAATGAAAAGTTGGTTTGTACTTGGGCGAAATGGATGCTTGGTGGGTGCGAGTTTATGCAGGGCTCAATCCGTAGGTTTGAGGCCCGGGGTTATTTTGGAAGTCGCCCAAGTCGCTAAGGACCGGTCTTGAGCCGCATCTTGCTAAGCCACATCAGACTACCACATGTCCTGTATGGGCGGGACTCGCTAAATAATTTGTAACATTCCATTTGTAGTTGTGCCATTTTGGTGTGTGGGTGTCGGTTAGACAAGATTCCCACATGGCGCAAGAGGGGCTTGAATCCGTGGTGGTTAGCCCAATGGAAGCGAAACCTTAGCGAGGTAAGGCTACGGTGGGATGGTGCATTGTAAAAGCCTTGACGCGTGCTCTAGATCGCTTACCTAAGGTAGTGAGCAAGTGGGATCGACGGATGCCAAACAAACTAGAGAATTCATGTCTTGTGGGTAAAGTTGTACAACCTCCGCAGAGTGTAAAACTATTCGAATAGCCGTGTCCACGGTCATGGACATGCTGAGCAAAGCCACTCAAAGTTAGACTTTGATTTTGTTTTAAAAATGATTTTTGCAAATGATTTGAGGATGGTTAATCCTTGTGGTAAAATTGGGCGGTTAGCCATGTGATAGGAGGGTATCCATCACCATGTTTCATATGGAGGTTATCCTACTATAAAACTTGAGAATTTATAAAATAAATTCTAGTTATAGAATAACTGCTTTGGAACTTAGTAACAAATATTTAAAGAAAACATTGCTTTATGCAAATTCAACCAATAAGCCTTCCTTTGATATATCCATACATGCATTAACTCTGTTATTGGGTGTAACTTGCGAGCACGGTAGTTGTGCTCACCCTTGCTTCATGCAAATAAATTTCAGAGGAGAAGGACTTCGGATCTCGACGACTAGGCCGCTACCCCAGTCGATTGCCTGTGGCAGATCAGCTGGGCTCCACTACTTCTTCGTCTTCCGCTGTGTTTTGTTTAATGTTGGCTTGTAAGCCTTTCTTGTAATCAACTCTATTTATTAATAAAGTTGTGCGATTTATGGATGTTACCATATCTGTTTACTGTGTGAACTAGCTACTGATCATGGGACTAGTTCAGAAATGCACAGAGGATTCTGGGGTGTTACTCCCGGGTCCGACAACAACAGAATGTTATGTTATCTTGCAATTATGTAGTTGTTCTCAGTGGGTGAGGTGTTATCTTTATATGATAATTGGATACTTACTATAAGTTTATATTAACCATTTGTTATTTTTGTAGGGACTCATCAACGGTTTTTGGTTGATGGCTTCGATGTTGCCAAGAGAGCAACTCTTGAATTTCTCGAGAAATTCAAGACACCAGTTGTTATGGGTGATGAACCTGTGAGAGATCCGAAAATGATAACAAGAATAGCACTTAGGACAAAGGTAGTTACAATATGTTTCACCCTTTTTTGATAAGAAAATTTACCTATGTAATATACTCTTTCAAGGTTTACACAAATTTCACTATTTTGCGGTTGTAATGAAGGATTGGTGATCAGTTGGTGATATTGTTGTGAATGCGGTATGTTTGATTTCTCTTGTAGTTTTTTTTTCTTGAGGCTTTATGCCACTTCATTGCTAAACATATTTGTATTTTCTGTGTGATCTCTGCTATAGGTTCTATGCATCCGCAAACCTGATGAACCAATTGATCTTTTTATGGTGGAAATAATGCACATGCGACACAAATTTGATGTCGACACACGTTTGGTCTGTATTCATTTATTTTCTTTGCTCAATATAGTGTCTTGCCAAATTTCATACTCCCTTTGAAAAAATAGGTTGCCCATCTTGTTTAGACATTAGCTTGTGAACTCAACTACCTACTTATTCAACTTTTCGATAATACGAATCTCTGATTGCTTTATCACTCAAATAAATGAACCACAATAATATAAACTCCTGTCATCTCTTGAATGTTATGAGCCAAACATGTAGTCCAAAGGTTGGCTTACAAGCTACCTTATTGACAACGTGAAGAAAACTGTGAAAGGCGTAAGTGCACTAAAACATTAATATGCTTTAATTTATTGTTGCAACACCATTGTGCTGCTAACTTCAGAGTCTTGGCAACAGCGAGCACAGCTTGGTGTGGAGGCATTTGCTGAAGCTCTTCTTGATATACCCAAGACCCTAGCAGAAAATTCAGGTCTAGATACCCAAGATGTTATCGTCTCTCTCCAGGTATGTACACATCTATTTTTGTTACCCCTCTGTGTTACACTTTATCCAAGTTTGGAGAACTTGTGGTTTTGAACAATTTTTTGTGCTATCTAAAGAATGAGCATGACCGTGGATTAGCCATGGGATTGAACCATCACTCTAGGGAACCAATTGACCCCCAGATGGAAGGCATCTTTGACAATTACTCTGTTAAACGCCAAATCATTAATTCTGGGTATGTGATGCAACTATCAGCTTTGCACTTTGATGTTCTTATTAGCCTATTCTCCAAAAAAAATATTGTTAAGTGTCCTAGCTAACGTTTTTTGCTCAGTGCAAACCCATCATTGCCTCTCAGTTATTGCTTGTGGATTTGGTGCATGTTTGTATTTGATTTCTGAGGTGTCTTTGTGCACTTTTATTTACCATTCTTGTTTTGCCTAACTGTGTTTCGTTAAATGATGATAGTATTATTCCCATGCATTCTAGTAATAACATAACTAATATTTTTACTAATGATTTTTGTCAAGACTTGCAATTCATCTGTTTGGGCTCTACAATTGCTCTGCTTTAGATGTTGTCTTTTAAGTGCACTACAAGGTTTAGGCAGTTTTTAGCTTTCACTACATTAATAAACTAATTTATCACCAACCTGCAGGATCTACTTGATGGGTCAATCGCCAGAGCACATATCGCAAAGATGCGCTCTCTTGGAGCAAGCGGTTAAAGAATCTAGAGGAGAGCGCATTTCTTGGAGTGTTGCTCAAATAAAACCATATTTGGGTATGTAAAATAGATTGGTGTTATCATATTATGATAAGGATACTTAGTTGTTACTGTTTTGACTACAAGATTTTGGTATGTAAAATAGATTGGTGTTATCATATTATGATAAGGATACTTGGAGATCTCAATGCACTTTTTATTAACTTCACTTAATTTATTCATTTGTTAGAGCTCCAACATACAGTTATATCCCTAAACATCAATGGACATCTTTCTGACTGTAGGCATTTCCTACTAATATTATAGCTTATTTCCTCTTGATTGCTTACTTTAAGCTTCTGTGTATGCTTGAAATAGTATGGATGGCTAGGTGCAGCTAGCATTTGATATTGCTGTTAAGTGCTTGATAAGCCATGGAGCTGCTTATGGTTAAATGGTGCAAAAGACAATTGATGGTAGTTTAACTGCCGACAATGCGTCTAATTGGAAAATCGATAATCGAGGCGCTTTAATCTGGGAAAAAACTTATCTAGGGCACTTAACTACCGGGAAAAAACTTATCTAGGGCACTTAACTACCGGGGAAAAAAACTTATCTAGGGCACTTAACTGCCGGGAAAACATGCAATCGATGGCAAGTTAATTGCCGGCAACACATATAACTGCCGGGGAAACTCTAACTGCCGGGAAAACTCTAACTGCTGGGGAAAAATGACTTTTCTAGGGCAGTTAACTGCCGGGAATGCACATATCTGCCGGGAAATATTTTCCCGGTAGCACTTTACCGGGCAGGCAATAAGTGCCGGAATACACATTCCCGGTAGATAAATTGCCGGGAAAAGCAGTTTTTCCCGGCAGTTGCATTGCCCTTAATACTATGCCATGGTGTAGTGCGAGTAGACATTACAATTTCTATCAACAGAGTATGTCAGTACTTACAGTCTCGTACCACAACTCACTGGACAGTTTTAAAAAGGATCTTGAGATACCTCAAGCACACTGTCAGTATGGGGTTGCATATTACAAAGTCAGATTCTACCTTGATCAATGCATTTACTGATTCAAATTGGGCTGGTTGTACAGACGATCAGATATCCACAAGTGGGTTTGCTGTATTTCTTGGTAGGAATTTGATCTCCTGGATGTTGGAAATAATCTTGTCATAGTAGTGTATTTAATTTAGTGAGTTGCATGTGATGTGCAAGCATGGTGATTAGCCGGTCATTGAGACGCGGACCTGCATGTTAGGAGGGAGTGATTAGTAGTGTGTTACTCAATCATGTTGCATGTAGCTAGCTAGTCACCAGGAGTAGTAGCCGGTTAGTGGCGCAAGAACTGGTCAAGGCAATTATGGCCGTGCGCATTCGAGTCTGCATGAGAACGAGTCATGTGCGTGCATGCAGGAGTTGCTAGTTGAGGGCCTTGAGGCTGCTAGTAGTGCATGCACGTGAGGTACTTGGGTGAGTGGGCATAGTAGTGGTTCTCCTGTATAAGTAGCACTTGACAATGAATGAGAAAGTGAGTTTGTTGGAGTAAGTCCGCTACTCCCATGCGTGTGTACGTGAGTTCATTACATGCGTGTGTATACATATCTGTGATAGAGATTGAGAGATGGGAGTTGAGAGATTCAATTCCAACACTGGAGGTCTCGCAAGCAATCGACTGTATCAAGATCAAGCACTGAATCAGAGTACAAGGCTATGGCCAATGCTACTGCAGAAACAATCTGAATTCAATCACTACTCAAGGAGTTGGGAGTTTTTCAATCGAGACCACCATATATGTGGTATGGTAACCCGGGAGGAACCTTTCTATCAGCCAACCCTATCTTTCATGCTCGCACGAAGCATATCGAAATTGGCTTTCACTTCGTCAAAGAAAGGGTTGCTAAAGGTTGCTGGATGCGAGATTCATTTCATCTCGGGATCAAGTTTCAGACATCTTCACCAAGCCGCTATAGCAGTTGAGATTGAGGGAGGATGTTAAACAATGTAAATCTTATATGTAAGTAGTTGCGATCACAAAGATTACATCGTAACAGAGTAATCGTTGATTCCTGTAATCCCGAGATGTAATTGTTTAGTTGTAACGATATTGTCGGGTGGTGAACAGTACACCCGACAATCTATAAATAGAGAACTCTGTCTGTTTGCTGTGAGGAACCAATCTCTGTTCTGTTTTCTTATACTGAGTACAGTGGCCCATGCCATCTCAGGCAAGGATAAAAAATCAGATTCAGAAAATTTACAGGAGGTAAGCCGGTAGCTGGTGAACGGGCAGAAACCGGCCGGTTTACCGGCGGTTTTGCAAATTCATTTTTTTTTTTCAATTGTACATTTTTGTCCTCAACGCATTGTGTTTGTTTGGTCTTCTGTAAACATCAACGTCAAGAAACACAAATGCCAAATCTGATTCGGTTTAGAGAAAGTAACAAACGTATCTGAAGGCTTAATCTACACAACATGTCAACCTCACCTAACCGATGATGATCTGTATTGGGAGCAGAAATAACCGCCCGAGAGGCTCATGGCCCATTGACTTCGGAGGGAAACTGAAAAGAAGAAGACAGGCCCATGGCCCATCGCAGCCCGGCCCTGGCAGCGGCTTCAGTTGATCAGTCCGTGTCAAAACTCAAAAGGGAGGCCCATATACTCACCTGACACCTCTCTCTGTCTATGACGTGTGGGCCCTGTCTCTCTAGCTAACATTTCCCTGGCAGAAATCGCTCTAAGAGCATCCACATTATGGTGTTTTTTTGGCCTCCCAGGAAGAGTGCCTCCAAGTAAGAGCATCCACCTCTAAACATTGCAAAACATGGGCGCTAAGCAAAAGTTATTGGGGGTCGGACGGAAAAAGTGTGGCTTCAAAAATACTCCTAGCTGAATACGTGCACTTTCCTTTCAAAAAAGAAGGAACTGAAAGAAAGAAAGCGTGTACTGGCTGTGGTTGTCTGACAATTTTTTCCCCGTGGAACATGTTTTTGAACAGTAGCTGTATACTCTTAATAGTCTCTAAATATCTTGCAGATAGTACGTCTGTACATGAGTGAGTACATACATCTAGAAATTTGCAAAGTTTCACCAGAAAAATGGCATCCAAGAATGTACAATACACACATCAGACTATCAGAGGCTGAAGTAAAAACCAAAGCACCTATGGCTATGAGAGTCTGACCAGTGATCACTTTTTACTCTTGCCAATATCTCCGTATCTAGTAGTAGTAGTAATAGTAGCTCAGTTCCAATGCACAAGGTCTACTTCTCGTCGCAGGACAGGTGCTCAAGGGCGTCCTTGATCGCTGCTGTGGCCGTCAGGTACTTGCTCCTGTGCTCCAGGTATCGCCCCTCTTGCTTCAATCGCTGTGCAGTGTCGTCCAAACGAAGCAATTGTTGCTGCTGTGAATGATCGTCGACGAAGGATCTCGCGACGATGAAGGAGAAAGAAGCTGGAGAATGCATCCTGCAGAGTTGCCCAGCCTGATAATCTCCCCTTGGTCTCCAGTTGAGTTTGTCTGAGAGCCTGGTCACATTCTTCAGGTGCTCTTCCACTTGCTGCACCAGGCACCCCAGGTCATCCTGACGCTCTGAACTGGGTAAGTCACTCAGAACCTGGATTTTTGCAATCATGTAGGGCTTCGTTCTGACGATTCCGATGACCCGGAAGCGGTCTCCGCCAACGCAGGTCAGGAAGAACCGGTCGTCGACGAGCCTCTCGCACTCGACGACATTAGCAATGCATCCTACATCGGCCATCCGGCAGTTCTCTTTGCCAGAGTAAATGATCCCAAACCTGAGTTCTTCCTGAAGTAGAGTGTGCATCATGATGCGGTATCTGAACTCAAATGTCTGCAGCTGAAGCGTCGCCCCGGGGAAAACAACTGATGGGTACAGAACAACAGGGATCTCGGTTATCTGATCCTGCTGGGACTGAAGAGCCTCATCTACACAGTCGTGCAGATTGCCTCTGCATTTCAAGACAGGTGAGCTGTTCCGGTGCTTCTTTGCGGCGATTTTTGGTTCCAGTCTTGATGGAGGTTTTGGCTGATAATAAGACTGGGATGAACTGAAACAGTAGCTGTTTGGCCTTGCTAAATTAGATGAAACCTGCAGAGTCTTGAGGGCCATATATTCGAGCCTCCCTTTCAGTGTGCCGACTTATCTGTTTAGAGCCATCCAAATACAAAAGAAGAGATATGTTCAGTAACTTTTGACAGCAATAGGATTACCCTTGCATGCAATTATTTGATTACTGAGCAATCTTCAGAATCAATGAGTAGTTGAGTACTAAAAGTTAATTTCAGATATCAAACTCCTGTTAAAAAATAAATTAATAGGTCAACAAAAACAATAACATTCACACTTGCATAATTGTGGTGAAACACATATGAGACTGGTCAAAGTTGAGAACTTCTTGCTCTACTAATCATCCGAATCAAGTTTGAGCTTATCATCCTAACAGTTGTAGCTAGACTAGCTGGTAAGTGAAGCAGGGTCAAAATTCTTAGGTGGGGTTGCATGTGAAACTTTGTCCTCTGATGATTGAGATGGGCGACTGTGTGCATTAACTAGCAGATGTACGATTCCTTATTGCCAGGCCAATTTTTTTTCAGTTAATTAAGTAAATCGAAGTAGTTCTTCCTGCTCGTTTGCTTGGGGGTGAACAACAGAATAAAGAAAGCCACCATAAACCCTGGCTTCCAGAGACGCAAATTCGTCACCAGTTTCAGCAGATTGGTGGATCTTCTTAAGCGACAGCACAAGAAGAGTTGAAGGAGCACAGAGAAGAAAAAGGAACCCGGATTATCACAATTCACCAAGGGAAAGGCACACTCCCAGTCCCAGCGTTGAAGAAAGAAAGCATAGTAATTAGCAAGTACGGTTTCAGGGAGGGGTGCAGCGTTGTTGTTACCTTGCTCCTCTTTGCCCAACACTGCAGCTCCAGGATTAGCAGGCAGCAGATGGGACAGATCGAAGAGACCAGGGAGAGATCAGAGAAACAGGAACAAAGTAAGGAAGGAGGCAAAGCAAAGGTATAGGCGCAGAGAAGGGGGCAGTGGATGGATAGATAAGGGGGAGAGCATCCTCTGCATTAAAAACTAAGTAATGCAGAGACACTTGTGTGTGTTAGAAGAACTTCTGGAGTGACAGTTGGCTCCGTTAGAAGAACTTCTGAAGGATTAGACTGCTATAGCGTATTTGCTACAACATCAAATCGGAAAGTGATAGATTAGACTGCTATAGTGTATTAGCTGGAAAGCGATAAGTACATCGACTGCTAATGCAAATCACGGTTTAAAATGATCGAAGTGTTGTCTTATCTTACTCAATGTTCCGACAACTTAGGATATGCTCTTGCTTTTGCTTGAACTATTGCTCTGTCATGGCTTTTGATTCTAATTACGCAAAGAACGATTGAACCCGATATTGTCTGAAAGTAACCAAATAAAATTCAATAAATTCAAAGACATGTAAACAAAAGAAAACAATTCAAATAAAAGTCAATCAGCCCAAGAGTGTTTGAAGCAGGAAATAATTCAAACAAAATTAAATACTTGTAACATCCCAAATTTTGATCTTTTCAAAACAAGTAATTCAAATATTTGGATTTTAATTTGGAGTTCCAGCTAATTGAAGAGTTTTTTAAGCTTTAAAAATAAAATAAACAATTTAAATTTTATTGGATTAATTTAAAGCTTAAATTGAAATTTTAAAAAATTAAAAACATTTTAAATGGTTAAAATAAACATTAATAAAATTTAATATTATTTTATTAAATCTATTCAGATTCCAAGGATTTTTGTGGAATTTTCTTGAATGTTTTTTGAATTTATTTTATTTTGGATTTTTCAGATTTTTTATTTCTTTATCTCTCCTACTCAATCTTCTTCCCGTGAAACGTTTTCTTCTCTATTATTATTTCCATTGCGCCATGGCCTAGGGGCCTCCATGGCTGCCGACCGCCTCCGCCGCCTCCACCCATCACCGACCGCCCTAGCCCCTCTCCTTTCCCGTGACCTCCTTGCCCGTGTGTGCCCTTGTAGCGCCATGGCCGAGCTCCACCATTTCTCCCCGTTTTTCGTGCACGATCAACCAAATTCAATTTCGTTTGGGGTGTTATGACCCCCTCTTCATCGCCCATGTTACCATACCATCAATTGCTGCCTGCTCCACTCCTTACAATCGATTTTACTGTATCTTCCTGTTCTTTTGCAAACCAAAAACTGAAGTGTTTTTCCCGCGCGTTCCTCGTCGACTCAGGCGTATCCTCCTCAATATAAAGAGAGCATCGCGTGCCCCTCGCTCTCCTTTTCAATTCGCCTCAAACCCCAACCTCTATCCCCTCTCTGTTTGCCCAGATTTTGTCGACGACCGTGTGTCGACGAAACTCCTTCCTCGCCAAACTGCGTCGCCATCAAAGTTCCTCTCTCTGAGCTTGTAACATCCCAAAGCTCTAGGGTTGTGTTTCAAATGTATAAAAATGAGGATAAATTAAAACTTTTGGATGCATTCTTGTTGTCATTTGAATTCTCTAGAATTTACCTCCTTGAAATGTGGACTTCAAATTCAATTTGGTTTATTGACTCGAAGTGTTGCAATTCAAGATATTCTAGTCAAACCTTGTGATCATCCTCTGGAAATATTTTTTCTAAATTCTTGGTCATCCTGGTAACCTCCCTGAGAAATTTCATATTTTTTAGAAATTATTTGCTATTTCTTAAGGGCTGGTCAAACCTGTTGTCTCCCTGGTCAAACCTCTGAGCAGTAGATTGTGGATTTTCTAGAAAGAAATTCACTGCATAAAAAATTATATAAAATTTTGGAATTGTTGGAGCTGTGGAACTACCTCTGAAAATTCCCAAATCATCTCAGCCCTTTTTAATCCAAACTGAATCATCGTTCCTCTGCTCAACCGAGTCGACTTCGACCCGAGTCTCGCGTTCGCCCAACCAACCGACCGCACGGCTATGCGAGCCGTCCGATGGAAACTTAGCGGTCCAGATCGCAGAACCCTTCTGGCTAGGTCCGAAGCCCCGCTACCGATTGGGGACCGTCCGATTTGGAGATCAACAGCCTGGATTGAGTGGCCGATCGGACCAGCCGATCGCCCCTTTTACTTGGACCGTCCGATTTGGGATCAACGGCTTGGATTGAGTGGCCGATCGGACTGGCCGATCACCCCATTCTCTTGAGCCGTCCGATCCCGATCGAACGCTCCCGAGCAGCCTCCAACTTACCGTTTCGACGTCTCGCTGCAGTTGGGCCCGGGTTGTCAGCTCCTTCGTCCACCTCCCGTCGCGTCGCGCAGGAGCTGAGCTCCACGCGGCCGTTGCATGCTGCGCACGTCCGGCAACGGCGTTGCCACACCGCCCTTGGCTACCAATCACAGGGTTTCGCCCACTCACGCCGCCTATCCTTCCGTCCCTTGGCCCGAACAAAACCCCGGGATGCCCACCTTCTTCCGCACTTCTCCTCTCGGTGGCTGAGGAGAGGGGAGCTCGTTTGTGCATCTCCCACGGGTAAGCCTCCACCCGCGGCGTCCCTCGGCTCCTACCTTCCGTGGCCTTCCCATTTTTGCTCATTGGAGCTCTTGCCGTTGCTTGTAGGGTCCAGGACAAACTCGTGCTCCCGCTGTGTCCAGAGCACGCCCGGAACTTCGCCCTTAGGCCATCGTCGTTTTTGGTGAGAGTTTCTCTCGGTTAATTGCGTCATCCCCTTCCTTGGAGCCATCTAATGATTTCCCCTCGACAAATTTGGTCGATGCTTCAGGGACATTTTGAAATTTGGAGCTTTCCCCATATTTCGGCCGACAACACTATTCCCCGACTAGTTTCAATCGGGTGAGTGCATTGTCGACTCCTTGCGTTTACACCATCTACACCACCCCCTGAAGTTGTCTCTCCCACTAATTTTTGGCCTGGTTGCCCAGGGTGACCTCTTGTCGTGAGCCGCACTACCGCAACCGCCATTGTTGTGGTCAACACCTCGCCGAGGCTTCTCCAGTCTTCTCTTCCCATTTGTAAGCTTCAGTAACCACCCTTGTAGCTTATGCGCCCTCCAGTTGACCCGAGTTTTTGCCATGCTGCCATTTGCACCATGGCCGTATCATCGTATCCGCTCCCGGGTGTTGCGCCGCCGATACGGGTCACTCCAATCGCAGCCGCCGCCACCAGTAGGTGCGCAATCGTATCGCGAGCCCATTCTCGCCTTTAGCAAGACCGCCGTGGCGTGAGACGCCGCGAGCCGCCAAAGAACGTGCGGGAGGCGCTGCCTCGTTGTCGGATTTCCGACCAGTCACTGTAGCATGGTCATTACGACCAGATCACGTCATTAAATGCTAATGATAGATTTGTTAGTTAAAGCTGGCTTCAGATTTGTTTCGGTGTGGTTGATATGTGGGGCCAGTATTTAAGTGGGTTTGTCCACGGGGCTTTGGACCAGTGAACCCAGCGCACGGGCATCGGTTCATGCACTGTTTGCATAAGCCATCCCTATAGCAAGTAGGGTCCACGTGTTAGCGCAGTAAATCCTAAAATTAAAATCAGAAAACGCACTATTCTTGGACCCCACCATCAGTCATCGTGGCTAGCTTGGGTCTCGGTGTAAAAAGTATTAGGTAATCATTTAAAATCCCGAAAGGATTTATTTGTTAACTGAAAAATACAATTAACTTCAAAAATGCATAACTAATTCATTTTAACTCCAAAAACAGTGAAACCACTTTTGTTATTTTTTTTATTTTTAATAAACTTTATTATAAAACATGTTTCAACCTTGTCACTATCTCAGAAAATATGTTTTGTGGAGAGTGCTTCAAAAAGGAATTATTAATACATTATAAATTGCTTTTAACTTTAAAAATGCATAACTAATTCATAAAAACTCCAATTGAGGTGAACCAAATTAGTTTGGTCAAGTAATAATATTTTCTATCCATTTTTGTAATCCTCATGTCCACCACTACTCCAGAAAATTTTGCGAAAGTTTTAGATGAGGTGAACAGTGGCAGATTATAATTAAATTGGATTTTTTTTTTCCAAAAAACTGATTTTCAAACGGTTATAACTTCTGCATAGAACATCCAAATGAATTTATTCTTATTGATAAATTCATATAAAATCATGATTTTCATTCTGTGAATTTTTCATAATTTTTGGATGACTTTGTATTTTGGGGTCTTTTCGGTGTTATTCGTTCTTATTGTGCTTTCGATTTCTTTCGGTAGGTTCAGACGATATTATTGATTACGAGAGTGCTTCTCTGCAGCAAGAGGGTAATCCACAGCAAGGCAAGCAGTTTGATCATGTTAATCCCAGTATTTTTCAAGTCTAATATATTAATTTCAACTTGTATGTATGCCTCGCTATTTTGTTGTTAAATTATGGTTTGATTAGTTGATCCTATAGTTGCATACTCTTTAGGTAAATGATTATTCCTCTACTACCTGAGCCTAGGTTATTTGCTGTGATTAGAGTTCGTTGGATGAGCTCTTGTCACTTAGTAGATTACGAGTTAATATGCTTAGACATGCTTACCTATCGGTAGTATGGGCGATCGTCGACTTAGTCAATGATCTTGATGACACAAATTTTATTATTACTCCATTATGTCCAGCACTTTGTGCTTTGTTAATTTTGTGATGTCAAAAACTGAAAATAAAACTGTTTCGACTTGGGCACAATGGATGTTGGTGTGATCTATTAGGTATGAATGGAATGGTGCCTAAGTCCCCTAAGGAACGAGTTACTTGTGTCACTAAGCCAAGCGCTTTTGTGTGCTAACCACACGAGAGGGATATAGGACCTGTCTTGACTTAGTACTTTGGCGTGTGTTAGCTCCGAGTAGCAGGAGGTGGGTTGTGTGTGTTGTGTGAAAAAGGATCTGTGTTATTGTGTTGGGTGTGCAGTGGTGGAGTTCCGGGTAGGTTCTCCACCTCGAGGGGCATCGCAGTTGTCCAAGGCTTTGCCCGTGAGGGGTAGTTGACCGAGGCTTTCGATGACCCCGACACAACGTATGGGTTTCTATCCATACGGGCGACTCGTAGTTAATACATAATATTGAAAATGTCTCGTAGGACTTAGCCGTGTCGGCATACCTAAGGAAGTGTACTTCATAGCTTGGCAAAAAGGCGGTCTGGTGTGTGGGTACATTGGTACACCCCTGCAGGGTTAAAACTATTCGAATAGCCTAGTCCTAGGTTATGAACATGCTTGGTAAGGTCGTGCAAGAACTAGACTACAACTTTTAATTAAAACTTGACATGGGTGGTATGAATGGGTAATTCATGCTATTGTTGTGGTGACTATTGGGTTAGTCACTTCCAAGATGTTGTGGTCATCTTTTATTGTTATATTGTTGCTATTTATTGTTATTTGAACAATAAAAACAGATTGTAAACCTACTTTTGAATGTACTATATTATTGAAAATAAAGATTGCTTTGTGCTGAAAATGAAACCTACAGCATCCACTTAAATAAGCTTGCATGTTTGTAGGACCGGAAAGGCGACTAGGGGGGGTGAATAGGCGCTTTCAAAACTTTTCTCGCCTAAATCAAAACCAACACGAACTTTACTCCTTTAGCTACGAAGCTAAGAAGTTCAGTGAGCACACAACGGAAGCCTTGTGTTGAATTTGATAAACCCCTCAAACACACGACACAAAAGGAGAAAAGAACTCAATGTTCTTCACTGGGCACAGGCGGTCTGACCGGCTACCACGGGCGGTCGGACCGACGGTCATCCAATGGTCCGACCAAGCAACTAACAAATGGTCGGACCGGTGGATACGGTTCGACCCGCCAAACCAAATGATCTGAAAACACGGGCGGTCGAACCGCCGTTGAAAGGCCGGTCGGACCGGTAGAGTCCAGTACTGAAAACTCCACCCAAAACCAAAACGAAATTTGATCCAACTTTTGATTCAACCAATGAAACTTGACCAAATTTCTAGCACACCTCCCTAATGATATTAGAGACCTATTTCTAGCGACGATCCGTCAGATCCACTTCGCAGAATCGATCTCTAGAGATTTTACCAAAGAGGTGCACAAACCCTAGAAAAAAGAAAAACTTGATTCAACACTTGCTTGTGGGGGTTTGATGAACTAGACGACTCTAGGAGTAATCCCACACATCATAGCAAGATAGAGTAGGTCAAGAGACCAAGCATGAACCTTTGAATCAAGGAAGCACCAAAAACATCCAAAAGAGAGAAGAACACAAATGGAGCAATTGAACTTTCAATTAAGCATCACAAGATTGTTCATCCACAATAGATGCTTACAAAGCCTCTCCACCAAGGAGGGCAAGAGCTCAACAAGGAGCACACTCCAAACCCTAGTTTTCCTCTCCTCTCCTCCAAACCCTAGAAAAAGGAAGAAGGGGGCTAAATGAATGCTTGCTTGGTTTTCCACCTCTCCCCTTCCTATTTATACTAGAGAGCTAGGGTTTCCCTTTTTGGGTCTCTTACACATGGGACCCACACACACATAACACTTGAAGCAATCGCCTGCTTCACCACGTGTAGGTTGATCAGCGGTTCTCATCGACGCCAAACCTCTCTTGTCCGAATCCCATCGGAAACTCCCAGAGACTCGCATCGATATCCGCACCACCTGATCCAACCAGCTGTTTCGAACCACCCGTTCGATCCATCTTGTCCATTCTGCACCATGCTTGTGTCACACGACCTCACCCAGATCCCCGATCGCTCGACCTCGGCTCTCCAAGCGTAGTCCCGATCCACTCACCGCTGACGCCGTTGACTGCGAGCCACCGCACAAAGAATAGACAAACAAACCGTTTCCGGGAACAAGTTCTTCACAACTTGACCCACGTCAGTTCCGCAATGCAATATACATCAATAAAGCATTGAAGTTCATAGAAATACACACTCAAAGTCAACTCAATGCAACACTTGGCTCACCTCCAAGTGACTGCCGGTCTGACCGCCCCACAGGGCCGGTCCGACCGATTTCATGCCGGTCGGACCGCTCCCACAACGGCGGTCGGACCGGTCCAAAGGACTTAGCCAAAATTCAAGCGAGAAATTCCGAAACCTTCTGGAAATTTCAATCGAATAGAACTTTTGACTGGGAGCTCCAAAATGATGGGACCACATCCAGAGACTCCTCACTTGCCTACACAACCTATTTTTGGCCCACCAAAAACCCAACTTTCAAATCGGTCGGACCGCCACCATGGCGGTCGGATCGCTCCCGGCGGCGATCGACCGCCAAGACAACCTGGTCAGACCGCCAATGGCTCGACAAATTTTGGAGCAAACCCGAAAACGCGAGATTTTGCAAACCAATAACGCCATTGCCAATTGACTCATCATCCTGAGATCATGCACATATCCTCACGATATCCACAATCTCCCCCTTGATGAACACATTGGCAATTTTCAAGAAAATGTGATTTTTCAAAATGAAAAGTAAAAATTCGCCGTTTTCGCATAAAGGCACAACTTGGTCCATAAGCAACAAAAAGCCTAGGAACCGACCAAGCTGGCTTCTGAATAGTGTAAGCAAGTGAGATAAGGCATTGAAAGCACAAAAGAATTCAAATTCCAGAAAGTAGCCAAAAATCTCACTTAGGTCCAAATGAAAGACACATTGTTCTATTTGACCTTTGATCATCGTGAGTATTCTTCAAATGCAACTCAAATAAGATAAGACAATGAAACCCAGAAACTCAACTCACCATGATCACAAATTTTCAAAAGGTTCAAAATTTTTATTTTATGAAGTTCTTTTATATTAAACCTTGAGTATGAAACCAAAAGCTCCAACAACATTAACATCATTTTCTTCACAGTCTTTCTCCCCCTTTGACAATGAATTCATCAACATGCATGAAAAAGAAAGAGCATGAAGGAATGACTTTATTTTTGAACTTTAGTAAAAAAGGAGCCATGACCATTATACATGAAGACAGTACAAGTATTATACCAAGCCATATAAAGAGAAGACGCTATATTCAATCATGGCAAAACGTAATCGCAAAGCTAAAACCAAGATAACAAAGAACTGAGATTAATGAATTAAAACCATGAAAGGTTGCTCAAAATCATAGATTCACTCAGAGCAACCAAAAATGAGTCAAGCCATGTCTATAAGTAAAAAGAGACTCAAAACAAGAATTGAGGCATTTTGAGCATTACGAAAATTCTTTTGAAGCAAAAGCTCAATATTGGGGAATATTTCTTTTTCTTTTTCCCTTTTTTGCTGTGCTAGATCTCAAGCCTTGCCGCGACCATCTCAAGCGATAAGCTTAAAAGAATGATCTAGGTCATCCAAAACTCCCCCTGAGTTCATGCCTAGTGCAATGGCAAGCCGTCTCATGAGAAAGGATTGGTGAGATCGCTTTTTCAAGACGTAAATTTTTCTTTTCTTTTGCTTGACTTAAGAAGGTAAAAAGCTCATTTTCCATCTCAAAATAAGTTCAAGACTCAATTCAACTTGTAAGACATGGCGAGAATCATAAGCGGATCACTAGAGCAAAACTAGTCACAAGATCCAACAAGACATGATTTGATTCAGATTTCTCAAGGATATAAAGCTAGCAAGGCAAAAGTCGAGCCAAACACGAAGAGCCATAAAAGAGGTCTAGCAGCTATCACTGATATGACAAGGTATAAAATATGAAAACAAGTCATACAGGGATAATAATCAAAGCTCCATTAGTTTTAATATACAATGCAAGACAAATGAAATGAAACATGCATTATGATACAATGAATGCAAGCAGAGCCACTTCCCCCTCAAAACAGCCCAATAGGACTAATAACCCCTAACTCTCCTCGCAAAGCAGCAAAACGCGAAGAGTCAAGAGCCTTAGTGAAAATATCTGCAAGCTGTTGCTCAGACTCTACAAAGTGAAGCACAACATCACCTTTCTCAACATGGTCTCTCAGAAAATGAAATCGAATGTCAATGTGTTTAGTCCTGAAATGTTGCACTGGGTTTTTGGCAATATTAATTGCGGAAGTGTTGTCATAGAAAAGAGGAACACTTCCCAAAGACAACCCATAGTCCCGCAGCGTGGATAAAATCCAAAGAACCTGAGAGCAGCCACTTGCGGCAGCTACATACTCACCTCAGAGATCAGGCAATGTAAGACTGTTTTCTAGAAGACCAAGAAACAAGAGATGTGCCCAAGAAATGACAAGTGCCAGAAGTACTCTTCCTATCCACTCTACACCCGTGAAATCAAGATCGTAAAATGCTCGAATCGAAGAGCCAAGAGGAAGAATACCGAGTCCAAAGTCAAGCGTATCTTGAAGGTACGAATATGCGCGATCGCTTGACGATGAGAAGCACGAGGAAGCTCGAAGCGAGCGCACGGACATACGGCGAATTGTATGTCCGGCCGACGTATTTGTAAGATAGAGGAGGAGCCAATCATATCGCGATACTCCTTCCGATCCATCGACTCTCCATCCTCATCGGGATCCAAAGACGGTGGTTGTTGCAATGGGAGTAGACATTGGCCTACTACTTCCCATATTGAAGCGCCGAAGAAGGTCCTTTGTATACTTACTCTGGTGAACGAAGGTGCCTTCTTTTAGTTGTTTGATTTGAAGACCAAGGAAGAATGTCAGCTCTCCCATCATGCTCATCTCAAATTCACTTTGCTCATAGAATCAAAATCTAGACACCAAAGCATGAGAGGAACCACCAAAATAATATCATCCACATATATTTGAACCAACAAGAAATCATCGCCATGCACGAGAGTGAACAAGGTTTTATCAACCATTCCCATTTTGAAGTCATTTTCAAGCAAGAAACTCTTAAGCTGTCATACCAAGCTCTAGGAGCTTGTTTCAATCCATACAGGCTTTAGAGAGTTTAAAACATGGTTTGGGAATTTTGATTTTCAAACCCGGAGGTTGCTTGACAAAGACCTCTTCTTCTATGAAGCCATTCAAGAAAGCACTTTTAACATCCATTTGAAAAAGCTTGAAACCCTTGGATGTTGCAAATGCTAAAAGAATGCGAATGGCTTCCAATCTAGCTCTTTGGAGCAAAGGTCTCCTCAAAGTCTAAGCCCTCTACTGAATAACCTTGAGCAACTAGTCTAGCTTTATTGCGTAACAACCAATCCATCCTCACTTTGCTTATTTTTAAAAACCCATTTTGTTCCAATAACATGAGAATCAGAAGGTCGCTCAACTAAAGACCGGACTTTGTTTCTTTCAAAATTTTCAAGCTCTTCATGCATGGCATTGACCCAAGAGGCATCGATAAAGCATGGGTGATATCTCGGGGTTCAAAAGAAGCGACAAAAGCGTAATGTGCATGGGAATCGGAGAATAAACACGAGCGAGTGACTCGCTCTTGAAGATCCCCAATCATCTGCTCAGGGTTGATGTTGTCGCTGAATGCGAAGAGGTGCTCCTGGTGCAGAAGTGGCCTCTACCCCATGAGTTGTGGAGGTAGGAACAGAGCCACTCAGATCGTCGGTGGGGATAGGAGGAGACTGCTCAGCTGAAACTGAAGTAGTAGTAGCAGGCTCTCCACCCCTCTCAGAGGTAGCTGGAAGATGGTTTGGGTCTTCATCCTCAGAATCATCATCGACGAAGATGCTTTCTTGAGTTTCTGGAACTGTGTACCAAGCACCGGTCTAGTACCGTGACTAGCCTCATCAAAAGTGACTTCGCAAGTCTCAATGATTTTGTTAGTATCAACATTAAAAACACGATAGCCACGAGAATGAGCAGGATATCCAAGAAATATGCCATCAAAACATCTAGACTCAAATTTATCAAGATTGCCATGTTTAAGAATGAAACACTTGCAACCAAAAATCTTGAAATGAGAGACCTTGAGAGAATGACCAAATCTAAGCTCATACGAAGTCTTCCCAACCACGATCTCAAGAAAACCCTATTGGAGATATAACAAGCAAGAGAGATCGCCTCGGCCCAAAATCTCCTAGGAGTAGAATGCTCATCTAGCATGGTCCGAGCCATCTCTACAAGGGTTCTATTCTTCCTTTCTACAACACCATTCTCACTGGGAACTCTAGGAGAAGAAAAGCGATGCTCAATTCCCTATCGCAGAAGGTAGAAAAGAAGAATTCTTGAACTCGTCCCATTATCACTTCTAATGGCTCTCAAGGCTCGGGTATATCAACAAAGAATTCTAAGGACCAAATCTTTAAAGAATCCAAATGCTTCGTCCTTAGAAGCAAGAAAATAAACCCATGAGTACCGGAGTAATCATCCACAACCACCAAAGACATACCATTTCCCACCGGTGATCAACTCTAGAAGGACCAATCAGATCTAAGTGAAGAAGTCATCCCAGTCCATCAGTCATTACCAAAGTAAGAGGTGGGTGGGAAGCGGACACCATCTTACCATGTCTACAGGTGAGCACACAAGATCTCTCGACACCTTCACCTAGGCAAACCTCTAATCAAGTCCTTGCAATCGACTCTAGACAAATGATCAAAACCTATATGCCCAAGTCTACGATGCCACAAAACAAGGTCATGAGAATCGAGGCTACAGACACCTAGGACTGGAAATGTAAGAAATCTCAAATTTGCACGTAAAATCTTCTCAAACTGAGATCTCAAAACAAGCTCACCGAGGAATCTAGAACTCTACACTCACCTCTCTTAAACCTCACTTCTAGACCCTCATCAGCGGTGAGAAAGCAGATAGAAGATTATACCTCACTTACTTACCAAAGCGACGTCTTTTAGCATGAACTTGTCGTTGACGCGCAAAGTGCCCTTTGCGATCCACGGTCCCAGAGAAGCATCCCCAAAAGTAATCAATTCATTGCCGGATGCACGTGTGAGGAGGAGAACTATCTAGAATCTCGGTCATATGTCGAGAACACCCGGAGTCAACAAGCCACTTGTCCTCCTTCCTCGCACGACGGACCTAAAAGGCACAATCAGAAAACATCCGTGCCTCAGTACTGGGGTTAGTGATAAATGAACGAGGAATCCAGTACTGAGAAGCACGATGTCTGGGAGCAGCGAGAGTAATAGTGAAACATGATCAGAACAAAATCATAAGAATGCACATGAGAACCACCTAGACCTCTCCGAAACGATCTACCAAAAGATCGATACTCCCCCTGTCTAGGTGCTACCCGGTGTCTCTCCTCACGATGTCCTAATCCAACATGCTGCCTAGACCCACAAACAGAGTCTACAAAGTTCTCTACAAATCTAGGCCTATGTGTGGTGCGATAAATAGACTGCCTAGCTCTAGAGACTACATCTGGAGAAGGGACTCCTCTAATGGATCTTAGGACGCTCATCCTCTCTTTTCTTTCAAGTTTTGCTCTCCGGAGCGTAACTCAACAAGATGGCCTTCTTTCTTGCGAGAAGGTGCAATGGTCATGGACCTTTTGAGGGGTCTGCATGCATGAGTGAAAGCACCTTTCTTGCCGTAAAGAGTTTGAGCAAAACCACCGGATTTGAAAACAACCCTGATGGCTTAGGAGGTTCTAGCTCAAACAAACCATTCTTCACAACTCTAGCAATCTTAGGTGGGTTTTTCTTGGAATGCTCTAGGGGGTTGAAACCTAGACCACTATTTTTCACACTCACCCTGGATTGATCAAGAATCATTTTGAGTTTCTTTTTCCCACTTGAAAATTTCTCAAGAGTCACCTTGAGGTAATCATTCTCTTTCATTAACTCCTCACATCTAGTACACTTGCTAGACTTGATTACCTCATTGCGCTTACTCTTAAGAAGGGCCACTTCCACTTTGAAGGCCTCACAAGACACACAATAGGATTCCTGAATCCTACTCAACTGCTCCTTAAACTTGACTCTAAAAGCCTCTTGTATCTGACTAACCATGGTTTCAACTTCAGCATTCAAAACACAAGAGTTAGAATCAATGACCTTTTAGAAGCGAAAAGACATGGATCTTTCAATTTTAGCCTTTTCTTCCGTGGTCTTGTTCAAGGCTTCAATCTCAATTGTAAGCTTGGGACAATTTTCACAAGATGCAACTCTAGAGTAAATCAATGTTTCATCATCTCTTGCATCTTAATCCTATTATCCTTACAATGAGAGCATGTGTGACTAGCATCAAACTTTTGCAATTCTTTTAAGGAACTATCCAATTTTAATTCTAGCAAAGCACAATTAGAGCAAGTTAAAGGGATAGCTTCCATGGCAGTCACATCAAGAGGAATGACATCTAAACAAGCAGATCTAGACTTGAAAGATTCTAGTTCATCGAGAGCATCTTTTAGTTGATTTGTGACAGAGGAATGAGCAGATTTCAAGCTTGTCAAATCCTTAAGCAAGCTAGTGCAGGAATCACAAATATCAGCAGGATTGATAGATTTAAGCCTAACAACTTCAAGATTCAAATTATCAATCATAATGTCCTGCTTCCTAATCATTTTTACTTGCTTATGCAATTTCGCTCAAAGAAGCACCAAAGCCCTTTTCATATCAGCAATAGAAGGGCATACCTCATCAGGATCACTAAAAGGATCCTCATCTTTGGAGGAATCGCTGTCGTGGCTGTTCTTGGCCATGAAACACATGCCGGTGAAGTCATGCGCCTTCTTCTTGCCACGAGAATCACTCGCCGTCCTCCGCTTCGAATCCACATCGCTCATATTAACATTCTCAAGAGCGGCAAGGACCCGGCTGACAAACTTTCGATAGTTTGTCTTCTTGGGTTTTGCATCCCTTTCCTGGGGATGTCTTCGTGTCTCCTTCTCCTCCTTGCCCTTTAGCTTGGGGCACTTGGAGCGAATGTGGTTTGGCTCACCACATTCGAAGCACGTGATAGGTCCACTTCTCCTCCTATTTCTCACCTTGTTGTACGCTCTTGTGAATTTGGTGGAAAGGAGGGCTAAGTCATCCTCGGGTAATTTCTCAAGTTGCTCATCACTCAACGAATGTAAAGCAGATAATGAAAAGCCAGATGAGCTACAATCAATAGAATCAGAAGAGCAACCCTTGGATTTGTCGACCACTAAAGCCATCGACTGTCTTGGGGAGACGCGAGATAAAGTCAATCTCATGCGTCTTCAACCTCGAGTAGAGCTTATCCATGGTAAGCTCACTCATGATGATGTTGTCATTGATGGAAGTGATCTTCATTCCCGCACCTTCACATCAAGAGCACCCGAAGTGGCGTGCATTTTCGACTTCGAGAAAATATCAAATCAACAAAGACGGAGATCATGAAGAATTTTAGAGAATCTTCCCGGCTCATCCAAAGACTCACCGTGCCTTTGTTCGATCTTCGAGTAAACCTTTTGAGTGGTTCTGCCTCACTTCCTTGATCGCATGGACCCTTCGTGATAATCACAAAGTGTCCGCAGATCTCGTGAGCAGACCGCAAGTGAGCAACACGCTCAAACTCAGATCGACTAAGGCCTTGGATCAAATAATTCCGAGCCTTGCTGTTGGCCTCCACATCTGGAGTGATCGTATCGTCATCGGCTGGCACGACATAAGGGTTTTTCACCTTTAGCCAAATAGCGTGCCCTCGAGCCTCGATATACGCTTGCATACGAGCCTTCCAAAGATGCAAAGTCAACTCCTCAAAAATGTGTGGCTTGGTTGAGTACTTGTCAGTCGCCATGGCTCCAAAGACCGGTTAAGATCTATAGAAAAGAGCTAACCCGCTCTGATACCACTTGTAGGACCGGAAAGGCGACTAGGGGGGGGGGGTGAATAGGCGCTTTCAAAACTTTTCTCGCCTAAATCAAAACCAACACGAACTTTACTCCTTTAGCTACGAAGCTAAGAAGTTCAGTGAGCACACAACGGAAGCCTTGTGTTGAATTTGATAAACCCCTCAAACACACGACACAAAAGGAGAAAAGAACTCAATGTTCTTCACTGGGCACAGGCGGTCTGACCGGCTACCACGGGCGGTCGGACCGACGGTCATCCAATGTCCGACCGGCAACTAACCAATGGTCGGACCGGTGGGATACGGTTCGACCCGCCAAACCAATGGTCTGAAAACACGGCGGTCGAACCGCGTTGAAAGGCCGATCGGACGGTAGAGTCCAAGATCAAAACTCCACCCAAAACCAAAACGAAATTTGATCCAACTTTGATTCAACCAATGAAACTTGACCAAATTTCTAGCACACCTCCCTAATGATATTAGAGACCTATTTCTAGCGACGATCCGTCAGATCCACTTCGCAGAATCGATCTCTAGAGATTTTACCAAAGAGGTGCACAAACCCTAGAAAAAAGAAAAACTTGATTCAACACTTGCTTGTGGGGGTTTGATGAACTAGACGACTCTAGGAGTAATCCCACACATCATAGCAAGATAGAGTAGGTCAAGAGACCAAGCATGAACCTTTGAATCAAGGAAGCACCAAAACATCCAAAAGAGAGAAGAACACAAATGGAGCAATTGAACTTTCAATTAAGCATCACAAGATTGTTCATCCACAATAGATGCTTACAAAGCCTCTCCACCAAGGAGGGCAAGAGCTCAACAAGGAGCACACTCCAAACCCTAGTTTTCCTCTCCTCTCCTCCAAACCCTAGAAAAAGGAAGAAGGGGGCTAAATGAATGCTTGCTTGGTTTTCCACCTCTCCCCTTCCTATTTATACTAGAGAGCTAGGGTTTCCCTTTTTGGGTCTCTTATACATGGGACCCACACACACATAACACTTGAAGCAATCGCCTGCTTCACCACGTGTAGGTTGATCAGCGGTTCTCATCGACGCCAAACCTCTCTTGTCCGAATCCCATCGAAACTCCCAGAGACTCAGATCGATATCCGCACCACCGATCCAACCAAATTGCTTCAACCACCCGCTCGATCCATCTTGTCCATTCTCGCACCATGCTTGTGTCACACGACTCACCGGTATCCCCGATCGCTCGACCTCGGCTCTCCAAGCGTAGTCCCGATCCACTCACCGCTGACGTCGTTGACTGCGAGCCACCCGCACAAAGAATAGACAAACAAACCGCTTCCGAACAAGTTCTTCACAACTTGACCCACGTCGATTCCGCAATGCAATATACATCAATAAAGCATTGAAGTTCATAGAAATACACACTCAAAGTCAACTCAATGCAACACTTGGCTCACCTCCAGTGATCGCCGGCCCGACGCCTTACAGGCCGGTCCGACCGATTTCATCTTGATCGGACCGCTCCCACAACGGCGGTCGGACCGGTCCAAAGGACTTAGCCAAAATTCAAGCGAGAAATTCAAACCTTCGGAAATTTCAATCGAATAGAACTTTTGTAGGAGCTCCAAAATGATGGGACCACATCCAGAGACTCCTCACTTGCCTACACAACCTATTTTTGGCCCACTCCAAAAACCCAACTTTCAAATCAGCGGTCGGACCGGCCACCATGGCCGGCCGGATCGCTTCCAACGGCGGATCGACCGCCCAAGACAACCGATCAGACCGCCGGTGGCTCGACAAGCCTTGGAGCAAACCCAAACGCGAGATTTTGCAAACCAATAACGCCATTGCCAATTGACTCATCATCCTGAGATCATGCACATATCCTCACGATATCCACAATGTTGCTATGTATAGGTCTGTTACTCTACACGTAAGTCTTGCGGGGTACAATTTTTGTACTCATTTGCTTTGCTTAACTATTTGTGCAGAGGAGGAAGGTGAGCCCCAAGGGCATCACTTTTGTGAGATGTGCTGCGGGTTTGACGACTAGCTTGGCGGCCCGGATGGTTGCCTTGTGGGTAAAAGGCACACTGATTGGCTCTTTTGTCATCACCATCTTATGGTTGTTCGCTTCCGCTACTTATTTAACTCTTTAGTTGTATTTGGCCGATCGGCCCTTTTGTAATAACTCTACTATGTATGTCTTTTGAATTGTAAGTGTTGCTTTGGTTCTATGTCTTGAATGGAATTGATACAGGAATTTTGTAAAGGGGTGTGTATACTGCATTTCTGGGAAGTATACATATCTCGAAGACACGGGTTATTTTATTTGTGATGCTAGGGTCAATTGGTGACTAAGCATTACAAGCTTAATAAACCGGGGTCCTCACAGAGCCACCACCACCATAAGGTTCCCATCGTCATGTTCTACATCGTGCTTCCCTCGGCTTCACCAGAGCATTGCCGGAGAGCCACGCCCCCGTGTGCCGCTGCCGTCTGTGTGCCCCGAATGCTGGTGCCCCCGCCTGGCTCCGTCTCCGATGCCGAGCCGCCACCACCTACGAGTAGAGGAACTCCATAGAGTTCCATTTTGGTGGTTTTCGGCCGCCGCCATTCTTCTGTCTCCGGCGTCACCACCATGGCCGCCTCGCTCTATCTTCTGCTCCGTTCGTCTTTTTTGTTGGTTGAAGCTTCTCGGTTCCTTTGCTTCAAATATTTTGGCTTAGTGCATTTATCATGTAAACTCTTTGGTTCAGTTGGTTAGATGAGGAAAGATCTATGCCAAATATCTTAGGTTCTAACCTTGAGAACCCCATTGGGTTTGTTTTTATTATTATTTTCGGATTTCAATGAACAGTGATTTCAGCACATTACATTTTTGGATTTTTCATGATTTCTTGTGATAATCAACCTTCCAGATGTCCGTTCTCCTTCGTACGAACTCCAAATTTGTCGATTCTTGATCCTAAATTCATTCTCTCTCTTCCAGTATATATTTTATATTTTTAAGATTTTATTTGTTTTTATTTATTTATTAGTGTTTCTCGTTTTACGCATTGAACCCGACGTCGCCGACACGATTTTAAATCAACAGGAAGCGCTTGCCTCCAAAGTCACCGAAGGCGAGTCTCCTTTGACCACTTTGAACATATGATTTGTAAATTATCTTTTCAATTTTAAATTATTATGCATTGCTATTTTATTTAAAGGATGAGTTTAAATTGTAGGTTGTTAGTTAAAACCTAAATGTTGTTAATGTCTTCCTTGATATTGGTTATCCTATACATTTGTAACCCTAGCGTAGAAATTCTGTAATATTGATTACAACTTTGCGGAATAGTTTTGTAAAGGTAGAATTGCTAAGACATCCTTTACAACCTTTGGGGGGGGGGGACATTATTACACTTTATGCTTTGTTTGGAAACTATATGACATTAGGTAATATCAGTATTTGAAAAATAAAATAAAATAAAATGATGAACATATGTTTTAGACTTGGGTGGATGGTAAGTTCTGGCGGGTACAGTTAGCGTAACACCCCAGCCCAACATGAGCCTAGAATGCTACTAAAATAACAAGGTAACAAATACAAATCTAAGACACTACAATAAATTTCGGCAGAACCTCCTTTGTATAACTAAGTTTACCGGAGATTCCAACAGATGCATATAAAATTATCACTATTTCAACATCCAAAGTTCATCGAAGCATTCATAAATAATCTACTCAGCTAAAGCATAAGCAAGCATAATTAAAATTTACCACTCACATTATTACAAATAAACCAATGCATTCAAGTATAGCCAAAGTTAATCCTTAAGCAGTTTGCTTGTTATTAAGGTACGGTCTAAATGATAATCATATTTTAAACAATGTGTGGTAGTGAGTGCAACCAAAGCAACCCTACTCCCTCCCATGCATGCCGTCCGCAAATGAGGTACCTAAAAAACACAACATCAGCAAGAGTGAGTCCAAGACTCAGCAAAGTACAAATAGTAAGACAATAGCCAACGCAACTGTAATTAACATCGTCCATCCACAAAACCCAATAAGAAATATGTCTCATGCTTATGCGATGCAAACTGTTCAAATGCACTTTTCTTTCTCTCTTTTGCATATACCGGTATTGCGGAGTGTGCATCCGTCGATGCACACCCATGCCTATGCCTTCTAGCACAGTGACCTTAGACCATACTCCACGAGTATGGGGACCCAAAAGCCCATCATGACGGGGACCTCAATCAATGATTGGTCACCACGTGACCATGCCTCCAATATAATATCATGATGCACATGATCAACACTTAAATCATCATGCATAAATGAAACTTACTCATACTACTAGCATTCGTGACCATTGACAACCATAACATTCAAGCATCCATGATTAACACAATATACTCATAATATAGTAATCAGAAACAAACGATCACGAACAATTTATCACTACTGTACTTGCCTGTTTCTTTCTTTCCCGCTCCAGTACACGAAGAAGCAACCTTGGTGCCTTTACTTCGGAACTCCACCTCCTACACAAGCATAACGGTAACAATAAAAACGCTGAAAGAGGACTCCGTTTACACCCCTTAACCCAGCCCCTCAAGACCTAGGGTTTGAATAAGAAATATACTCAATTCTACCGACGGTCTAGCAGTAAGCCTCACGGAACAGCAGAACGAAAAACATCATAACTTTCACTAAGAAACTCGGAACAGAGTGATCTTGGCCTCTCTGGAACCACGACAGAACCGTCTACGAAAACCTAGTTGGGCAAGTCTCCTGATTCGGCGCTCTGTTGACCCTAATATTCAGGTGAAGTTCTCTGTCTTTACAATCTGACAGTCAGAAAACAGCGACGATATAAATTCCATAACTTTTGATTGGCAACTCTAAAAATTGTGTTCTTTATCAACATGGAAATCTTTCAGAATTATCTACAACATTAATTTTGGGTGGTATTTCTGATTCGGCATCTAAATAATTCATATTGGCCAGACAAGACAATCTTCCAAATCACGCCAGCTCTCCTGGATAGTCGCGGTAAAACTATAATAACTCCTAAACCGTAAGTCCAAATTGAGTGATCGTGGTGCCAAAAGAAAGCTAAAACCGAGGTCTACAACTTGCTAAGAGGTGGACAGATCAAAAAAACGAACACAACGTACCCAAATATGACGAGAAACAGCGCTGAACAAAACCGATCTGCTGTCTCCACTTGGCCGGCCCTCCAACCGTCGTCGCCTCGCCTTCCCTCCAATGGACCGCAGCAAGGACCTTCGCCGGGGAGGGTGGTGGTGCTGTGGAGGAGATGGTGGAACAGGGGTGTAATACCTCATAAATCCAGCTAGGTTGTACCGTTTCGAATGTCTGGGAATGTTATACGAAAAACGAGATTTAAAACTTTCCGGAACCGAATCGGTAAAAAGAAAGAAGTCGGAGGGAGTAAAAGAATCAGTTTTCGTCGAATTTTCCAATCAGCGGAGGGGGTAATTGCTATTTCCTGTCAATCTGGGCCGCTGTCCGCGACCCAGGTGGCCCAAGAGGGGGGCCGGCCAGCCCATGAAGAGGCCGGCCAAAAAGGGGGGGGGGGCGCCACTCCCCCAAACCCTAGCCGCCACTTGCATCTCCCCCTCCCCCTTGGCCGCCTCCTCCCCTCCCCCAAGCCGGCCTCCTTGCTGCTCCTTGGTGCCTCCTCGCAGTGGTGGTGCCATCTCCGGTGATCCCCGTCGCTCCTCCTCAAGGTCCCCTCCAACATCTCCGTTCCCCGCCGACGTCGACGGCCGTTCGTCGTCTCCCGGTGGCCAGCCCTAGGAGAGAGAAGAGAGGGGAAGGGAGGAAGGCCCTTGTGCAGCGGATCATCGTCGTCCTACGGGTCTACAAGGGTCATTAGACCTCCGATTCGTTGTTTGATTCCATTAGAGTTGTGAATCCGATTGGATTTGTAGTTTCGTTTTGATTCTGTCAATAGATTGATTCTGTCCAGTACGTTGTACCTCAGTTTTGGGCGTCGTAGAGGCCGAATTCGACATCTGTGTCTTCTAGAGATTTGTTCCTGGTTTCATTAGCTTTCTTTTGGCAGCTGGATCACGAATTTTCACCCAGTAGTTTAAAAGTTATGACTGTTTTACCACGTACTGCTCTGTCTGTCAGAAATTCTGGGTATAGTCGGTTGCACCTAGGTTTTGATCTAGTTAGAGTCAGAATCAGGTCGGCCACCCAACTAGGTTTATGAATATAATTTCACCATGTTTCCAGGCTGATAAAGATCACTTTATTTGGATCAGTGGTTTAAAAGTTAGAGCCTTTTCTTTAGGGCTATTCTGAATTCTGGGCAGACTGCAGTTATAGTTTTTCATTGGATGGTTAGACCTCTGTTTTGGCCGAATTAGAGTTTACCATCAACTAGAGTTTCGTAGCCCGTTACGTTAAGAGAAGTTGAGCACTGGTTTCAGGTCTTTTTGACTTACGTTTAATTATTGGTGAATTTTCTAGTAAAACTGCCAGTTTAGGGGTATTTGGAATGTTTGGGCGAATGGATCAAATTGAACCTTTTGTTTGGTTAGTTTGGTTAGAGGTTGTGGGAGGGCACGTGTAGCAATGTCTTGCTCGTTTGTCCTCATTTCGATTATTTTATATTGTAGGCGGTGAAGCGGTGAGTGGAGGGGTATCTCAATTACCTCCCAACCCGTCGCAGCGCGGCAGGCAAGTAACTTGTATACTATGATTGATGCATTATGTGATGTGTGAATGAATGATTATATTTGTTCGTATTTGTAGATGAATGCCATGTGTATCTTTTCATTTATGAGTACTATTCAATATTGCCATGGGATCACATCATGACATGCATAAATTACCTTTGTAAGACCCATCAATTCCAGTATGGGCACTTGAAAATCCCATCAATTCCAGAATGGGTACGGGAGTCCACCATTCCAATGTGGGCCACGTTACGTGAGTCCACCATTCCAATGTGGGCCACGTTGGACGGTCGTATGAAACGTTCTTCATACGATTACTTTAAGTGAACACCGACGGGTGTTTCACTCGCTATACCGGTATATGCTGCAATATGTCCAATTCCTTCACTGCATCATTTCATTTCATCCATTCCTAAGAATTGTATCCAATAAATGTTCAATCTGTGATAATGTATATGGTTCATTGGATGTTGATTGTTACTTTCAAGTACTTCTTTGAGTCTTTGGCTCATTCTTGCTTTGTTGTTTTATTTAGGTAAATGACAAGGAAGAACGGTTTCATAGAGGGTAGATCAACACGATGCACTCACTACTATAATTCAAAACATTTGAGAACTTACTATTGTCTTCTATTTATACCCTGCGTTGATTTGTAATAAGCCAACATGGCGTATTTACCATTTCTCCACGAAATGTTTATTTCAATCCGTTGATTAAACTGTTGATGATTTCTTGTTCACGTATATCCTTGTGGTACGCCAATTCTAGTAATACTTATTGTTGTGAATTTCCTAAAGACTAGTGATTGTAGGTGACATCTTGACTTCCTTATAGTCGTGGTGTTACGGTTGGTATCGAGCGGGCTTAGTCCGTGGTAATAATATTAAAATGACACTTGTGCACGATGGGTGGGGTTTGGGAAATCCATTGTTTCGCATTTCTAGTGATGTTGTTCATTATGTTGTATGGTATAGAATTGCTTCATACTATCTTTCTTGTTATTAATCTATGACGTGATGCGATATCCTATATATCTATGAATTATTCTATGATTGTCATGAGATGATCCTATATATTCATAATTGATTGCATTAGTTATACGTATCGGTAGCGACGTCGAGCGGTGAGTTCGTGGTTGTAAATCCCGGTTTTGCTGGCTACACCATCGTTCGTCTTGTAATAGTAGAGAAGTTCTTACCCTGTTCCATAATTACGTGTTGAGCGAGCTCATTGATGAAGTTGTTGTCCTTCTCAAGTTTGTATCTGGTTTTTCGTTGTAGTTTCGATAGTTCGTGAATTTCTTTTGAATGGAGGGTTATAATGAAGTGGGCAATCTCTAGTAGATTTCTGATCGTTCTTTGAAACAATTATTGTTCTTTCTACTATTGTGATATTTCTGCTCCACGTGAGCGTAGTTAAATTGCAAGATTTACCTTTTCACGGAAGTTCTGTTTTACCCCTGTTGGAAAATTCAACCCGTGTGTTCGCTTGGGGTTTCGGGCATTGGCAGATTTCTTTTGCAAGTTCTTTATCAAGTGCACAATGATCTTGCATATTTCTTTTTGGGATGCTTTAGACAGTGGTTCTCTTCCTTGATTTCTGATTTTGACAAATTCTTGTCCGGTGGTAGTTGATGAATTTCTCTTAGGTTCATGATTCATGGTAGTTGATGAGATCCAATAGGTCTTTAATGGTTCTATGAAAATATTATTGTTTTTCAGTTGTTGAATTTCTTTTATTTTAAAAGATCTTCGACTGTTGGCAATATTGATATTTCCATGTTTGTTCCTTCCTTCTCATTGGAAAATAGCGACTCGTTTACTCGTTTGATAGTTTGTATAATGAGAGTTTTCTGTTGCAAGTTCGTTAACACGAGGAAGGATTGGCACCATGTATTTCTTTTGGATCATTAGCGTCTTGAAGTTTAACGATCTCTTTTCTCGAGGATTAGTGTTAAAACCCTTTTTGGGGTGCCTTGTGGTGATTAAGTCGGAGATGGTAATCAAACAAATTGGTTGGCTACGGGTTCCTATTGGTCCCTAGATGTTCTTCAAAACAATTCTTGTCTTCCTGATTGCTGAGCTCTCTTTGCTACTTGTACACGATATTATTGACAAGATCATTCTTTTTGTAAGGGTCCTATCTCAATTGTTGATTAAGGGGACCTGGTTAACCGTTTGGTATTTTGGGGAACGGGAATTAGCTTTTACAAAGTTTGTCGAAGAAAGTCTTGACTCTACTCGTTTCTTTTGGAGTAGTTGGAATGTTGTAGTTTAGAACCTCTCTTGAAAAAAAGGTGTCGAAACCCTTTTCTAATGTTATGGTGGAGTTGTGTGAGAGGTTTGTTTCAGCTTTGTGGTTTTCGTACTAAGTTTCCTTTCTAGAATAAGTTGTTATTACAATTCCATTTGATGCTGAAAAATTTCTATAACACGATTTGCCATGTTCCTTTAGAAGGTTTATTGACATGATCAGTAATGGGATGGCAATGTTGATTCCTTTATAAAGAAAGAAAGTTGTCCGCCTTTCGTAATATTTCTAAAATGATCAAATTTCCAGTTTTGTGTTCATGCTCTTTTGGGGAATTCAAGTTCTTTGTGGTAAACATAGTTTGTCGAGTAAAGCGATATGTTGAAAAATTATAATAGTTCTTCCATGATGCGGGTGTTTTGATCTTGAATACCCGTTTGTTCCTAATGGTTAAGGTCGGATATTCTATTTTTGTGAGGCCTATGTTTTCAACTGTGGACTTCCCATATGTTTTCTGAGTTCGTTGCCTAATTGGTTTTCCCCTGAGTTCTGTATTCCTTGCGAGTGGTAAGTGATTTTTCAGTTGGTGAAGATCGTTTCTATTTGCCTCTTCTTTCGAGAAGGAATCAACCCATTCATTCCACGTGGGTCTTCCGAAATGTTTTCTAAGTGTTGTTATGGGCTTGATGTTAATACCTGTAGTAAATTGATCGCCTTTGGTGACATCGTTCAAATAAGAATATTTCAAGTTTAGCTTTCACGGTACCTTGGAGCTCGTGAATCAACTGGTAACTGAAATTATTTTGGGTAACTTGAGGAATTGTATTAACCTATTGTTTCTTAAAGATTTCGTGTGATTTAGTCCGAAAGGCTCCTTGGGTTGAGTTCGCAAAGTGAGGTTGCAATAAAAGAATATTTTCGTTGATCTCTTCGAGACGAAGTTAATCCGTTTGCTTTCCGTGAAATCCTGTAAAGGGAAATGTTTCGAGTTCTGTGGTTGAGAACATTTGGATCTCGTGTTTCCCAAGTAGATGAACTGTTTCGAGCAAGTTGGCCTGTTGAAGGATCTTATCGATTCTTAATTAAATCTTGTGGTTATTTGTAGCGTCCCTAAATTTGTTGCTCTTCCGCTCAAGAGATGGCGAATTTCAAACGTAATATCTTTCTTTCGTGTCGGCTGTTATTTGCTATTCTCTTTTGAGGGATGTGTGCCTCCAAATATGAACTCAGCTTTCGTTTTCCAAGATTACCTTTATCCGAATATTTCTTTCGGTTTCCTGCTTGCCGTGATGAGCAACGTCTTTCTGTGTGAATAAACTTATCTTTGTTCGCCTCTTCCTTTTGAGAAAGGATCACAGATTTGGGTTGCAAAGTGTTTGCAAAGGGTAAGTTTGGCAACTGTTTGGTGGTAGATGAGTAATCGTAGCGGTGATATTTTGCTACCAAGTTATTGGAGGAGTAGTAGAATGTAGAATGGTTTTGATCTGTATCTCTTGGGGGAAAATTAATTCACATGGAATGTTTGGTTTCGATGTAAGTCTGAAAAGTGTTACGACTGAGTAGAACCTATGGTATAGTGAAACTTCAGAACTTCAGTTCATGATTGAATGGTCGGTGATTATCGAAGGTATGGAAACCTTGATTACTTCTATGAGCAACGCAATTGGATAATGATGCGAGATTAGGTGAGAAATTTCTAAGTATGCAAATGAGTGAGTATGTTAGAATTGGGGAAAATGTTGGAGAGTCAATCCGTTGATTTCCCTATATGTTATAATTGAAATTTGTGGTAGAGATCTTGGAGGTTAAATTTGGGTTTGCATTGTTATGTTAGACCTTTGGTCACTCAATGAGTGTGTGTAGAGAAAGTGGAATAAAGGAGTTTCCTGAGCAGTGGAATGATCATTGATAGAACCTTTTTGATGTAGTACATGAGCGTGTGTCTGAGAGGATTTCGAGTTGTTCTTGAAAAATTAGAGGTAATGTAATTGCGTGACATCTTGGCTTTCGAATAGCCAGGATGTTACAGTGGGATCTATTTTTTTGTGGCGCTTTGGGTGCCTTCAATCAAATTATGGTTGATTAAGTAGAATGAGATGCATAGAGTATTCGGAGGATTCAATGGAGCCACCCCACAGAGGTGTGGATGATGTATTTCAATTTGAGTATAATTTGAGGATGTTTAACTAAGAGGTTTTAGCTCATGTGGTAGTCAGTGAATTCGAATTTCAAGGTTCGAGAGAAATTTTATTCCTAGAAGCGAGGAACTGTGGCAAAGGATGATTCGTGGGATAATGATGCATTTTCTTGATTCTCGTTTGAGTTTTGTGTCGTTGACTTGTGTTTTCTGCAATTTGAGTTGGTGCTGTGTTGGCGTGTTGATTCTTTCCAAATTAAGACAAACCGCAATTTCTTGGTTTAGGGCGTTTGAGTACTTCTCCTTTGGTTGTAAAATGGATTTGTTTTCGAGATGAATTGTCAAATTTGGAATCTAACCTTTTGGTGAGAGTTAGCATTACGTGGATGCGATGAGGACTCTCTATTTCTAGTTGGATTCTCTTCGTTTTTGAAAGTTGTAGAAATTGGGACGTTGGCTTATCGCGTTGATCGTCCCGGGTCCTTATGCGAAGTACGCATCGTCTGGTGTGCTCGAGTGTTAAGCGAGTATCTGAGCAATTCCAAGCTTGAAATATCGTTGTTTCATTCGCACGCAGATTTCCTTACGAGTAGATTAGTGCGTAGATTCGAGGTCGAATCTTTTCTAAGGGGGATAGAGTGTAATACCTCATAAATCCAGCTAGGTTGTACCGTTTCGAATGTCTGGGAATGTTATTCGAAAAACGAGATTTAAAACTTTCCGGAACCGAATCGGTAAAAAGAAAGAAGTCGGAGGAGTAAAAGAATCAGGCCAGTCGAATTTTCCAATCAGCGGAGGGGTAATTGCTATTTCGTCAACACCGGGCCTTGTCCGTGACCTGTGGCCCAAGGGGGGGCCGGCCCATGAAGAGGCCGCCAAAAAGGGGGCGCCACTCCCCCAAACCCTAGCCGCCACTTGCATCTCCCCTCCCCTTGGCCGCTCCTCCCCTCCCCAAGCCGGCCTCCTTGCTGCTCCTTGGTGCCTCCTCGCGTGGTGGTGCCATCTCCGTGATCCCGTCGCTCCTCCTCAAGGTCCCTCCAACATCTCCGTTCCCGCCGACGCCGACGGCGCTCGTCGTCTCCGGTGGCGGCCCTAGGAGAGAGAAGAGAGGGAAGGGAGGAAGGCCCTTGTGCAGCGGATCATCGTCGCCCCACGGGTCTACAAGGGTAATTAGACCTCCGATTCGTTGTTTGATTCCATTAGAGTTGAGAATCCGATTGGATTTGTAGTTTCGTTTTGATTCTGTCAATAGATTGATTCTGTCCAGTACGTTGTACCTCAGTTTTGGGCATCGTAGAGGCCGAATTGGACATCTGTGTCTTCGGAGATTTGTTCCTGGTTTCATTAGCTTTCTTTTGGCACCTGGATCACGAATTTTCACCCAGTAGTTTAAAAGTTATGACTGTTTTACCACGTACTGCTCTGTCTGTCAGAAATTCTGGGTATAGTCGGTTGCACCTAGGTTTTGATCTAGTTAGAGTCAGAATCATGTCGGCCACCCAACTAGGTTTATGAATATAATTTCACCATGTTTCCAGGCTGATAAAGATCACTTTATTTGGATCAGTGGTTTAAAAGTTAGAGCCTTTTCTTTAGGGCTGTTCTGAATTCTGGGCAGACTGCAGTTATAGTTTTTCATTGGATGGTTAGACCTCTGTTTTGGCCGAATTAGAGTTTACCATCAACTAGAGTTTCGTAGCCCGTTACGTTAAGAGAAGTTGAGCACTGGTTTCAGGTCTTTTTGACTTACGGTTATTTATTGGTGAATTTTCTAGTAAAACTGCCAGTTTAGGGTATTTGGAATGTTTGGGCGAATGGATCAAATTGAACCTTTTGTTTGGTTAGTTTGGTTAGAGGTTGTGGGAGGGCACGTGTAGCAATGTCTTGCTCATTTGTCCTCATTTCGATTATTTTATATTGTAGGCGGTGAAGCGGTGAGTGGAGGGGTATCTCAATTACCTCCCAACCCGTCGCAGCGCGGCAGGCAAGTAACTTGTATACTATGATTGATGCATTATGTGATGTGTGAATGAATGATTATATTTGTTCGTATTTGTAGATGAATGCCATGTGTATCTTTTCATTTATGAGTACTATTCAATATTGCCATGGGATCACATCATGACATGCATAAATTACCTTTGTAAGACCCATCAATTCCAGAGATGGGCACTTGAAAATCCAATCAATTCCGAATGGGTACGTGAGTCCACCATTCCAATGTGGGCCACGTTACGTGAGTCCACCATTCCAATGTGGGCCACGTTGACTGGTCGATGAAACGTTCTTCATACGATTACTTTAAGTGAACACCGACGGGTGTTTCACTCGCTATACCGGTATATGCTGCAATATGTCCAATTCCTTCACTGCATCATTTCATTTCATCCATTCATAAGAATTGTATCCAATAAATGTTCAATCTGTGATAATGTATATGGTTCATTGGATGTTGATTGTTACTTTCAAGTACTTGCTGAGTCTTTGGCTCATTCTTGCTTTGTTGTTTTATTTAGGTAAATGACAAGGAAGAACGGTTTCATAGAGGGTAGATCAACACGATGCACTCACTACTATAATTCAAAACATTTGAGAACTTACTATTGTCTTCTATTTATACCCTGCGTTGATTTGTAATAAGCCAACATGGCCGTATTTACCATCTCTCCCTGAAATGTTTATTTCCAATCCGTTGATTAAACTGTTGATGATTTCTTGTTCACGTATATCCTTGTGGTACGCCAATTCTAGTAATACTTATTGTTGTGAATTTCCTAAAGACTAGTGATTGTAGGTGACATCTTGACTTCCTTATAGTCAGGGTGTTACAGTTGGTATCAGAGCGGGCTTCAGGTCCGTGGTAATAATATTAAAATGACACACTGTGCACAGTAGGTGGGGTTTGGGAAATCCATTATTTCCGCATTTCTAGTGATGTTGTTCATTATGTTGTATGGTATAGAATTGCTTCTGTACTATCTTTCTTGTTATTAATCTATGACGTGATGCGATATCCTATATATCTATGAATTATTCTATGATTGTCATGAGATGATCCTATATATTCATAATTGATTGCATTAGTTATACGATCGCAGTAGCGGACGCCGAGCGGTTTGAGTTCGTGGTTGTCGTCCCGGTTTTGCTGTGCTACACCATCGTTCGTCTTTGTAATAGTAGAGAAGTTCTTACCCCTGTTCCATAATTCTGTGTTTAGCCCGAGCTCATTGATGAAGTTGTTGTCCTTCTCAAGTTTGTATCTAGTTTTCTGGTTGTAGTTTCTGATAGTTCGTGAATTTCTTTTGAATGGAGGGTTATAATGAAGTGGGCAATCTCTAGTAGATTTCTGATCGTTCTTTGAAACAATTATTGTTCTTTCTACTATTGTGATATTTCTGCTCCACGTGAGCGTAGTTAAATTGCAAGATTTACCTTTTCACGGAAGTTCTGTTTTACCCCTGTTGGAAAATTCAACCCGTGTGTTCGCTTGGGGTTTCGGGCATTGGCAGATTTCTTTTGCAAGTTCTTTATCAAGTGCACAATGATCTTGCATATTTCTTTTTGGGATGCTTTAGACAGTGGTTCTCTTCCTTGATTTCTGATTTTGACAAATTCTTGTCCGGTGGTAGTTGATGAATTTCTCTTAGGTTCATGATTCATGGTAGTTGATGAGATCCAATAGGTCTTTAATGGTTCTATGAAAATATTATTGTTTTTCAGTTGTTGAATTTCTTTTATTTTAAAAGATCTTCGACTGTTGGCAATATTGATATTTCCATGTTTGTTCCTTCCTTCTCATTGAAAATAGCGACTCGCTTACTCGCTTGATAGTTTGTATAATGAGAGTTTTCATTGCAAGTTCGTTAACACGAGGAAGGATTGGCACCATGTATTTCTTTTGGATCATTCCGCCTTGAAGTTTAACGATCTCTTTTCTGAGGATTAGTGTTAAAACCCTTTTTGGGGTGCCTTGTGGTGATTAAGTCGGAGATGGTAATCAAACAAATTGGTTGGCTACGGGTTCCTATTGGTCCCTAGATGTTCTTCAAAACAATTCTTGTCTTCCTGATTGCGCTGAGCTCTCTTTGCTACTTGTACACGATATTATTGACAAGATCATTCTTTTGTAAGGGTCCTATCTCAATTGTTGATTAAGGGACCAGTTAACCGCTTGGTATTTTGGGGAACGGAATTAGCTTTTACAAAGTTTGTCGAAGAAAGTCTTGACTCTACTCGTTTCTTTTGGAGTAGTTGGAATGTTGTAGTTTAGAACCTCTCTTGAAAAAAAGGTGTGAAACCCTTTTCTAATGTTATGGTGGAGTTGTGTGAGAGGTTTGTTTCACTTTGTGGTTTTCGTACTAAGTTTCCTTTCTAGAATAAGTTGTTATTACAATTCCATTTGATCTTTGAAAAATTTCTATAACACGATTTGCCATGTTCCTTTAGAAGGTTTATTGACATGATCAAGAATGGGATGGCAATGTTGATTCCTTTATAAAGAAAGAAAGTTGTCCGCCTTCGTAATATTTCTAAAATGATCAAATTTCCAGCTTTGTGTTCATGCTCTTTTGGGAATTCAAGTTCTTTGTGGTAAACATAGTTTGTCGAGTAAAGCGATATGTTGAAAAATTATAATAGTTCTTCCATGATGCGGGTGTTTTGATCTTGAATACCCGCTTGTTCCTAATGGTTAAGGTCGGATATTCTATTTTTGTGAGGCCTATGTTTTCAATGTGGACTTCCCATATGTTTTCTCGAGTTCGTTGCCTAATTGGTTTTCCCGAGTTCGTATTCCTTGCAGTGGTAAGTGATTTTTCATTGGTGAAGATCGTTTCTATTTGCCTCTTCTTTCGAGAAGGAATCAACCCATTCATTCCACGTGGGTCTTCCAAATGTTTTCTAAGTGTTGTTATGGGCTTGATGTTAATACCTGTAGTAAATTGATCGCCTTTGGTGACATCGTTCAAATAAGAATATTTCAAGTTTAGCTTTCACGGTACCTTGGAGCTCGTGAATCAACTCGTAACTGAAATTATTTTGGGTAACTTGAGGAATTGTATTAACCTATTGTTTCTTAAAGATTTCGTGTGATTTAGTCCGAAAGGCTCCTTGGGTTGAGTTCGCAAAGTGAGGTTGCAATAAAAGAATATTTTCGTTGATCTCTTCGAGACGAAGTTAATCCGTTTGCTTTCCGTGAAATCCTGTAAAGGGAAATGTTTCGAGTTTTGTGGCTGAGAACATTTGGATCTCGTGTTTCCCAAGTAGATGAACTGTTTCGAGCAAGTTGGCCTGTTGAAGGATCTTATCGATTCTTAATTAAATCTTGTGGTTATTTGTAGCGTCCCTAAATTTGTTGCTCTTCCGCTCAAGAGATGGCGAATTTCAAACGTAATATCTTTCTTTTCGTGTCTACCGTTATTTGCTATTCTCTTTGAGGATGTGTGCCTCCAAATATGAACTCACTTTCGCTTTCCAAGATCACCTTTATCCGAATATTTCTTTCGGTTTCACCTTGCCGTGATGAGCAACGTCTTTCTGTGTGAATAAACTTATCTTTGTTCGCCTCTTCCTTTTGAGAAAGGATCACTGATTTGGGTTGCAAAGTGTTTGCAAAGGGTAAGTTTGGCAACTGTTTGGTGGTAGATGAGTAATCGTAGCGGTGATATTTTGCTACCAAGTTATTGGAGGAGTAGTAGAATGTAGAATGGTTTTGATCTCAGATTCTTGGGGAAAATTAATTCACATGGAATGTTTGGTTTCATGTAAGTCGAAAAGTGTTACGACCGAGTAGAACCTATGGTATAGTGAAACTTGAACTTCATTCATGATTGAATGGTCGGTGATTATCGAAGGTATGGAAACCTTGATTACTTCTATAGAGCAACGCAATTGGATAATGATGCGAGATTAGGTGAGAAATTTCTAAGTATGCAAATGAGTGAGTATGTTAGAATTGGGGAAAATGTTGGAGAGTCAATCCGTTGATTTCCTATATGTTATAATTGAAATTTGTGGTAGAGATCTTGGAGGTTAAATTTGGGTTTGCATTGTTATGTTAGACCTTTGGTCACTCAATGAGTGTGTGTAGAGAAAGTGGAATAAAGGAGTTTCCTGAGCAGTGGAATGATCATTGATAGAACCTTTTTGATGTAGTACATGAGCGTGTGTCTTGAGGATTACGAGTTGTTCTTGAAAAATTAGAGGTAATGTAATTGCGTGACATCTTGGCTTTCGAATAGCCAGGATGTTACAGTGGGATCTATTTTTTTTGTGGCGCTTTGGGTGCCTTCAATCAAATTATGGTTGATTAAGTAGAATGAGATGCATAGAGTATTCGGAGGATTCAATGGAGCCACCCCACAGAGGTGTGGATGATGTATTTCAATTTGAGTATAATTTGAGGATGTTTAACTAAGAGGTTTTAGCTCATGTGGTAGTCAGTGAATTCGAATTTCAAGGTTCGAGAGAAATTTTATTCCTAGAAGCGAGGAACTGTGGCAAAGGATGATTCGTGGGATAATGATGCATTTTCTTGATTCTCGTTTGAGTTTTGTGTCGTTGACTTGTGTTTTTCGCAATTTGAGTTGGTCTTTGTGTTGGCGTGTTGATTCTTTCCAAATTCGGACAAACCGCAATTTCTTGGTTTAGGCGTTTGAGTACTTCTCCTTTGGTTGTAAAATGGATTTGTTTTCGAGATGAATTGTCAAATTTGGAATCTAACCTTTTGGTGAGAGTTAGCATTACGTGGATGCGATGAGGACTCTCTATTTCTAGTTGGATTCTCTTCGTTTTTGAAAGTTGTAGAAATTGGGACGTTGGCTTATCGCGTTGATCGTCCCGGGTCCTTATCTGAAAGCACGCATCGTCTGGTGTGCTCGAGTGTTAAGCGAGTATCTGAGCAATTCCAAGCTTGAAATATCGTTGTTTCATTCCAGACGCAGTTTCCTTACGAGTAGATTAGTGCGTAGATTCGAGGTCGAATCTTTTCTAAGGGGGATAGAGTGTAATACCTCATAAATCCAGCTAGGTTGTACCGTTTCGAATGTCTGGGAATGTTATTCGAAAAACGAGATTTAAAACTTTCCGGAACCGAATCGGTAAAAAGAAAGAAGTCGGAGGGAGTAAAAGAATCAGTTTTCGTCGAATTTTCCAATCAGCGGAGGGGGTAATTGCTATTTCCCGTCAACCTGGGCCGCTGTCCGCGACCCAGGTGGCCCAAGAGGGGGGCCGGCCGGCCCATGAAGAGGCCGGCCAAAAAGGGGGCGCCACTCCCCCAAACCCTAGCCGCCACTTGCATCTCCCCCTCCCCCTTGGCCGCCTCCTCCCCTCCCCCAAGCCGGCCTCCTTGCTGCTCCTTGGTGCCTCCTCGCAGTGGTGGTGCCATCTCCGGTGATCCCCGTCGCTCCTCCTCAAGGTCCCCTCCAACATCTCCGTTCCCCGCCGACGTCGACGGCCGTTCGTCGTCTCCCGGTGGCCGGCCCTAGGAGAGAGAAGAGAGGGGAAGGGAGGAAGGCCCTTGTGCAGCGGATCATCGTCGTCCTACGGGTCTACAAGGGTAATTAGACCTCCGATTCGTTGTTTGATTCCATTAGAGTTGAGAATCCGATTGGATTTGTAGTTTCGTTTTGATTCTGTCAATAGATTGATTCTGTCCAGTACGTTGTACCTCAGTTTTGGGCATCGTAGAGGCCGAATTGGACATCTGTGTCTTCGGAGATTTGTTCCTAGTTTCATTAGCTTTCTTTTGGCACCTGGATCACGAATTTTCACCCAGTAGTTTAAAAGTTATGACTGTTTTACCACGTACTGCTCTGTCTGTCAGAAATTCTGGGTATAGTCGGTTGCACCTAGGTTTTGATCTAGTTAGAGTCAGAATCATGTCGGCCACCCAACTAGGTTTATGAATATACTTTCACCATGTTTCCAGGCTGATAAAGATCACTTTATTTGGATCAGTGGTTTAAAAGTTAGAGCCTTTTCTTTAGGGCTGTTCTGAATTCTGGGCAGACTGCAGTTATAGTTTTTCATTGGATGGTTAGACCTCTGTTTTGGCCGAATTAGAGTTTACCATCAACTAGAGTTTCGTAGCCCGTTACGTTAAGAGAAGTTGAGCACTGGTTTCAGGTCTTTTTGACTTACGGTTATTTATTGGTGAATTTTCTAGTAAAACTGCCAGTTTAGAGGTATTTGGAATGTTTGGGCGAATGGATCAAATTGAACCTTTTGTTTGGTTAGTTTGGTTAGAGGTTGTGGGAGGGCACGTGTAGCAATGTCTTGCTCATTTGTCCTCATTTCGATTATTTTATATTGTAGGCGGTGAAGCGGTGAGTGGAGGGGTATCTCAATTACCTCCCAACCTGCTGCAGCACAAGCAGCAAGTAACTTGTATACTATGATTGATGCATTATGTGATGTGTGAATGAATGATTATATTTGTTCGTATTTGTAGATGAATGCCATGTGTATCTTTTCATTTATGAGTACTATTCAATATTGCCATGGGATCACATCATGACATGCATAAATTACCTTTGTAAGACCCATCAATTCCAGTATGGGCACTTGAAAATCCCATCAATTCCAGAATGGGTACGTGAGTCCACCATTCCAATGTGGGCCACGTTACGTGAGTCCACCATTCCAATGTGGGCCACGTTGGACGGTCGTATGAAACGTTCTTCATACGATTACTTTAAGTGAACACCGACGGGTGTTTCACTCGCTATACCGGTATATGCTGCAATATGTCCAATTCCTTCACTGCATCATTTCATTTCATCCATTCATAAGAATTGTATCCAATAAATGTTCAATCTGTGATAATGTATATGGTTCATTGGATGTTGATTGTTACTTTCAAGTACTTGCTGAGTCTTTGGCTCATTCTTGCTTTGTTGTTTTATTTAGGTAAATGACAAGGAAGAACGGTTTCATAGAGGGTAGATCAACACGATGCACTCACTACTATAATTCAAAACATTTGAGAACTTACTATTGTCTTCTATTTATACCCTGCGTTGATTTGTAATAAGCCAACATGGCCGTATTTACCATCTCTCCCTGAAATGTTTATTTCCAATCCGTTGATTAAACTGTTGATGATTTCTTGTTCACGTATATCCTTGTGGTACGCCAATTCTAGTAATACTTATTGTTGTGAATTTCCTAAAGACTAGTGATTGTAGGTGACATCTTGACTTCCTTATAGTCAGGGTGTTACAGTTGGTATCAGAGCGGGCTTCAGGTCCGTGGTAATAATATTAAAATGACACACTCGTGCACAGTAGGTGGGGTTTGGGAAATCCATTATTTCCGCATTTCTAGTGATGTTGTTCATTATGTTGTATGGTATAGAATTGCTTCTGTACTATCTTTCTTGTTATTAATCTATGACGTGATGCGATATCCTATATATCTATGAATTATTCTATGATTGTCATGAGATGATCCTATATATTCATAATTGATTGCATTAGTTATACGTATCGGTAGCGGACGTCGAGCAGCTGAGTTCGTGGTTGTAAATCCCGGTTTTGCGTGCTACACCACCGCTCGCGGTTGTAATAGTAGAGAAGTTCTTACCCCTGTTCCATAATTCTGTGTTTAGCCCGAGCTCATTGATGAAGTTGTTGTCCTTCTCAAGTTTGTATCTAGTTTTCTGGTTGTAGTTTCTGATAGTTCGTGAATTTCTTTTGAATGGAGGGTTATAATGAAGTGGGCAATCTCTAGTAGATTTCTGATCGTTCTTTGAAACAATTATTGTTCTTTCTACTATTGTGATATTTCGCCCACGTGAGCGTAGTTAAATTGCAAGATTTACCTTTTCACGGAAGTTCTGTTTTACCCCTGTTGGAAAATTCAACCCGTGTGTTCGCTTGGGGTTTCGGGCATTGGCAGATTTCTTTTGCAAGTTCTTTATCAAGTGCACAATGATCTTGCATATTTCTTTTTGGGATGCTTTAGACAGTGGTTCTCTTCCTTGATTTCTGATTTTGACAAATTCTTGTCCGGTGGTAGTTGATGAATTTCTCTTAGGTTCATGATTCATGGTAGTTGATGAGATCCAATAGGTCTTTAATGGTTCTATGAAAATATTATTGTTTTTCAGTTGTTGAATTTCTTTTATTTTAAAAGATCTTCGACTGTTGGCAATATTGATATTTCCATGTTTGTTCCTTCCTTCTCATTGGAAAATAGCGACTCGTTTACTCGTTTGATAGTTTGTATAATGAGAGTTTTCTGTTGCAAGTTCGTTAACACGAGGAAGGATTGGCACCATGTATTTCTTTTGGATCATTCCGCGTCTTGAAGTTTAACGCATCTCTTTTCTGAGGATTAGTGTTAAAACCCTTTTTGGGGTGCCTTGTGGTGATTAAGTCGGAGATGGTAATCAAACAAATTGGTTGGCTACGGGTTCCTATTGGTCCCTAGATGTTCTTCAAAACAATTCTTGTCTTCCTTATTGCTGAGCTCTCTTTGCTACTTGTACACGATATTATTGACAAGATCATTCTTTTTGTAAGGGTCCTATCTCAATTGTTGATTAAGGGACACCGTTAACCGTTTGGTATTTTGGGGAACGGGAATTAGCTTTTACAAAGTTTGTCGAAGAAAGTCTTGACTCTACTCGTTTCTTTTGGAGTAGTTGGAATGTTGTAGTTTAGAACCTCTCTTGAAAAAAAAGGTGTCGAAACCCTTTTCTAATGTTATGGTGGAGTTGTGTGAGAGGTTTGTTTCAGCTTTGTGGTTTTCGTACTAAGTTTCCTTTCTAGAATAAGTTGTTATTACAATTCCATTTGATGCTGAAAAATTTCTATAACACGATTTGCCATGTTCCTTTAGAAGGTTTATTGACATGATCAGTAATGGGATGGCAATGTTGATTCCTTTATAAAGAAAGAAAGTTGTCCGCTTTCGTAATATTTCTAAAATGATCAAATTTCAGCTTTGTGTTCATGCTCTTTTGGGAATTCAAGTTCTTTGTGGTAAACATAGTTTGTCGAGTAAAGCGATATGTTGAAAAATTATAATAGTTCTTCCATGATGCGGGTGTTTTGATCTTGAATACCCGCTTGTTCCTAATGGTTAAGGTCGGATATTCTATTTTTGTGAGGCCTATGTTTTCAACTGTGGACTTCCCATATGTTTTCTGAGTTCGTTGCCTAATTGGTTTTCCCCTGAGTTCTGTATTCCTTGCAAGTGGTAAGTGATTTTTCAGTTGGTGAAGATCGTTTCTATTTGCCTCTTCTTTCGAGAAGGAATCAACCCATTCATTCCACGTGGGTCTTCCGAAATGTTTTCTAAGTGTTGTTATGGGCTTGATGTTAATACCTGTAGTAAATTGATCGCCTTTGGTGACATCGTTCAAATAAGAATATTTCAAGTTTAGCTTTCACGGTACCTTGGAGCTCGTGAATCAACCGTAATCAAATTATTTTGGGTAACTTGAGGAATTGTATTAACCTATTGTTTCTTAAAGATTTCGTGTGATTTAGTCCGAAAGGCTCCTTGGGTTGAGTTCGCAAAGTGAGGTTGCAATAAAAGAATATTTTCGTTGATCTCTTCGAGACGAAGTTAATCCGTTTGCTTTCCGTGAAATCTGTAAAGGGAAATGTTTGAGTTTTGTGGTGAGAACATTTGGATCTCGTGTTTCCCAAGTAGATGAACTGCTTTGAGCAAGTTGGCTGTTGAAGGATCTTATCGATTCTTAATTAAATCTTGTGGTTATTTGTAGCGTCCCTAAATTTGTTGCTCTTCCGCTCAAGAGATGGCGAATTTCAAACGTAATATCTTTCTTTCGTGTCGGCTGTTATTTGCTATTCTCTTTTGAGGGATGTGTGCCTCCAAATATGAACTCAGCTTTCGTTTTCCAAGATCACCTTTATCCGAATATTTCTTTTGGTTTTCTGCTTGCCGTGATGAGCAACGTCTTTCTGTGTGAATAAACTTATCTTTGTTCGCCTCTTCCTTTTGAGAAAGGATCACAGATTTGGGTTGCAAAGTGTTTGCAAAGGGTAAGTTTGGCAACTGTTTGGTGGTAGATGAGTAATCGTAGCGGTGATATTTTGCTACCAAGTTATTGGAGGAGTAGTAGAATGTAGAATGGTTTTGATCTGTATCTCTTGGGGGAAAATTAATTCACATGGAATGTTTGGTTTCGATGTAAGTCTGAAAAGTGTTACGACTGAGTAGAACCTATGGTATAGTGAAACTTCAGAACTTCAGTTCATGATTGAATGGTCGGTGATTATCGAAGGTATGGAAACCTTGATTACTTCTATAGAGCAACGCAATTGGATAATGATGCGAGATTAGGTGAGAAATTTCTAAGTATGCAAATGAGTGAGTATGTTAGAATTGGGGAAAATGTTGGAGAGTCAATCCGTTGATTTCCCTATATGTTATAATTGAAATTTGTGGTAGAGATCTTGGAGGTTAAATTTGGGTTTGCATTGTTATGTTAGACCTTTGGTCACTCAATGAGTGTGTGTAGAGAAAGTGGAATAAAGGAGTTTCTGAGCCAAGTGGAATGATCATTGATAGACCTTTTTGATGTAGTACATGAGCGTGTGTACTTGAGGATTCGAGTTGTTCTTGAAAAATTAGAGGTAATGTAATTGCGTGACATCTTGGCTTTGAATAGCCGAGGATGTTACAAATGGGATCTATTTTTTTGTGGCGCTTTGGGTGCCTTCAATCAAATTATGGTTGATTAAGTAGAATGAGATGCATAGAGTATTCTGAGGATTCAATGGAGCCACCCCACGAGGTGTGGATGATGTATTTCAATTTGAGTATAATTTGAGGATGTTTAACTAAGAGGTTTTAGCTCATGTGGTAGTCGATGAATTCAATTTCAAGGTTCGAGAGAAATTTTATTCCTAGAAGCGAGGAACTGTGGCAAAGGATGATTCGTGGGATAATGATGCATTTTCTTGATTCTCGTTTGAGTTTTGTGTCGTTGACTTGTGTTTTCTGCAATTTGAGTTGGTGCTGTGTTGGCGTGTTGATTCTTTCCAAATTCAGACAAACCGCAATTTCTTGGTTTAGGGCGTTTGAGTACTTCTCCTTTGGTTGTAAAATGGATTTGTTTTCGAGATGAATTGTCAAATTTGGAATCTAACCTTTTGGTGAGAGTTAGCATTACGTGGATGCGATGAGGACTCTCTATTTCTAGTTGGATTCTCTTCGTTTTTGAAAGTTGTAGAAATTGGGACGTTGGCTTATCGCGTTGATCGTCCCGGGTCCTTATGCGGCACGATCGTCCGGTGTGCTCGAGTGTTAGCGAGTATCCGAGCAATTCAAGCTTGAAATATCGTTGTTTCATTCCGCACTTGATTTCCTTACGAGTAGATTAGTGCGTAGATTCGAGGTCGAATCTTTTCTAAGGGGGATAGAGTGTAATACCTCATAAATCCAGCTAGGTTGTACCGTTTCGAATGTCTGGGAATGTTATTCGAAAAACGAGATTTAAAACTTTCCGGAACCGAATCGGTAAAAAGAAAGAAGTCGGAGGGAGTAAAAGAATCAGTTTTCGTCGAATTTTCCAATCAGCGGAGGGGGTAATTGCTATTTCCCGTCAACCTGGGCCTTGTCATGACCTGTGGCCCAAGAGGGGCCGGCCGGCCCATGAAGAGGCCGGCCAAAGGGGGGCGCCACTCCCCCCCAAACCCTAGCCGCCACTTGCATCTCCCCCTCCCCCTTGGCCGCCTCCTCCCCTCCCCCAAGCCGGCCTCCTTGCTGCTCCTTGGTGCCTCCTCGCAGTGGTGGTGCCATCTCCGGTGATCCCCATCGCTCCTCCTCAAGGTCCCCTCCAACATCTCCGTTCCCCGCCGACGTCGACGGCCGTTCGTCGTCTCCCGGTGGCCGGCCCTAGGAGAGAGAAGAGAGGGGAAGGGAGGAAGGCCCTTGTGCAGCGGATCATCGTCGTCCTACGGGTCTACAAGGGTAATTAGACCTCCGATTCGTTGTTTGATTCCATTAGAGTTGAGAATCCGATTGGATTTGTAGTTTCGTTTGATTCTTGCAATAGAATTGATTCTGTCCAGTACGTTGTACCTAGTTTTGGGCATCGTAGAGGCCGAATTGGACATCTGTGTCTTTGGAGATTTGTTCCTGGTTTCATTAGCTTTCTTTTGGCACCTGGATCACGAATTTTCACCCAGTAGTTTAAAAGTTATGACTGTTTTACCACGTACTGCTCTGTCTGTCAGAAATTCTGGGTATAGTCGGTTGCACCTAGGTTTTGATCTAGTTAGAGTCAGAATCATGTCGGCCACCCAACTAGGTTTATGAATATAATTTCACCATGTTTCCAGGCTGATAAAGATCACTTTATTTGGATCAGTGGTTTAAAAGTTAGAGCCTTTTCTTTAGGGCTGTTCTGAATTCTGGGCAGACTGCAGTTATAGTTTTTCATTGGATGGTTAGACCTCTGTTTTGGCCGAATTAGAGTTTACCATCAACTAGAGTTTCGTAGCCCGTTACGTTAAGAGAAGTTGAGCACTGGTTTCAGGTCTTTTGACTTACGGTTATTTATTGGTGAATTTTCTAGTAAAACTGCCAGTTTAGGGGTATTTGGAATGTTTGGCGAATGGATCAAATTGAACCTTTTGTTTGGTTAGTTTGGTTAGAGGTTGTGGGAGGGCACGTGTAGCAATGTCTTGCTCATTTGTCCTCATTTCGATTATTTTATATTGTAGGCGGTGAAGCGGTGAGTGGAGGGTATCTCAATTACCTCCCAACCTGTGCTTGTCATGCGAGCAAGTAACTTGTATACTATGATTGATGCATTATGTGATGTGTGAATGAATGATTATATTTGTTCGTATTTGTAGATGAATGCCATGTGTATCTTTTCATTTATGAGTACTATTCAATATTGCCATGGGATCACATCATGACATGCATAAATTACCTTTGTAAGACCCATCAATTCCAGTATGGGCACTTGAAAATCCCATCAATTCCAGAATGGGTACGTGAGTCCACCATTCCAATGTGGGCCACGTTACGTGAGTCCACCATTCCAATGTGGGCCACGTTGACTGATCGTATGAAACGTTCTTCATACGATTACTTTAAGTGAACACCGACGGGTGTTTCACTCGCTATACCGGTATATGCTGCAATATGTCCAATTCCTTCACTGCATCATTTCATTTCATCCATTCATAAGAATTGTATCCAATAAATGTTCAATCTGTGATAATGTATATGGTTCATTGGATGTTGATTGTTACTTTCAAGTACTTGCTGAGTCTTTGGCTCATTCTTGCTTTGTTGTTTTATTTAGGTAAATGACAAGGAAGAACGGTTTCATAGAGGGTAGATCAACACGATGCACTCACTACTATAATTCAAAACATTTGAGAACTTACTATTGTCTTCTATTTATACCCTGCGTTGATTTGTAATAAGCCAACATGGCCGTATTTACCATCTCTCCCTGAAATGTTTATTTCCAATCCGTTGATTAAACTGTTGATGATTTCTTGTTCACGTATATCCTTGTGGTACGCCAATTCTAGTAATACTTATTGTTGTGAATTTCCTAAAGACTAGTGATTGTAGGTGACATCTTGACTTCCTTATAGTCAGGGTGTTACAGTTGGTATCAGAGCGGGCTTCAGGTCCGTGGTAATAATATTAAAATGACACACTTGTGCACCAGTAGGTGGGGTTTGGGAAATCCATTGTTTCCGCATTTCTAGTGATGTTGTTCATTATGTTGTATGGTATAGAATTGCTTCTGTACTATCTTTCTTGTTATTAATCTATGACGTGATGCGATATCCTATATATCTATGAATTATTCTATGATTGTCATGAGATGATCCTATATATTCATAATTGATTGCATTAGTTATACGTATCGGTAGCGGACGTCGAGCAGCTGAGTTCGTGGTTGTCGTCCTAGGTTTTGCCAGGCTACACCCTTATTCGTCTTTGTAATAGTAGAAGTTCTTACCTGTTCCATAATTACGTGTTGAGCCGAGCTCATTGATGAAGTTGTTGTCCTTCTCAAGTTTGTATCTGGTTTTACGGTTGTAGTTTACGATAGTTCGTGAATTTCTTTTGAATGGAGGTTATAATGAAGTGGGCAATCTCTAGTAGATTTCGATCGTTCTTTGAAACAATTATTGTTCTTTCTACTATTGTGATATTTACGCTCCACGTGGCGTAGTTAAATTGCAAGATTTACCTTTTCACGGAAGTTCTGTTTTACCCCTGTTGGAAAATTCAACCCGTGTGTTCGCTTGGGGTTTCGGGCATTGGCAGATTTCTTTTGCAAGTTCTTTTATCAAGTGCACAATGATCTTGCATATTTCTTTTGGGATGCTTTAGGCGGTGGTTCTCTTCCTTGATTTACGATTTTGACAAATTCTTGTCGGTGGTAGTTGATGAATTTCTCTTAGGTTCATGATTCATGGTAGTTGATGAGATCAATAGGTCTTTAATGGTTCTCTGAAAATATTATTGTTTTTCAGTTGTTGAATTTCTTTTATTTTAAAAGATCTTTGACAGTTGGCAATATTGATATTTCCATGTTTGTTCCTTCCTTCTCATTGGAAAATAGCGACTCGTTTACTCGTTTGATAGTTTGTATAATGAGAGTTTTCTGTTGCAAGTTCGTTAACACGAGGAAGGATTGGCACCATGTATTTCTTTTGGATCATTCAGCGTCTTGAAGTTTAACATCTCTTTTCTGAGGATTAGTGTTAAAACCCTTTTTGGGGTGCCTTGTGGTGATTAAGTCGGAGATGGTAATCAAACAAATTGGTTGGCTACGGGTTCCTATTGGTCCCTAGATGTTCTTCAAAACAATTCTTGTCTTCCTGATTCTTGCTGAGCTCTCTTTGCTACTTGTACGATATTATTGACAAGATCATTCTTTTTGTAAGGGTCCTATCTCAATTGTTGATTAAGGGACACAGTTAACCGTTTGGTATTTTGGGAGCGGAATTAGCTTTTACAAAGTTTGTCGAAGAAAGTCTTGACTCTACTCGTTTCTTTTGGAGTAGTTGGAATGTTGTAGTTTAGAACCTCTCTTGAAAAAAAGGTGTGAAACCCTTTTCTAATGTTATGGTGGAGTTGTGTGAGAGGTTTGTTTGACTTTGTGGTTTTCGTACTAAGTTTCCTTTCTAGAATAAGTTGTTATTACAATTCCATTTGATCTTTGAAAAATTTCTATAACACGATTTGCCATGTTCCTTTAGAAGGTTTATTGACATGATCGATAATGGGATGGCAATGTTGATTCCTTTATAAAGAAAGAAAGTTGTCCGCCTTCGTAATATTTCTAAAATGATCAAATTTCAGTTTTGTGTTCATGCTCTTTTGGGAATTCAAGTTCTTTGTGGTAAACATAGTTTGTCGAGTAAAGCGATATGTTGAAAAATTATAATAGTTCTTCCATGATGCGGGTGTTTTGATCTTGAATACCCGTTTGTTCCTAATAGTTAAGGTCGGATATTCTATTTTTGTGAGGCCTATGTTTTCAGCTGTGGACTTCCCATATGTTTTTACGAGTTCGTTGCCTAATTGGTTTTCCCCGAGTTACGTATTCCTTGCAAGTGGTAAGTGATTTTTCGGTTGGTGAAGATCGTTTCTATTTGCCTCTTCTTTCGAGAAGGAATCAACCCATTCATTCCACGTGGGTCTTCGAAATGTTTTCTAAGTGTTGTTATGGGCTTGATGTTAATACACGTAGTAAATTGATCGCCTTTGGTGACATCGTTCAAATAAGAATATTTCAAGTTTAGCTTTCACGGTACCTTGGAGCTCGTGAATCAGCTGTAGCGAAATTATTTTGGGTAACTTGAGGAATTGTATTAACCTATTGTTTCTTAAAGATTTCGTGTGATTTAGTCAGAAAGGCTCCTTGGGTTGAGTTCGCAAAGTGAGGTTGCAATAAAAGAATATTTTCGTTGATCTCTTGAGGCGAAGTTAATCCGTTTGCTTTAGTGAAATCTGTAAAGGGAAATGTTTGAGTTTTGTGGTGAGAACATTTGGATCTCGTGTTTCCCAAGTAGATGAACTATTTGAGCAAGTTGGCTGTTGAAGGATCTTATCGATTCTTAATTAAATCTTGTGGTTATTTCTAGCGTCCCTAAATTTGTTGCTCTTCCGCTCAAGAGATGGCGAATTTCAAGCGTAATATCTTTCTTTCGTGTCAATTTGTTATTTGCTATTCTCTTTTGAGGATGTGTGCCTCAAATATGAACTCGACTTTCGTTTTCCAAGATCACCTTTATCAGAATATTTCTTTTGGTTTCACCTTGCCGTGATGAGCAACGTCTTTACGTGTGAATAAACTTATCTTTGTTCGCCTCTTCCTTTTGAGAAAGGATCATGATTTGGGTTGTAAAGTGTTTGCAAAGGGTAAGTTTGCAATTTGTTTGGTGGTAGATGAGTAATCGTAGCGGTGATATTTTGCTACCAAGTTATTGGAGGAGTAGTAGAATGTAGAATGGTTTTGATCTGTATCTCTTGGGGAAAATTAATTCACATGGAATGTTTGGTTTGATGTAAGTCCGAAAAGTGTTACGATTGAGTAGAACCTATGGTATAGTGAAACTTGAACTTGATTCATGATTGAATGGTCGGTGATTATCGAAGGTATGGAAACCTTGATTACTTCTATAGAGCAACGCAATTGGATAATGATGCGAGATTAGGTGAGAAATTTCTAAGTATGCAAATGAGTGAGTATGTTAGAATTGGGGAAAATGTTGGAGAGTCAATCCGTTGATTTCCCTATATGTTATAATTGAAATTTGTGGTAGAGATCTTGGAGGTTAAATTTGGGTTTGCATTGTTATGTTAGACCTTTGGTCACTCAATGAGTGTGTGTAGAAAGTGGAATAAAGGAGTTTCTGAGCGGTGGAATGATCATTGATAGAACCTTTTGATGTAGTACATGGCGTGTGTCTTGAGGATTACGAGTTGTTCTTGAAAAATTAGAGGTAATGTAATTGCGTGACATCTTGGCTTTGAATAGCGAGGATGTTACTGATGGGATCTATTTTTTTGTGGCGCTTTGGGTGCCTTCAATCAAATTATGGTTGATTAAGTAGAATGAGATGCATAGAGTATTGGAGGATTCAATGGAGCCACCCACGAGGTGTGGATGATGTATTTCAATTTGAGTATAATTTGAGGATGTTTAACTAAGAGGTTTTAGCTCATGTGGTAGTCGGTGAATTCAATTTCAAGGTTCGAGAGAAATTTTATTCCTAGAAGCGAGGCTGTGGCAAAGGATGATTCGTGGGATAATGATGCATTTTCTTGATTCTCGTTTGAGTTTTGTGTCGTTGACTTGTGTTTTCGCAATTTGAGTTGGTCTTTGTGTTGGCGTGTTGATTCTTTCCAAATTCGGACAAACCGCAATTTCTTGGTTTAGAGGCGTTTGAGTACTTCTCCTTTGGTTGTAAAATGGATTTGTTTTGAGATGAATTGTCAAATTTGGAATCTAACCTTTTGGTGAGAGTTAGCATTACGTGGATGCGATGAGGACTCTCTATTTCTAGTTGGATTCTCTTCGTTTTTGAAAGTTGTAGAAATTGGGGCGTTGGCTTATCGCGTTGATCGTCCGGGTCCTTATCGAATCGCGCGTAATCGTGCGGTGTGCTCGAGTGTTAGCGAGTATCGAGCAATTCAAGCTTGAAATATCGTTGTTTCATTCGCACTTGATTTCCTTACGAGTAGATTAGTGCGTAGATTCGAGGTCGAATCTTTTCTAAGGGGGATAGAGTGTAATACCTCATAAATCCAGCTAGGTTGTACCGTTTCGAATGTCTGGGAATGTTATTCGAAAAACGAGATTTAAAACTTTCCGGAACCGAATCGGTAAAAAGAAAGAAGTCGGAGGAGTAAAAGAATCGTTTTAGTCGAATTTTCCAATCAGCGGAGGGTAATTGCTATTTCCGTCAACTTTGGGCCTTGTCGCGACCAGGTGGCCCAAGAGGGGGGCCGGCCGGCCCATGAAGAGGCCGGCCAAAGGGGGGCGCCACTCCCCCCCCCAAACCCTAGCCGCCACTTGCATCTCCCCCTCCCCCTTGGCCGCCTCCTCCCCTCCCCCAAGCCGGCCTCCTTGCTGCTCCTTGGTGCCTCCTCGCAGTGGTGGTGCCATCTCCGGTGATCCCCGTCGCTCCTCCTCAAGGTCCCCTCCAACATCTCCGTTCCCCGCCGACGTCGACGGCCGTTCGTCGTCTCCCGGTGGCCGGCCCTAGGAGAGAGAAGAGAGGGGAAGGGAGGAAGGCCCTTGTGCAGCGGATCATCGTCGTCCTACGGGTCTACAAGGGTAATTAGACCTCCGATTCGTTGTTTGATTCCATTAGAGTTGAGAATCCGATTGGATTTGTAGTTTCGTTTTGATTCTGTCAATAGATTGATTCTGTCCAGTACGTTGTACCTCAGTTTTGGGCATCGTAGAGGCCGAATTGGACATCTGTGTCTTCGGAGATTTGTTCCTGGTTTCATTAGCTTTCTTTTGGCACCTGGATCACGAATTTTCACCCAGTAGTTTAAAAGTTATGACTGTTTTACCACGTACTGCTCTGTCTGTCAGAAATTCTGGGTATAGTCGGTTGCACCTAGGTTTTGATCTAGTTAGAGTCAGAATCATGTCGGCCACCCAACTAGGTTTATGAATATAATTTCACCATGTTTCCAGGCTGATAAAGATCACTTTATTTGGATCAGTGGTTTAAAAGTTAGAGCCTTTTCTTTAGGGCTGTTCTGAATTCTGGGCAGACTGCAGTTATAGTTTTTCATTGGATGGTTAGACCTCTGTTTTGGCCGAATTAGAGTTTACCATCAACTAGAGTTTCGTAGCCCGTTACGTTAAGAGAAGTTGAGCACTGGTTTCAGGTCTTTTTGACTTACGGTTATTTATTGGTGAATTTTCTAGTAAAACTGCCAGTTTAGGGGTATTTGGAATGTTTGGGCGAATGGATCAAATTGAACCTTTTGTTTGGTTAGTTTGGTTAGAGGTTGTGGGAGGGCACGTGTAGCAATGTCTTGCTCATTTGTCCTCATTTCGATTATTTTATATTGTAGGCGGTGAAGCGGTGAGTGGAGGGGTATCTCAATTACCTCCCAACCGTCGCTGTGCAGCGAGCAAATAACTTGTATACTATGATTGATGCATTATGTGATGTGTGAATGAATGATTATATTTGTTCGTATTTGTAGATGAATGCCATGTGTATCTTTTCATTTATGAGTACTATTCAATATTGCCATGGGATCACATCATGACATGCATAAATTACCTTTGTAAGACCCATCAATTCGGTATGGGCACTTGAAAATCCCATCAATTCCGAATGGGTGCGTGAGTCCACCATTCCAATGTGGGCCACGTTACGTGAGTCCACCATTCCAATGTGGGCCACGTTGGAATGATCGTATGAAACGTTCTTCATACGATTACTTTAAGTGAACACCGACGGGTGTTTCACTCGCTATCTGATATATCTTTGCAATATGTCCAATTCCTTCATTGCATCATTTCATTTCATCCATTCATAAGAATTGTATCCAATAAATGTTCAATCTGTGATAATGTATATGGTTCATTGGATGTTGATTGTTACTTTCAAGTACTTCTTTGAGTCTTTGGCTCATTCTTGCTTTGTTGTTTTATTTAGGTAAATGACAAGGAAGAACGGTTTCATAGAGGGTAGATCAACACGATGCACTCACTACTATAATTCAAAACATTTGAGAACTTACTATTGTCTTCTATTTATACCTGCGTTGATTTGTAATAAGCCAACATGGCGTATTTACCATCTCTCACTGAAATGTTTATTTCCAATCCGTTGATTAAGCTGTTGATGATTTCTTGTTCACGTATATCCTTGTGGTACGCCAATTCTAGTAATACTTATTGTTGTGAATTTCCTAAAGACTAGTGATTGTAGGTGACATCTTGACTTCCTTATAGTCGGTGTTACGATTGGTATCGAGCGGGCTTGGTCCGTGGTAATAATATTAAAATGACACTTGTGCACGATGGGTGGGGTTTGGGAAATCCATTGTTTCCGCATTTCTAGTGATGTTGTTCATTATGTTGTATGGTATAGAATTGTACATACTATCTTTCTTGTTATTAATCTATGACGTGATGCGATATCCTATATATCTATGAATTATTCTATGATTGTCATGAGATGATCCTATATATTCATAATTGATTGCATTAGTTATACGTATCGGTAGCGGACGTCGGCGGTGAGTTCGTGGTTGTCGTCACAGGTTTTGCGAGGCTACACCCTTGTTCGTCTTTGTAATAGTAGAGAAGTTCTTACCTGTTCCATAATTACGTGTTGAGCCCGAGCTCATTGATGAAGTTGTTGTCCTTCTCAAGTTTGTATCTAGTTTTACGGTTGTAGTTTACGATAGTTCGTGAATTTCTTTTGAATGGAGGTTATAATGAAGTGGGCAATCTCTAGTAGATTTACGATCGTTCTTTGAAACAATTATTGTTCTTTCTACTATTGTGATATTTACGCTCCACGTGGCGTAGTTAAATTGCAAGATTTACCTTTTCACGGAAGTTCTTTTACCTGTTGGAAAATTCAACCGTGTGTTCGCTTGGGGTTTGGGCATTGGCGATTTCTTTTGCAAGTTCTTTATCAAGTGCACAATGATCTTGCATATTTCTTTTGGGATGCTTTAGGCGGTGGTTCTCTTCCTTGATTTCGATTTTGACAAATTCTTGTCGGTGGTAGTTGATGAATTTCTCTTAGGTTCATGATTCATGGTAGTTGATGAGATCAATAGGTCTTTAATGGTTCTATGAAAATATTATTGTTTTTCAGTTGTTGAATTTCTTTTATTTTAAAAGATCTTCGACTGTTGGCAATATTGATATTTCCATGTTTGTTCCTTCCTTCTCATTGGAAAATAGCGACTCGTTTACTCGTTTGATAGTTTGTATAATGAGAGTTTTCTGTTGCAAGTTCGTTAACACGAGGAAGGATTGGCACCATGTATTTCTTTTGGATCATTCCGCGTCTTGAAGTTTAACGCATCTCTTTTCTGAGGATTAGTGTTAAAACCCTTTTTGGGGTGCCTTGTGGTGATTAAGTCGGAGATGGTAATCAAACAAATTGGTTGGCTACGGGTTCCTATTGGTCCCTAGATGTTCTTCAAAACAATTCTTGTCTTCCTTATTGCTGAGCTCTCTTTGCTACTTGTACACGATATTATTGACAAGATCATTCTTTTTGTAAGGGTCCTATCTCAATTGTTGATTAAGGGGACCTGGTTAACCGTTTGGTATTTTGGGGAACGGGAATTAGCTTTTACAAAGTTTGTCGAAGAAAGTCTTGACTCTACTCGTTTCTTTTGGAGTAGTTGGAATGTTGTAGTTTAGAACCTCTCTTGAAAAAAAGGTGTCGAAACCCTTTTCTAATGTTATGGTGGAGTTGTGTGAGAGGTTTGTTTGACTTTGTGGTTTTCGTACTAAGTTTCCTTTCTAGAATAAGTTGTTATTACAATTCCATTTGATGCTGAAAAATTTCTATAACACGATTTGCCATGTTCCTTTAGAAGGTTTATTGACATGATCAGTAATGGGATGGCAATGTTGATTCCTTTATAAAGAAAGAAAGTTGTCCGCCTTTCGTAATATTTCTAAAATGATCAAATTTCAGTTTGTGTTCATGCTCTTTTGGGAATTCAAGTTCTTTGTGGTAAACATAGTTTGTCGAGTAAAGCGATATGTTGAAAAATTATAATAGTTCTTCCATGATGCGGGTGTTTTGATCTTGAATACCCGTTTGTTCCTAATGGTTAAGGTCGGATATTCTATTTTTGTGAGGCCTATGTTTTCAACTGTGGACTTCCCATATGTTTTCGAGTTCGTTGCCTAATTGGTTTTCCACGAGTTACGTATTCCTTGCAGTGGTAAGTGATTTTTGGTTGGTGAAGATCGTTTCTATTTGCCTCTTCTTTGAGAAGGAATCAACCCATTCATTCCACGTGGGTCTTCGAAATGTTTTCTAAGTGTTGTTATGGGCTTGATGTTAATACCGTAGTAAATTGATCGCCTTTGGTGACATCGTTCAAATAAGAATATTTCAAGTTTAGCTTTCACGGTACCTTGGAGCTCGTGAATCAAGCTGTAGCGAAATTATTTTGGGTAACTTGAGGAATTGTATTAACCTATTGTTTCTTAAAGATTTCGTGTGATTTAGTCCGAAAGGCTCCTTGGGTTGAGTTCGCAAAGTGAGGTTGCAATAAAAGAATATTTTCGTTGATCTCTTGAGGCGAAGTTAATCCGTTTGCTTTAGTGAAATCTGTAAAGGGAAATGTTTGAGTTTTGTGGTGAGAACATTTGGATCTCGTGTTTCCCAAGTAGATGAACTATTTGAGCAAGTTGGCTGTTGAAGGATCTTATCGATTCTTAATTAAATCTTGTGGTTATTTGTAGCGTCCCTAAATTTGTTGCTCTTCCGCTCAAGAGATGGCGAATTTCAAGCGTAATATCTTTCTTTCGTGTCATTTGTTATTTGCTATTCTCTTTTGAGGATGTGTGCCTCAAATATGAACTCACTTTCGTTTTCCAAGATCACCTTTATCAGAATATTTCTTTTGGTTTCACCTTTGCCGTGATGAGCAACGTCTTTACGTGTGAATAAACTTATCTTTGTTCGCCTCTTCCTTTTGAGAAAGGATCATGATTTGGGTTGCAAAGTGTTTGCAAAGGGTAAGTTTGGCAATTGTTTGGTGGTAGATGAGTAATCGTAGCGGTGATATTTTGCTACCAAGTTATTGGAGGAGTTGTAGAATGTAGAATGGTTTTGATCTGTATCTCTTGGGGAAAATTAATTCACATGGAATGTTTGGTTTGATGTAAGTGCGAAAAGTGTTACGATTGAGTAGAACCTATGGTATAGTGAAACTTGAACTTGAGTTCATGATTGAATGGTCGGTGATTATCGAAGGTATGGAAACCTTGATTACTTCTATAGAAACAACGCAATTGGATAATGATGCGAGATTAGGTGAGAAATTTCTAAGTATGCAAATGAGTGAGTATGTTAGAATTGGGAAAATGTTGGAGAGTCAATCCGTTGATTTCCCTATATGTTATAATTGAAATTTGTGGTAGAGATCTTGGAGGTTAAATTTGGGTTTGCATTGTTATGTTAGACCTTTGGTCACTCAATGAGTGTGTGTAGAGAAAGTGGAATAAAGGAGTTTCTGAGCGGTGGAATGATCATTGATAGAACCTTTTGATGTAGTACATGGCGTGTGTACTAAGGATTACGAGTTGTTCTTGAAAAATTAGAGGTAATGTAATTGCGTGACATCTTGGCTTTGAATAGCGAGGATGTTCTGATGGGATCTATTTTTTTGTGGCGCTTTGGGTGCCTTCAATCAAATTATGGTTGATTAAGTAGAATGAGATGCATAGAGTATTTGGAGGATTCAATGGAGCCACCCACAGAGGTGTGGATGATGTATTTCAATTTGAGTATAATTTGAGGATGTTTAACTAAGAGGTTTTAGCTCATGTGGTAGTCGATGAATTCAATTTCAAGGTTCGAGAGAAATTTTATTCCTAGAAGCGAGGCTGTGGCAAAGGATGATTCGTGGGATAATGATGCATTTTCTTGATTCTCGTTTGAGTTTTGTGTCGTTGACTTGTGTTTTACGCAATTTGAGTTGGTCTTTGTGTTGGCGTGTTGATTCTTTCCAAATTCGGACAAACCGCAATTTCTTAGTTTAGGCGTTTGAGTACTTCTCCTTTGGTTGTAAAATGGATTTGTTTTGAGATGAATTGTCAAATTTAGAATCTAACCTTTTGGTGAGAGTTAGCATTACGTGGATGCGATGAGGACTCTCTATTTCTAGTTGGATTCTCTTCGTTTTTGAAAGTTGTAGAAATTGGGACGTTGGCTTATCGCGTTGATCGTCCGGGTCCTTATCTGAAATGCGCGTAAATGCGGTGTGCTCGAGTGTTAGCGAGTATCTCGAGCAATTCAAGCTTGAAATATCGTTGTTTCATTCCGCACGCGATTTCCTTACGAGTAGATTAGTGCGTAGATTCGAGGTCGAATCTTTTCTAAGGGGATAGAGTGTAATACCTCATAAATCCGGCTAGGTTGTACCGTTTCGAATGTCTAGGAATGTTATTCGAAAAACGAGATTTAAAACTTTCCGGAACCGAATCGGTAAAAAGAAAGAAGTCGGAGGGAGTAAAAGAATCAGTTTTCGTCGAATTTTCCAATCAGCGGAGGGGGTAATTGCTATTTCCGTCAACTTTGGGCCTTGTCGCGACCAGGTGGCCCAAGAGAGGCGGCCGGCCCATGAAGAGGCCGACCAAAAAGGGGGGGGGGCCACTCCCCCAAACCCTAACCGCCACTTGCATCTCCCCTCCCCTTGGCGCCTCCTCCTCCCCAAGCCGGCCTCCTTGCTGCTCCTTGGTGCCTCCTCGCAGTGGTGGTGCCATCTCCGGTGATCCCCATCGCTCCTCCTCAAGGTCCCCTCCAACATCTCCGTTCCCCGCCGACGTCGACGGCCGTTCGTCGTCTCCCGGTGGCCGGCCCTAGGAGAGAGAAGAGAGGGGAAGGGAGGAAGGCCCTTGTGCAGCGGATCATCGTCGTCCTACGGGTCTACAAGGGTAATTAGACCTCTGATTCGTTGTTTGATTCCATTAGAGTTGAGAATCCGATTGGATTTGTAGTTTCGTTTTGATTCTGTCAATAGATTGATTCTGTCCAGTACGTTGTACCCAGTTTTGGGCATCGTAGAGGCCGAATTGGACATCTGTGTCTTCGAAGATTTGTTCCTGGTTTCATTAGCTTTCTTTTGGCACCTGGATCACGAATTTTCACCCAGTAGTTTAAAAGTTATGACTGTTTTACCACGTACTGCTCTGTCTGTCAGAAATTCTGGGTATAGTCGGTTGCACCTAGGTTTTGATCTAGTTAGAGTCAGAATCATGTCGGCCACCCAACTAGGTTTATGAATATAATTTCACCATGTTTCCAGGCTGATAAAGATCACTTTATTTGGATCAGTGGTTTAAAAGTTAGAGCCTTTTCTTTAGGGCTGTTCTGAATTCTGGGCAGACTGCAGTTATAGTTTTTCATTGGATGGTTAGACCTCTGTTTTGGCCGAATTAGAGTTTACCATCAACTAGAGTTTCGTAGCCCGTTACGTTAAGAGAAGTTGAGCACTGGTTTCAGGTCTTTTTGACTTACGGTTATTTATTGGTGAATTTTCTAGTAAAACTGCCAGTTTAGGGGTATTTGGAATGTTTGGGCGAATGGATCAAATTGAACCTTTTGTTTGGTTAGTTTGGTTAGAGGTTGTGGGAGGCACGTGTAGCAATGTCTTGCTCATTTGTCCTCATTTCGATTATTTTATATTGTAGGCGGTGAAGCGGTGAGTGGAGGGTATCTCAATTACCTCCCAACCCGTCGCAAGCGCAGCAGGCAAGTAACTTGTATACTATGATTGATGCATTATGTGATGTGTGAATGAATGATTATATTTGTTCGTATTTGTAGATGAATGCCATGTGTATCTTTTCATTTATGAGTACTATTCAATATTGCCATGGGATCACATCATGACATGCATAAATTACCTTTGTAAGACCCATCAATTCCAGTATGGGCACTTGAAAATCCCATCAATTCCAGAATGGGTACGTGAGTCCACCATTCCAATGTGGGCCACGTTACGTGAGTCCACCATTCCAATGTGGGCCACGTTGGACGATCGTATGAAACGTTCTTCATACGATTACTTTAAGTGAACAAGCGGGTGTTTCACTCGCTATCTCTGATATATGCCGCAATATGTCCAATTCCTTCATTGCATCATTTCATTTCATCCATTCATAAAATTGTATCCAATAAATGTTCAATCTGTGATAATGTATATGGTTCATTGGATGTTGATTGTTACTTTCAAGTACTTGCTGAGTCTTTGGCTCATTCTTGCTTTGTTGTTTTATTTAGGTAAATGACAAGGAAGAACGGTTTCATAGAGGGTAGATCAACACGATGCACTCACTACTATAATTCAAAACATTTGAGAACTTACTATTGTCTTCTATTTATACCCTGCGTTGATTTGTAATAAGCCAACATGGCGTATTTACCATCTCTCCGAAATGTTTATTTCAATCCGTTGATTAAACTGTTGATGATTTCTTGTTCACGTATATCCTTGTGGTACGCCAATTCTAGTAATACTTATAGTTGTGAATTTCCTAAAGACTAGTGATTGTAGGTGACATCTTGACTTCCTTATAGTCAGGGTGTTACAGTTGGTATCAGAGCGGGCTTCAGGTCCGTGGTAATAATATTAAAATGACACACTGTGCACAGTAGGTGGGGTTTGGGAAATCCATTGTTTCCGCATTTCTAGTGATGTTGTTCATTATGTTGTATGGTATAGAATTGTACGTACTATCTTTCTTGTTATTAATCTATGACGTGATGCGATATCCTATATATCTATGAATTATTCTATGATTGTCATGAGATGATCCTATATATTCATAATTGATTGCATTAGTTATACGTATCGGTAGCGGACGTCGAGCAGCTGAGTTCGTGGTTGTCGTCCCAGGTTTTGCGGGCTACACCCTTGTTCGTCTTTGTAATAGTAGAGAAGTTCTTACCCCTGTTCCATAATTCTGTGTTGAGCCCGAGCTCATTGATGAAGTTGTTGTCCTTCTCAAGTTTGTATCTGGTTTTCTGGTTGTAGTTTCTGATAGTTCGTGAATTTCTTTTGAATGGAAGGTTATAATGAAGTGGGCAATCTCTAGTAGATTTCTGATCGTTCTTTGAAACAATTATTGTTCTTTCTACTATTGTGATATTTCTGCTCCACGTGAGCGTAGTTAAATTGCAAGATTTACCTTTTCACGGAAGTTCTGTTTTACCCCTGTTGGAAAATTCAACCCGTGTGTTCGCTTGGGGTTTCGGGCATTGGCAGATTTCTTTTGCAAGTTCTTTATCAAGTGCACAATGATCTTGCATATTTCTTTTTGGGATGCTTTAGACAGTGGTTCTCTTCCTTGATTTCTGATTTTGACAAATTCTTGTCCGGTGGTAGTTGATGAATTTCTCTTAGGTTCATGATTCATGGTAGTTGATGAGATCCAATATGTCTTTAATGGTTCTCTAAAAATATTATTGTTTTTCAGTTGTTGAATTTCTTTTATTTTAAAAGATCTTCTACTGTTGGCAATATTGATATTTCCATGTTTGTTCCTAGCTTCTCATTGGAAAATAGCGACTCGTTTACTCGTTTGATAGTTTGTATAATGAGAGTTTTCTGTTGCAAGTTCGTTAACACGAGGAAGGATTGGCACCATGTATTTCTTTTGGATCATTCCGCGTCTTGAAGTTTAACGCATCTCTTTTCTGAGGATTAGTGTTAAAACCCTTTTTGGGGTGCCTTGTGGTGATTAAGTCGGAGATGGTAATCAAACAAATTGGTTGGCTACGGGTTCCTATTGGTCCCTAGATGTTCTTCAAAACAATTCTTGTCTTCCTGATTGCTGAGCTCTCTTTGCTACTTGTACACGATATTATTGACAAGATCATTCTTTTTGTAAGGGTCCTATCTCAATTGTTGATTAAGGGGACCTGGTTAACCGTTTGGTATTTTGGGGAACGGGAATTAGCTTTTACAAAGTTTGTCGAAGAAAGTCTTGACTCTACTCGTTTCTTTTGGAGTAGTTGGAATGTTGTAGTTTAGAACCTCTCTTGAAAAAAAAGGTGTCGAAACCCTTTTCTAATGTTATGGTGGAGTTGTGTGAGAGGTTTGTTTCAGCTTTGTGGTTTTCGTACTAAGTTTCCTTTCTAGAATAAGTTGTTATTACAATTCCATTTGATCTTTGAAAAATTTCTATAACACGATTTGCCATGTTCCTTTAGAAGGTTTATTGACATGATCAAGAATGGGATGGCAATGTTGATTCCTTTATAAAGAAAGAAAGTTGTCGCTTTCGTAATATTTCTAAAATGATCAAATTTCAGCTTTTGTGTTCATGCTCTTTTGGGGAATTCAAGTTCTTTGTGGTAAACATAGTTTGTCGAGTAAAGCGATATGTTGAAAAATTATAATAGTTCTTCCATGATGCGGGTGTTTTGATCTTGAATACCCGTTTGTTCCTAATGGTTAAGGTCGGATATTCTATTTTTGTGAGGCCTATGTTTTCAACTGTGGACTTCCCATATGTTTTCTGAGTTCGTTGCCTAATTGGTTTTCCCCTGAGTTCTGTATTCCTTGCAAGTGGTAAGTGATTTTTCAGTTGGTGAAGATCGTTTCTATTTGCCTCTTCTTTCGAGAAGGAATCAACCCATTCATTCCACGTGGGTCTTCCGAAATGTTTTCTAAGTGTTGTTATGGGCTTGATGTTAATACCTGTAGTAAATTGATCGCCTTTGGTGACATCGTTCAAATAAGAATATTTCAAGTTTAGCTTTCACGGTACCTTGGAGCTCGTGAATCAACTGGTAACTGAAATTATTTTGGGTAACTTGAGGAATTGTATTAACCTATTGTTTCTTAAAGATTTCGTGTGATTTAGTCCGAAAGGCTCCTTGGGTTGAGTTCGCAAAGTGAGGTTGCAATAAAAGAATATTTTCGTTGATCTCTTCGAGACGAAGTTAATCCGTTTGCTTTCCGTGAAATCCTGTAAAGGGAAATGTTTCGAGTTTTGTGGCTGAGAACATTTGGATCTCGTGTTTCCCAAGTAGATGAACTGTTTCGAGCAAGTTGGCCTGTTGAAGGATCTTATCGATTCTTAATTAAATCTTGTGGTTATTTGTAGCGTCCCTAAATTTGTTGCTCTTCCGCTCAAGAGATGGCGAATTTCAAACGTAATATCTTTCTTTCGTGTAATTTGTTATTTGCTATTCTCTTTTGAGGATGTGTGCCTCAAATATGAACTCACTTTCGTTTTCCAAGATCACCTTTATCCGAATATTTCTTTCGGTTTCACCTTGCCGTGATGAGCAACGTCTTTACGTGTGAATAAACTTATCTTTGTTCGCCTCTTCCTTTTGAGAAAGGATCACAGATTTGGGTTGCAAAGTGTTTGCAAAGGGTAAGTTTGGCAACTGTTTGGTGGTAGATGAGTAATCGTAGCGGTGATATTTTGCTACCAAGTTATTGGAGGAGTTGTAGAATGTAGAATGGTTTTGATCTGTATCTCTTGGGGGAAAATTAATTCACATGGAATGTTTGGTTTCGATGTAAGTCTGAAAAGTGTTACGACTGAGTAGAACCTATGGTATAGTGAAACTTCAGAACTTCAGTTCATGATTGAATGGTCGGTGATTATCGAAGGTATGGAAACCTTGATTACTTCTATAGAGCAACGCAATTGGATAATGATGCGAGATTAGGTGAGAAATTTCTAAGTATGCAAATGAGTGAGTATGTTAGAATTGGGGAAAATGTTGGAGAGTCAATCCGTTGATTTCCCTATATGTTATAATTGAAATTTGTGGTAGAGATCTTGGAGGTTAAATTTGGGTTTGCATTGTTATGTTAGACCTTTGGTCACTCAATGAGTGTGTAGAGAAAGTGGAATAAAGGAGTTTCTGACGGTGGAATGATCATTGATAGAACCTTTTTGATGTAGTACATGAGCGTGTGTACAGAGGATTCTGAGTTGTTCTTGAAAAATTAGAGGTAATGTAATTGCGTGACATCTTGGCTTTGAATAGCCAGGATGTTACAGTGGGATCTATTTTTTTGTGGCGCTTTGGGTGCCTTCAATCAAATTATGGTTGATTAAGTAGAATGAGATGCATAGAGTATTGGAGGATTCAATGGAGCCACCCACGAGGTGTGGATGATGTATTTCAATTTGAGTATAATTTGAGGATGTTTAACTAAGAGGTTTTAGCTCATGTGGTAGTCGATGAATTCAATTTCAAGGTTCGAGAGAAATTTTATTCCTAGAAGCGAGGAACCGTGGCAAAGGATGATTCGTGGGATAATGATGCATTTTCTTGATTCTCGTTTGAGTTTTGTGTCGTTGACTTGTGTTTTTCGCAATTTGAGTTGGTCTTTGTGTTGGCGTGTTGATTCTTTCCAAATTCGGACAAACCGCAATTTCTTGGTTTAGGCGTTTGAGTACTTCTCCTTTGGTTGTAAAATGGATTTGTTTTCGAGATGAATTGTCAAATTTAGAATCTAACCTTTTGGTGAGAGTTAGCATTACGTGGATGCGATGAGGACTCTCTATTTCTAGTTGGATTCTCTTCGTTTTTGAAAGTTGTAGAAATTGGGACGTTGGCTTATCGCGTTGATCGTCCGGGTCCTTATCTTGAAATGCGCGTAATCGTCTGTTGTGCTCGAGTGTTAGCGAGTATCTCGGCAATTCAAGCTTGAAATATCGTTGTTTCATTCCAGACGCAGTTTCCTTACGAGTAGATTAGTGCGTAGATTCGAGGTCGAATCTTTTCTAAGGGGGATAGAGTGTAATACCTCATAAATCCAGCTAGGTTGTACCGTTTCGAATGTCTGGGAATGTTATTCGAAAAACGAGATTTAAAACTTTCGGAACCGAATCGGTAAAAGAAAGAAGTCGGAGGAGTAAAAGAATCGGTTTTTAGTCGAATTTTCCAATCGCGGAGGGTAATTGCTATTTCCGTCAACTTTGGGCCCTTGTCCATGACAGTGTGGCCCAAGAGAAGCGGCCGGCCCATGAAGAGGCCGCCAAAAGGGGGCGCCACTCCCCCAAACCCTAGCCGCCACTTGCATCTCCCCTCCCCTTGGCCGCCTCCTCCCTCCCCAAGCCGGCCTCCTTGCTGCTCCTTGGTGGCTCCTCGCGTGGTGGTGCCATCTCCGTGATCCCCATCGCTCCTCCTCAAGGTCCCTCCAACATCTCCGTTCCCCCGGCGTCGCCGGCGGCCGTCGCTGCCCCGGTGGCGGCCCTAGGAGAGAGAGAGAGGGAAGGGAGGAAGGCCCTTGTGCAGCGGATCATCGTCGTCCCCACGAGTCTACAAGGGTAATTAGACCTCTCGATTCGTTGTTTGATTCCATTAGAGTTGAGAATCCGATTGGATTTGTAGTTTCGTTTGATTCTGTCAATAGATTGATTCTGTCCAGTACGTTGTACCTAGTTTTGGGCATCGTAGAGGCCGAATTGGACATCTGTGTCTTCGAAGATTTGTTCCTGGTTTCATTAGCTTTCTTTTGGCACCTGGATCACGAATTTTCACCCAGTAGTTTAAAAGTTATGACTGTTTTACCACATACTTGCTCTGTCTGTCGAAATTCTGGGTATAGTCAGTTGCACCTAGGTTTTGATCTAGTTAGAGTCAGAATCATGTCGGCCACCCAACTAGGTTTATGAATATAATTTCACCATGTTTCCAGGCTGATAAAGATCACTTTATTTGGATCAGTGGTTTAAAAGTTAGAGCCTTTTCTTTAGGGCTGTTCTGAATTCTGGGCAGACTGCAGTTATAGTTTTTCATTGGATGGTTAGACCTCTGTTTTGGCCGAATTAGAGTTTACCATCAACTAGAGTTTCGTAGCGCGTTACGTTAAGAGAAGTTGAGCACTGGTTTCAGGTCTTTTGGACTTACGGTTATTTATTGGTGAATTTTCTAGTAAAACTGCCAGTTTAGGGGTATTTGGAATGTTTGGGCGAATGGATCAAATTGAACCTTTTGTTTGGTTAGTTTGGTTAGAGGTTGTGGGAGGGAACGTGTAGAAATGTCTTGCTCATTTGTCCTCATTTCGATTATTTTATATTGTAGGCGGTGAAGCGGTGAGTGGAGGGGTATCTCAATTACCTCCCAACCCGTCGCAGCGCGGCAGGCAAGTAATTTGTATACTATGATTGATGCATTATGTGATGTGTGAATGAATGATTATATTTGTTCGTATTTGTAGATGAATGCCATGTGTATCTTTTCATTTATGAGTACTATTCAATATTGCCATGGGATCACATCATGACATGCATAAATTACCTTTGTAAGACCCATCAATTCCAGTATGGGCACTTGAAAATCCCATCAATTCCAGAGTGGGTACGTGAGTCCACCATTCCAATGTGGGCCACGTTACGTGAGTCCACCATTCCAATGTGGGCCCCGTTGGACGATCGTATGAAACGTTCTTCATCGATTACTTTAAGTGAACACCGCGGGTGTTTCACTCGCTATCTGCATATATCTTTGCAATATGTCTAATTCCTTCTTTGCATCATTTCATTTCATCCATTCATAAGAATTGTATCCAATAAATGTTCAATCTGTGATAATGTATATGGTTCATTGGATGTTGATTGTTACTTTCAAGTACTTCTTTGAGTCTTTGGCTCATTCTTGCTTTGTTGTTTTATTTAGGTAAATGACAAGGAAGAACGGTTTCATAGAGGGTAGATCAACACGATGCACTCACTACTATAATTCAAAACATTTGAGAACTTACTATGGTCTTCTATTTATACCTGCGTTGATTTGTAATAAGCCAACATGGCGTATTTACCATCTCTCCCTGAAATGTTTATTTCCAATCCGTTGATTAAAGCGTTGATGATTTCTTGTTCACGTATATCCTTGTGGTACGCCAATTCTAGTAATACTTATTGTTGTGAATTTCCTAAAGACTAGTGATTGTAGGTGACATCTTGACTTGTAGGTGACATCTTGACTTCCTTATAGTCAGGGTGTTACAGTTGGTATCAGAGCGGGCTTCAGGTCCGTGGTAATAATATTAAAATGACACCTTTGTGCACGATGAGGTGGGGTTTGGGAAATCCATTGTTTCCGCATTTCTAGTGATGTTGTTCATTATGTTGTATGGTATAGAATTGTACATACTATCTTTCTTGTTATTAATCTATGACGTGATGCGATATCCTATATATCTATGAATTATTCTATGATTGTCATTAGATGATCCTATATATTCATAATTGATTGCATTAGTTATACGTATCGGTAGCGGACGTCGGCGGTGAGTTCGTGGTTGTCGTCACAGGTTTTGCGGGCTACACCTTTGTTCGTCTTTGTAATAGTAGAGAAGTTCTTACCCCTGTTCCATAATTCTGTGTTGAGCCCAAGCTCATTGATGAAGTTGTTGTCCTTCTCAAGTTTGTATCTGGTTTTATGGTTGTAGTTTCTGATAGTTCGTGAATTTCTTTTGAATGGAGGGTTATAATGAAGTGGGCAATCTCTAGTAGATTTCTGATCGTTCTTTGAAACAATTATTGTTCTTTCTACTATTGTGATATTTCTGCTCCACGTGAGCGTAGTTAAATTGCAAGATTTACCTTTTCACGGAAGTTCTGTTTTACCCCTGTTGGAAAATTCAACCCGTGTGTTCGCTTGGGGTTTCGGGCATTGGCAGATTTCTTTTGCAAGTTCTTTATCAAGTGCACAATGATCTTGCATATTTCTTTTTGGGATGCTTTAGACAGTGGTTCTCTTCCTTGATTTCTGATTTTGACAAATTCTTGTCCGGTGGTAGTTGATGAATTTCTCTTAGGTTCATGATTCATGGTAGTTGATGAGATCCAATAGGTCTTTAATGGTTCTCTGAAAATATTATTGTTTTTCAGTTGTTGAATTTCTTTTATTTTAAAAGATCTTCGACTGTTGGCAATATTGATATTTCCATGTTTGTTCCTTCCTTCTCATTGGAAAGTAGCGGAAAACCCCTTCTCTTTTTAGGAATTTCTACTCATTTAATTGTCTTTTCTCCTCCCGGCTATTTTCTAATTACCCGATTCAATTCCGGGGTATTACATTCTACCCCCTTAAATGAATTCGACCCAATTCTTTACATCATTCTACTCGAAGGACATTTACACCTAGCATGCATGGCTCCAGCTCCCAGGTCACTCTCCACTCGGTCTGATTCGACCACCGCACCTTGATGGATTCCAACATCCTACACCACAACACTCGTCTTAATCTTATCTGGTATACTCCACGGACGGGACTCGAACATAAGGTTTTACTTGTGGTTCCTCGTCCCAGATGAATCTCATACTCCAGACTCTCAAATACTCTCTCGACATCGGGTCATACGAAACGTTGTGTACCCCGCGCATGGACCCGAGATGGTTCTAGTGAAATGCTAGCAACCAAAAATCAAACCGATGTACCTTGGGCCAACCTTCCCTGTGGTACCAAACCAGACACTCTACACATGACGCATGGAATTCTGGTTCCAACTCTCGATCGACCTTTTCATCTTAACCATGAGCACATCCTGTAACCAGGATCACACAAAAGAACTTGCTTTAAACAATTCTTTTATAACCAGAACCCAATTGAAAATAGCAGATTCTCATCACAATCACAAAATAGCAACTTTACCAAAAAAAAAGAATCAAACTCAAAAGCGAAGATTCATCATGAAATCCTATCCGCTTTCCCAGTAGGCAGTTTACAAATAAACTGTAACACTCCAGCCCAACACTGAGCCTAGAATGCCACCACACTACTCTCTAAACTAATAATTATCGACACACTATAAGATTACAGCAAGGAAACAACGATAATCATATCAATGGACCACAAAAAGGACAAGCATAAATATGGATCAAGCGACAAAAAATAAGCAATGGGAATTATAACCAGGTAAACAGTCCAAAATAGCATCAACCAATGAATCCAAATTAATAAAGCAAATAGTCTAGTCCAAACATTGCCCTAAATTTTATTCAACCTCTAACATGTCCAAGTATAAACCAATATTGAATGAAAAGATTATTATGGCGAATGATCATGTGTTGTCCATGTGCTCTACTCGCTCTCAGTAACGGCATCCTCGAAGATCACCTAAAGACAACAATAGAGCAAGGGTGAGTCCACGACTCAGCAAACACATCCATAAACAACGAACAATAATAAATCAACAGCACTCAATAACTTCATTATCATCACAGGTACTTCTATTAACATTCTCATGCACACATCCATTAATCTCAAATATCAATGCAACTCTAATCTATATGTCCACATGCACTTCTTTCGCGTATACCGGTATAGCATGAGTGAATGCTCGCGACAACATTCACTCTCAAGCCCGCTCCTCCTCAAGGATCGGGGACCTCCTCCACTCCCGTGGAGTTGTGATCAATAATGATCACCTTCTCTTATGCAAAGATGCTTATGAATGCAAACATGCAAACTCCATCACAAACATCATGTCCAACTTTTCATCATACTTGTCAACAAAGATATAAACATACCAATTACTTGTTTGCAATTAAACAAAATAAAAGCACAACAATAATGGTACTGAAAGATAAAGAATCACAGTGATCAATCATTGATCGCTGTTTACCATGCACTTGCCTTTACTAGTTGCGACGCACGATTTGACTAGAAGACGGCAACAAGCACGACGCCTCTCCTACATAAATATTTCAATTTCAATACAAGCTACATCATCATAAGAACAACAATCAATATACTTCGCTCCTACTCGTCCCCAAATATACCACGCTACTCCGGTACCGAAAAGTTACCCATAGCTGTCTTGGTACTAAAACGAACGTAACTTTTGACTCGAAAGTCCGATCACCACAAACCACCCCATTCTGGATTCTTCATAAAATTATCCACATTTTCTTAGATTACAAAGTCTTCTAATTAAATCATCTAACCCTCCGTATTTAGCCCAGAAAGTCGGTCTGTCCGCTTCGGAACAGCAGTCTTACTAAATTCATAACTTTTGTTTTACTCAACCAAAATTCGCGTTCTTAGATTCTACAGAACCATTGGACAATTATCTACAACTTTCATGTAGATCAAAAACTCTAATTAAGCTATTTACTATTTTTAATCTACAGTCTACCAAAACAGCGCCGAAAGACGACAACCCCAAAAACAGCAGCCTTCCGAAAATCATAACTCGAATTCTACTTGTCCGATTGACATGATTAAATATGCTATAGAAAGATATCGAAATTATCTACAATTAACTAGTAGATGATATTTTCAACATTAGCCATTAAGATACCCGAATAAATCGTACACGGAACAACAGGCTAAACGGATCTATTAAACAGATCTATTACTCGGCATTTTGATTAGAAAATTCTAAAACCCCTCTATTGCCAATGTAATTAACCACCGAAACTAACCAAGGTTCGCATGAAAACAATCTAACCTCCACGCGGCGTAGCGGCTCATTTGGACAATCGCAGAAGAATGGCAAGAAGAAGAAAGCGATAGCGACCCGAAGAACCTCGGGCGCCTGAGAACAAAGCGGCCGCGACGCTAAGCCGATTCGGTCGCAGCGCAGCAGATCCGGTCGACACGGCAACGCAGCGGCGATCTTGGCTCTGGCGGCGCGCGTGCGGCGGCAGCGTCCGCTTGGCGCGGCGGCAACCTCCACGCAAGACGCAGCACGGCAACGCAACAGAGCGATCGGCGGTGGCTTCTTGACGCGGCGGCACATGTGCGAGAGCAAGACCGACCAAACAACGGCCCGGAGGTGCATAGAGGCGGAAGGCGGCGGAAATTTGGGGCGCGCGACAATCCACGTAGGTGTACTCGGCGTTGGCTCAACAGCGCCGAGACGCCAAGATCGTGAGATCACCACGCAGGGAGGCGGCGCGCGCCATAAAAAATTCTTGGTGGCGGCTTGGAAAGAAAAGCTATTAGGGTTTTCTAGAAAATCCACAATCCATTTATATAGCTCTAAAAATTCCAAATTCTATTTTTATATACTAATTAATTTAATTGCACACAGGCCCTTAAAGCGTTTTTATGTATACTATTCGATTAATTACGCTCAGACCCTTAAGGCGTGATTATTAATATTATTATTATTTTTGAGTATTATATTCTACCCCCTTACTGAATTGACCCGAATTCTACTGCGTTCTACTCAAATAAAAACAACAACGCTGAAATTAAACAACAAAATAACACGTGCAGCGTGAACAACTCCGGTATTGCTCGCATGCGAGACTCCAACTCCCAAGTCGCCTCTCTCTCTCGGACTGATGTGTCCACAGCACCTTGACGTATACCAACGTCTTGTGCCTCAGCACTCGCTCCGACCTCTCCGAATCGCGCGCGGATGCGACTCAGCTGTGAGGTCTTGCTCAATAGTCGGTGGCTCTAATGAAATCTTATGCTCTGGATCTTTCAAAAACTTTCTCAGCATCGAGACGTGAAACACATTATGAACCCCACGCATGGACTCAGGAAGGTCCAAGCGGTAGGCTAACTTTCCAATTCTCGCAATAATCGGGAACGGTCCAACGTACCTCGGGCTAAGCTTTCCTTTGGTACCAAACCGAACAATACCTTTAGTGGGAGACACTCTCAAGAGCACCTGGTCACTCACCGCAAACTCCAAGTCACGCCTCCTCAAATCAGCATAGCTTTTCTGTCTACTCTGAGCTGCTAACAGATTCTGCCTCACCATGGCCACACGCTCAACGGTCTTCTGAATCCAGTCCGGACCCAAAACTTCCTTCTCTCCAACTGCATCCCAACAAAGTGGCGATCTGCACCTCCGCCCATAGAGAACCTCAAATGGCGCAACTCTAATACTGGAATGGTAACTATTATTATAAGCAAACTCTGCAAGTGGCAACTGGTCCTCCCAACTACCCTTCCAAGATAGAACACAAGATCGCAACATGTCCTCCAAAGTCTGAATAGTGCCGCTCTTGCCCATCTGCTCATGGGTGAAGCAGACTGTACTCGAGGCGAATTGTGTGCCCAATGCACTCTGCAGACTCTCCCGAACTTGGAGACAAACTTGGCGTCCCATCGAAGCGATGGTCTTTGGCACACCATGCGGTCTTACTATCTCACGCACATAAATAGGAGCTAGATCACTCATTGAATTTGTAGTGCGAATAGGAATGAAGTCTGTGAGACTTCTTGAATCGATCCACCACTACCCAAATGCATCCTTCCTCGCGTGAGCGAGTAACGCCACGACAAAGTCCATAGAGATATCATCCCAAGGCCACTGGGAACCTCCAAAGGTGCAACAACCTGCGGGGCGCTTGTGCTCGGCTTTCACTTGGCGACAAACACCACAAGAAGCCACATAATTAGCAATGTCCACTTTCATTCTTTTCCACCAAAAATTGCATTTGGATCTCGATACATCTTAGTCTCACCGGGATGAGCGATTAGTGCAGTGCGATGTGCCTCCTCAAAATATCATCTTTGACCTCCGCCTTTGCGCACGCAAAGCGTCCTTTAAACCTCAAAGTACCGAATCATCCATGCTAAAATCACCCTCTTTACCCTCATCCGGGCGCTTCCTAACCTCCTGTAATAACCGGTCACTCTGTTGTGCTTCCACGCACAGTGCAGGAATTGCTGACTCAAGAATCAACTGTGTCTCAACATGTGTTGTGCCCGCATAACAATAAGATATTCCCATGCGATCAAAATCAGCAATGAGGCAATCTAGAGTAGCAGGAGTCGCCTTGCGACTAAGAGCATCAGCCACTACATTGGCCTTGCCTGGATGATACTGAATAGTAAGATCATAATCCTTGATCAACTCCAACCACCTCCTTTGCCTCAAGTTCAGATCCTTCTGAGTGAAGATATACTTGAGACTCTTGTGATCTGTGAAAATATCACAAGGCTCGCCGTATAGATAATGCCTCCAAATCTTGAGAGCAAAAACAACCGCAGCCAACTCCAAATCATGAGTGGGATAATTCTGCTCGTGCTTCTTTAACTGCCTCGACGCATAAGCAATTACCTTACCATCTTGCATAAGCACACAGCCAAGACCCACTCGAGACGCATCTGAAAAGACTGTGAACCGCTTCCCCGGCTCGGGAAGAGTGAGAATAGGAGAGGTCACCAACCTGTCCTTCAAAATGCAGAAACTGCGCTCACACTCATCAGTCCACTGGAATCTCACACCTTTTTGAGTAAGCCGAGACATCGGCAGCAATGATAGAGAAATCCTGCACAAACCGCCGATAATAACCAGCCAATCCCAAGAAACTCCTCACCTCCTTCACATTAGTCGGCCTCTTCCAATCCACCACTGTGGAGACCTTGCTAGGATCAACAGCAATACCCTGAGGGTTAATCACATGACCCAGAAAACTCACTTCTGAAATCCAGAACTCACACTTCTTCAATTTAGCATAGAACTTGTGCTCTCTCAAAGTATCTAAAACCAGCCTCAAATGACGCTCATGATCCTCATTAGTCTTGGAATAGATAAGAATATCATCAATAAACACCACCACGAAGTCATCTAGATACTCGTGTAACATGTTGTTCATGGTCTCCATAAAATGGCAGTGCATTAGTCAATCCAAGCGACATAACTTTATACTCATAATGCCCATACCGTGGAGAAAGCGGTCTTCTCTACATCTGCGCCACGCACACGGATTTGATTATACACGATCGAGATCAATCTTGGAGAACACTTGAGCTCCATTCAACCGATCAAACAAGTCCTCAATGCGGGGCAATGGATATTTGTTCTTGATTGTGACTGCATTAAGTGCGCGGTAATCGATACACATGCGCCAACTCCCATCCTTCTTCTCTGTGAAGCGAGCAGAGCTCCCCCGGCGATACACTACGCTGATCAAACCTTTAGCCAACAAATCATCCAAGCTGCTTCTTCAACTCGTCCGAAAGCGGACGTGCTAATCGATATGGAGACATCGAGATGGGGCGAGTACGGAACAAGATCAATGCGAAACTCCACGTCTCGCGCGGTGGCAAGCCGGAAGCTCACCGAAACACATCGGGTAATCACTAACCATGGAATCTCTTCAATCTGCGAAGCCACACTGGTTTCTCAAAGCCGAGCTAAAAGAAATGCAGTTTTCTTTGCACGACCCAGAACATCCGACCAAAAGCGAAAGAGAGCGCGGGCGCACTCCCTGAAAAGTCAAAGTCTCCCCACGCGAGTGCGCAGAGAGGCATTCTCTACGAAACAAGATATCACGGCTCGATAAGAGTGCAACCAATCCATACCCAAGATAACGTCGAGCGGCTCCATTTGAATAACTATCAAATTCGCCGTGAACTTCTCTCCATCAATAACAATAGAACACCGGGACAAGCAGTAGAACTAGCAATAATACCCCGGAGAACTAACTAACACGGTCGAGAAATCCATTTGCATACTCAAGTTCGCTCTCTAGCAAACGCCGTTGAGACAAGCGAAAAGGTAGCCCCGAATCAAAAAGGACTAAAGCATCAAGCGAATCCACAAGCAAAAGTACATCACCACGTCGGGGCGACCCGAGACTCTGCGATAGGCATGGCGTACCTCCGAGTGGCACCATGGCGAAGGAAGGCGGCGGGCGGCGAGCCCCAACAATCTAGCGTGGCGGTGCGGTAAAGCGGTCGTGCAACTGGCGGTGCGAAGGTGGCGGGCGCAGTAGTACCTACCGAGGCGCCCAAGTGAAGGAAATGGCATCATTTGGAGGAAGCGATCATCATCGAAAGATCCTCGGCGGGACCATGAAGAAGAAGAAGATGGCAGAGCTCCCCTTGATCACGCTAAGCGGGGTTACGCGACACACCCGCTCCTTGTGACCCGGCGGCCACACCGCGGCAATCACCCGTCAAGTGCACTCAAGAAGACGGTGTCCATCACCACACTTAAAGCAAAGCATGCTCTGCCTCAGGAAAGGACGAAGAGCCTGGAGTACTGCAAAACGAGGCGCCAAGAAGGAGCGGCCTCGATCGCTTAGACTTGAAAGGCTGTGGTCCTCCTTGAATTTCTTGAAAGCGGTGTTGAGCAGACTCCACTTCTCTCACTAGAGCTCCTCTTACGGTCACCACGAAGCTACCGATCCACAGGCTTGCTCGCCTTTGTGAGTCGTGCATCTCAACTCCATGCCCCTAGCTTGCTCCACAACAGGCTGTAGTCACAGAGTGGAGTAGCTCCCAACACATGTCGGTACTGCAGGTGAGACCCGACGGAACCTCTTGGCTTCGAAGATCATCGTTAAGCTCTGAGAAGGGACGGCGAACCAAGTTGTTGAACTCGGCCTCATACTCGGCAATAGACCTCTTCCCCGAGCAAAGGTCGTCAAGGCAACCTCCATCTTCTCAACAAAGAATAGGGTAGAACTTCCCTTGAACTGATCAACAAAGTCCTCCCAAGTGGTGGCCCTTGAGTGGCGGTCCTCAAGACAACACGCCCTCCCACCAAATATCACTTGCCCTTTCGGTGAAAGGCTACAAACGGACCCTCGAGGTGAAGACATCTCTAAAGCTCCAAAGCGCCTCTCCATGTAGCGCAACCATCCATTTGCTGGACCGGTGTGCCCGACCGTCAAGCGGATCCAACCTCAACCCCATCCACTCTCGGTGACATCCGCGCCTCGAGGCCGGAGGATGTGCGGCAGAGCAACAACAGATGCGCGCGACAGCAGGCTGGCGCTGTTGACGAAGAGCACGGATCTCTCCCACCAACTCTCGGAAAGCGAGGGTCTCATCTGGACCACAACCGAGGCGGGTCAGCAGCAACCCCTCACCATCGACTCATCTCGCTCGGAGGTGGCTCCACGGAACCTCGCCCGCGGCCACGACCTCCACGATCGCGGCCACCACGACCACGTCCTCTACCCCTCGGCATAGCTATCAACCACAATCAACAATACACAATGAGTTCAAAGCTCAAAATAAACTCATCCATCAATAAACAACATCACTAAGCGTAAAACTATATTCGTACCTCTCCTAACCTCACATGCACTAGTGTGTCAAATTTTAGGTTAGTTAACCATTAGCAAATTTTAGTTGATTCACTAAACTAAAACAAATTTTAACAATTTTAGTTTGCCTAAGTTGTTAATCTATTCACCACGGACCTAAAGCCCGCTCGATACCAACTTGTAACACCTTTGACCCAACTTTGAGCCTAGAATGCCACCACACTACTCTAAACTAATAATTATCGACACACTATAAGATTACAGCAAGGAAACAACGATAATCATATCAATGGACCACAAAAAGGACAAGCATAAATATGGATCAAGCGACAAAAAATAAGCAATGGGAATTATAACCATGTAAACAGTCCAAAATAGCATCAACCAATGAATCCAAATTAATAAAGCAAATAGTCTAGTCCAAACATTGCCTAAATTTTATTCAACCTCTAACATGTCCAAGTATAAACCAATATTGAATGAAAAGATTATTATGGCGAATGATCATGTGTTGTCCATGTGCTCTACTCGCTCTCGAGAACGGCATCCTCGAAGATCACCTAAAGACAACAATAGAGCAAGGGTGAGTCCACGACTCACGACAAACACATCCATAAACAACGAACAATAATAAATCAACAGCACTCAATAACTTCATTATCATCACAGGTACTTCTATTAACATTCTCATGCACACATCCATTAATCTCAAATATCAATGCAACTCTAATCTATATGTCCACATGCACTTCTTTCGTATCTGGGGTATAGCATGAGTGAATGCTCGCGACAACATTCACTCTCAAGCCCGCTCCTCCTCAAGGATCGGGGACCTCCTCCACTCCCGTGGAGTTGTGATCAATAATGATCACCTTCTCTTATGCAAAGATGCTTATGAATGCAAACATGCAAACTCCATCACAAACATCATGTCCAACTTTTCATCATACTTGTCAACAAAGATATAAACATACCAATTACTTGTTTGCAATTAAACAAAATAAAAGCACAACAATAATGGTACTGAAAGATAAAGAATCACAGTGATCAATCATTGATCGCTGTTTACCATGCACTTGCCTTTACTAGTTGCGACGCACGATTTGACTAGAAGACGGCAACAAGCACGACGCCTCTCCTACATAAATATTTCAATTTCAATACAAGCTACAGCATCATAAGAACAACAATCAATATACTTCGCTCCTACTCGTCCCCAAATATACCACGCTACTCCGGTACCGAAAAGTTACCCATAGCTGTCTTGGTACTAAAACGAACGTAACTTTTGACTCGAAAGTCCGATCACCACAAACCACCCCATTCTGGATTCTTCATAAAATTATCCACATTTTCTTAGATTACAAAGTCTTCTAATTAAATCATCTAACCCTCTGTATTTAGCCCAGAAAGTCGGTCTGTCCGCTTCGGAACAGCAGTCTTACTAAATTCATAACTTTTGTTTTACTCAACCAAAATTCGCGTTCTCAGATTCTACAGAACCATTGGACAATTATCTACAACTTTCATGTAGATCAAAAACTCTAATTAAGCTATTTACTATTTTTAATCTACAGTCTACCAAAACAGCGCCGAAAGACGACAACCCCAAAAACAGCAGCCTTCCGAAAATCATAACTCGAATTCTACTTGTCCGATTGACATGATTAAATATGCTATAGAAAGATATCGAAATTATCTACAATTAACTAGTAGATGATATTTTCAAAATTCGCCATTAAGATACCCGAATAAATCGTACACGGAACAACAGGCTAAACGGATCTATTAAACAGATCTATTACTCGGCATTTTGATTAGAAAATTCTAAAACCCCTCTATTGCCAATGTAATTAACCACCGAAACTAACCAAGGTTCGCATGAAAACAATCTAACCTCCACGCGGCAGTAGCTCGGCTCGGCTGGACAATCAGCAAGAGCGGCCGGCAAAGAAGAAAGCGATAGCGGACCAAGCGGCAACCTCGAGCGCCTGAGCAGGCAAGGCCGACGCCAAGCCGATTCGGTCGCGGCCAGCAGATCCGTCGACACGGCAACGCAAAGGCGCAGCCTTCGGCTCGGGCGCAGACGTGAAAGCGACGGCGTCCGCACGGCGGCGGCGGCAAGCAACCTCCACGCGCACACGGCAAGAACGCGCAGCGAGCGATCGGCGGTGGCTTCTTGAAGTAGAAGACATGCGCAGAACAAGAAGACACCACCAAACAACGGCCGAAGTGTTAGTGCAGGCGGCGGCAGCAAGAAAGTGGTAGGACAAAGCAAAGCAAACCAAGCGGCTGTACTCGGCGTTGGCTCGGCAACGCAGCCAGGAGACGCCCAAGATCAGCAGCAGATCACCACGCGCAGGAGGCGACGCTCGGCATAAAAAAATTGCTGGTGGCGGCGGCTTGGAAAGAAAAGCTATTAGGGTTTTCTAGAAAATCCACAATCCATTTATATAGCTCTAAAAATTCCGAAATTCTATTTTTTATATACTAATTAATTTAATTGCACACAGGCCCTTAAAACGTTTTTATGTATACTATTCGATTAATTACGCTCCGACCCTTAAGACGTGATTATTAATATTATTATTATTTTCAGAGTATTACATAAACACCTCCCAAACCGAAAGAGAAACCACTTGAATACCCAAATCAGTTACTTTCTTTATTCTTTCTGAACTGATAAGATCCACACATGCCAATCATAAGGTCAAACTACATTTGCGAAAAACATCTGTCATAAACACATAGCTCAAACAAGAATCAAAGAGCGTTTCACTACTCGAGGAAACATTTTTCTTTTCAATTTCTCTATTAGAAATAGAATTTCTCTCAAATCATGGAACCCCATTTCATCCATATCACACTAACTCATTCCTCTTAAATTGGCAATCTCAACACTATGCTCAAACCGAATTCACCATTCACACCTTTGTAGAAAGACTCTAATGACTTCCACCCAAAAACATACCCTAGCCAACTGTAACACCCTGACTATAAGGAAGTCAAGATGTCACCTACAACCACTACTCTTTAAAAGAATAACATCAAATCACATGACCAGGTTAATCAAGTAGAAAGATTATACGGAAACAAGAATTCATCATCAGGTTTAATCAATGGAATAGAAATAAACAATTCTGAGAGATAAGGTAGTTATGACCAAGCGGCTTATTACAATTCAACACAAGTCATAATTAACGACGGTAAAATCCTCAAAATGTTTGGTTTATGGTAGTGAGTGCATCGTGATGAACTACCCTCCACAAGATCATTCTTCCTTGTCATTTACCTAAATGAAACAACAAAGCAAGAATGAGCCAAAGACTCAGCAAGTAACTGTATGTAACAATCAAACATTCCATGAGTAATATATCACAATCATCATTTGAACATTTACTGGAAACGAATTTATGAATGGATGAAGTGGAATGATGCATTGAAGGAATTGGACATATTGCGATATATCAGGTATAGCGAGTGAAACACCGTCGGTGTTCACTTAAAGTAATCGTATGAAGAACGTTTCATACGATCGTCCAACGTAGCCCACATTGGAATGGTGGACTCACGTAACATGGCCCACATTGGAATGGTGGACTCATGTACCCATTACGGAATTGATGGGATTTTCAAATGCCCATCTTTGGAATTGATGGGTCTTACAAATGTAATTTATGCATGTCATGATGTGATCCCATGGCAATATTGAATAGTACTCATAATTGAAAAGAAACACATGGCATTCATCTACAAGTAGAACAAATATAATCATTCACTCACACATCACATTTTTGCATCAAACATAGTATACAAGGTACTTGCGGTATATCAACATCATGAACAAGGCACAAAACATTCATGTAAACAACATATCATTATGCATACAAGCTTGCCTTTTATGTAGTGACTCGTTAGCGAGCAACGGAGGTGTTCCCACAGGATGTCTCACCGCCTACACAAGCATGTTCCCAAAATAAGAACAACGATATAACACTGCTACCGATGTTCTACAATAACCCTGACTATTCCATATACCGCATAGACCCAAATTGAAAATAAACTATTACGCAGATTTCAGCCCTTATGAGCAGCGGTACGATAAAAAGCATATTTAATTATCTGGAACTCGAAACGACACGAAACCAGTGCCCAGATTTTCTTAACGTAACAGGCTACGAAACTCTAGTTGATGGTAAACTCTAATTCGGCCAAAACAGAGGTCTAACCAACCAATGAAAAACTATAACTGCAGTCTGTCCAGAATTCAGAACAGCCCTAAAGAAAAGGCTCTAACTTTTAAACCACTGATCCACATAAAGTGATCTTTATCAGCCTGGAAAGATGGTGAAATTATCTTCATAAACCTAGTTGGGTGGCCGACCTGATTCTGACTCTAACTAGATCAAAACCTAGGTGCAACCGACTATATCCAACATTTCTGACTGACAGACCAGCACGTAGTAAAACAGTCATAACTTTTAATCTACTGGGTGAAAATTCGTGATCCAGGTGCCAAAAGAAAGCTATTAAGACCAGGATCATATCTCCAGAAGATATCGACCTGAGATTCGGCCTCTAAAGGCCTTCAATCTGCCGTGCAACCTACTGCTCTAAACTGGACAGATCTGGATTCGCAGACTAAACCAAATCAAACGAACAAAAGAGCAACAAAACTAATACAAACAGCGAATCGGAACCTTCGTTACCCTTGAAGACCCGTAGAACGACTATGATCCGCTGCACACGGCCTTCCTCCTTCCCTCTCTTCCTTCTCTTAGGGCGGCCACGGGGAGACGACGAGCAGGCGCCGGCGGCGGCGGGAACAGCGATGTTGGAGGACCTTGAGGAGGAGCGCCGGAGATCACCGGAGATGGCACCACCACAGCGAGGAGGTGCCAAGGAGCAGCAAGGAGGCCGGCTTGGGGGAGGGGAGGAGGCGGCCAAGGGGGAGGGGAGGAGGCAAGGTGGCGGCTAGGGTTTAGGGGAGTGGCGCCCCCTTTGGCCGGCCCTACATGGGCGGCCGGCCCTCTTGGGCCTCTGGGTCGTGACTGCGGCCCAGTTGGCGACAAAAGCGTTTAGCCTCACCGATTGGAAAAATCCGCCTAAAGTTGTTTCTTTTACTCCCTCCGACTTCTTTCTTTTTACCGATTCGATTCCGGAAAGTTTTAAATCTCGTTTTCGAATAAAATTCCCAGACATTCGAAACGATACAACCTAGCTGGATTTATGAGGTATTACACCAACCTCTGAACTGACGGAATTACTTTGATAGATGACTTCCAAATGCACCACATCATGGTTTTCATCCACAATCACTTCACCTCAATCCTTCAAGGATAATCAACCCGAAATTCTTAGCACAAACACTTAATTGCTACTCCCAAAAGATTCTATCAATGAACATCGTACTATTCGGAATTCACTTTGTTTCACCATCTCAACACAACATCATTAGTTTCCAAGATTCTAGCATAGAACGCCGGGCCAAATTTTCAATCTTCAAGGACCCTATAGATGTATTTCGATGTAACTGATGTGGAAACTCTCGAATCCGCTGACTAAAATCCCCATAATCTAATTATACTCAATCGTTAACAACCACCTGAAAACATATTCTCAACCAAATTATCTTTAAGGAAATTCTAACTTCTAGAACATTCCATGGAATTCTCTCCAAAAGTTATAGGTCAAAACCAATTCATCATCTACTGTTCTTTACATAGATTGGTTCATAAAATCTCATCACTGCCTTATACTTGTCCACTACCAACCAGTCACGAAACGACACTTTATAAAACTTGGCAACATAAGTTTGTTAAATCTTTTCTCAAAAGGGGAGAGATAATCAGACATAAATTCCAACACACAAGAAAATGTTGCTCCTTGGAGTGAGCACGAGACAAAGAGAAACAGTCAAATAGTAATGATCTCATAAAACAAAATACGTGCCCACGGTTGAGGGCATAAGTCCCACAAGATTTTCAAAGCTCCATAAATCATAATAAAACAGTGCTATGGAAACTGAAGAAACTCTTAAACTGTAATGATAGAAAAGTTGCAGATTACAATTCTCAACTCCGACCTCAAATACTTATGGTAACCCATTTCTGTTAACAAATAAAACAATTTTCTTTGAGTACATCATTACTTGCCAACCCAACCAAGAAGTACATCTAAAACCAAATCACATTACTCACTTAAGAACCGAATAGAGCCTTCCAATACGTCATGTTGCTCAAACTAATTTTATCTACTACATAGATCATGAACTCCCAAAGGACCATGAATGCCAAACTCCAAACATTTCATTTAGTCGATATAACGGAAGGCAATTAACTTACTTTCTCTCTAGAAGAATCATCACTGCTCCGACGAGTCAGGATCTTTTGCAGACCACCTGTAATACTCCGAAAAATAATATTAATATTAATAAAAGCGTCTTAAGGGTCGGAGAGTAATTAAATTAATTAGTTAAAGAATTAAGGGCTTGTGCGTAATTAAATAAAAGGAATACGTGGAAAATAGAATCTCAGAATTTTTTTACGAGCTATATAAATAGGTTGTGGGTTTTTTTAGAAACCCTAAATCTTCTCTATTCCACCGCGCCGCCTCAGCCATTTTCTTTGCGCCGCGCCGCCTTCACCATTTTCTTTTGCGCGCCCGCTAGCAATTCTGCTTTGTGCATTCTTGCTGCTGCGCTTCCTGCCTGCGCCCAGTGTGGAAGCCGCCGAATCCCTGTGTGCGCTGGCCATTGAACGCCACGCCTAGCCGAAGCGGCGCGCTATTTGCTTTTTGATTGCGGGGATCGCAGAATCGCCCCTGCTGCGGCGCTGCGTGGGCGTCTTCGGCGAGCGAACTTCTTTGTCTTTCGCTGCGTTCCTTTTCAATTGGCGGTCGTCATGCGCGTGGAAGCATCCTGGTAACCGACACCTCCTAACGCCTTGTATCTAATTATACATCACAGTGCACATCTTTGATTCTTGATTTGCTTCTTCGCGTCGTGAGTGTGTGTAGTGGAATTGTTTTCACTTGGTGCATGCAGTTGAGTTGCCACCCACAGCTCCCGAGTGAAAATAGACAAGCGCAACTAGTTAGCTACGTGCTGCACATGAATGCTAGCTTGAATAGTAGAGGCGAGATTAATTAGAGAAGGTTCTATAGTTTTTAGTCAAAGTGCCGAGTAATAGATCTGTTTAATAGATCCGTTTAGCCTGTTGTTCCGTGTATGATTTATTCGGATATCATAATGGCGGATTTTGGAAATATCATCTACTGGATAATTGTAGATAATTTCGATATCTTTCTATAGCATATTTTACCATGTCAATCGGACAAGTAGATTTAGAGTTATGATTTTCGGAAGACCGCTGTTTTTGCGGTCGTCGTTATTCGGCGCTGTTTTGGTAGATTGGTTATTAAAAATAGTAAACAGATTAATTAGTGTTCTTGATCTACATGAAAGTTGTAGATAATTGTCCTATGGTTCTGTAGAATCTGAGAACGCGTATTTTGGTTGAGTAAAACAAAAGTTATGAATTTAGTAAGACTGCTGTTCCGAAGCGGACAGATCGACTTTCTGGGCTAAATACGGAGGGTTAGATGATGTAATTGGAAGTCTTCGTAATCTAAGAAAATGTGGATAATTTTATAAAGAATCCAGAATGGGGTGGTTTGTGGCGATCGGACTTTCGAGTCAAAAGTTACGCTATTTTTAGTAACCGGACAGCGATGGGTAACTTTTCGGTACCGGAGTAACGTGGTATATTTGGGGACGTGTAGGAGCATCGTCGATTGATTGTTGTTCTTATGATGCTGTAGTTTGTATTGAGATTTGTGTATTTAATGTAGGAGAGGCGTCGTACTTGTTGCCATCTGCTAGCCAAATCGTGCGTCGCAACTAGTAAAGGCAAGT